>CM038797.1:36600600-36953387 GCA_021764765.1 Vicia sativa | reverse complement strand
GTTGACTTTTGTTGACTTGTAATGTTTTGATCCATATCTTCAAAATGAAGCATTTTTGAACATTCTTGTGAGACATGAAGTTGTAGAGAATTGAATTTCCTTCAAAATGAGAGGTGGTGGAAAATTTCAAGAAATTATGAAGAAGTTATGATCGATCAAAGTTCGATTGACTTTTCATTGGAAAACCCTAATTTGGAAAGTTTGACTTTTGAGCAAATCTTGAGTTTTCTTGATGAATCATGATCAACCCTTGATCAAATGATGAATGTGACTTCAAAATGAGGACATTGACCAAAAATCATGAATTTTGACTATGTTGACCACGATTAACTTTTGTCCAATCAGGTGATTTTGACCATCCGAGCAATTGTGCGAAACTTGACTTGTGAGGGCTTGAAACTTGACATGGAGAATCTTTGAAGCTTATGAGGAGGCATGATGACCATTGGAGATGTTGGAAGTCCATCTTGATCGGAGAATTACAAACCCTAGTTTGGGTTGATTGTCTGAGAGGGTTTGTCGATCAACCTTGAGGAATCCTTGAGTATGGATGTATGAAATGTTTTGAGAAATAGGAGGGCAAATTTTGGGGTATGACAAATAGCACCAAACCATAGATTAGAAAAACCAAAATGTCTTCAAAAGCGTGGAAACTCATAGCCTTTAAGAATTCTCGAGCTTTCTTTTTCAGAAACTTAGCAACACGTCCTTAAGTCCATTTCTTGTCTCGATTGTCTTCAATGTCGGCTACTTTAGATGTAACGGCTGTCACGATCTTTAAATCTCGAACTTTTTACGAACGGTGAAAGGTATCGATTAAGAATGGGTATCCTAAGTAGCTTAGATAACTCTTCCATTGAAAACTTGATAGTGCAGGAAGGTAAGCAATGATGCTTTGGATCAAAGAACTAGAATCGGCGCTCATTATATCTTACGCAAGCCGGAGGTAACCAAGTCAAGTGATAACCATGCCACTTGATGGGCCGGCGTGATTGGGAACTTTGAGACTAACTCCTTGAGTTGGGAAGATATACCAACAAAGTTGATTGAGATAGTTTTCTTGAAAGCCATAACCCTACAACACAAAGTAGAAGTAAATCCTAGGTCCTTGAAATGGTTAGAAATGTTATGATGATATGATGTTATGATGTTATGTTTGAATAAAAGCACAAGCAATTCACACAATAGCCCTATGTTTAAGGCTTTCATGAGGTATAGGTGTCTACCTACCGAAGTTTAAGTTGGATCAACCTATCTTATAATAATGCCGGGTTCTAGGAATCTCATATCACATATCTTTCATGAGCTTTATTTCAATAAGACTACCAAATGGTGCGACCAAAACATCACGAAAGTTGAATCTCAATGAGTGTAGCATCAAGTATCAACCAACCTCGATGCGCCAAAGTCGGCTATCTCATACCTTCAATGGCTAAGATGGGTCAATTAGGGTTCTAAAGTTTAGTTAGTGTTTGATGACACCACGCAGATGCCAAATATTTCCTCAACTAAACATGAGGAACATCAGGACATCAAAATGTCGCTTACTTAGTAGCAACCATTTTAAGTTTTGGTCTACAGGACGATCGCGATGATCTATGCTTTACTTACCTAAGGAAACACGGATCCGGTGTAGGATCCCCCATATATATGCCCAAGTAACCCTTAAAATTAAAGCATACAAAGAAAATAGAAAGTGATAAAAATTGATCTTAGCCCTAAGGTAACCTCGCTTTGGGTGTTCTCCCAAGCAGAGTCGCTAGTTCTGTAACACGGTGGGAGAAGCCGACTTGTTTGCGTTTTATAAATGTTGCGGAAACAAGTCACCATCGACTTTTCTTTTATCCAATAAAGGGAATGTGAAAAGAATAGGAAAATGACTTCGTTAGATTCTGAGTAAGGGAGGTAATTATGAAAAGGGAAGGTATTGGCACCCTTTCCATCCGTATTTATCTGCGGGCACTGAGTTGCTTAGCTCACTTTTGAAAATTTGCTTTCTGTGTTTGTGTGGTTTAAAACGTATTTTTGAAAACTATATCGCTTTGACTTCGTAATGATTCTCGTAGGAATGTATACGAAGTGTTTGGAAATATTTTTTTGGAAAATGTTTAACTTTGTAATGATTCTCGCTGGAATGTATACAAAGTGTTTGTTTGGAAAATAGTTTTTGAAAATAAGTGTGAGGTGTGAAAAGTATTTTGATTGGAGCAAGCAACAGAGTCTTTATTACCTACTCAGAATGGTCGTTTCTTGTTATTTTCCTTCTCTTTTAGGACAAAGCTATACATACCATTAGTTAGTAGGTAACTCTATCCGTTGGATGTGAAGGGACAATCGTAGGGATGTATATGGTCATTGAAGGCAACATGTAAGGATACCTTAGCATATTCGTAGGGACGATCATCACTTATTCATAGGCAACAACCAAGGGACGACATCATATACTCATAGGCAACATCGAGGGTCATCGAGGGACTTTGATCTTTGTGATAATTTTTGAATTGAGGGTCTTTTTCTAATGGTACCCCTACGTTCGAGGACATGACCATTATTTCGTAAGGCAACAAGAGATTACCTAGAGGTGCAAGTGTTCAAAGTGTGTTCAATTCATATGTTATCTTGAAATTTTAGTATAAACATGTTTAGGTTGAAATCCTAATTTTATGGTCTTGAAATTGTTAGGTTTTAATGAGAATGACTTTTAATAATAATAGTTTATTGCATGATAGATAGAAGAGTTTTTCTTATTAAGATTCCATAATTTTATGATGATGAATTGGTTCTTTGTTTTCATTTCTCTTTCGTTAGTTCTATGGATTGGCGGCAATTTGGTGAAATATTACGCTCAAAAATGCCATGAAAAATCTTGAAGTAGCGAGATGTCACGGCGGATATCCTAACATGTGAAAATGGCGAAGT
This sequence comes from Vicia sativa, assembly GCA_021764765.1. Taxonomy (NCBI): domain Eukaryota; kingdom Viridiplantae; phylum Streptophyta; class Magnoliopsida; order Fabales; family Fabaceae; genus Vicia; species Vicia sativa. Next base: position 36,950,468 of record CM038797.1, on the reverse strand, counting down.
AATTCAAGTCTGATTTTAGGAAGTCGGTTTGTTTGTAATTTATATGACTAAGGAAGCTTGAGCGTGTTCAACAATATAATTGGAGATTTAATATCACACTTTCGTGGAGAAAAGGCGGAGGCCTGAACTTGTGAGTAAAGCAATCTAGTTGCTCTTACTCTATTTAAAGGCTGCAAACCTTGTTTTGCAGTTTGGCCGTTCCAAATTTAGAAGTCTAGATTTTTATTGTTGGTTCCTCATTATTTTGGTTGTTAATTGTTCATTGTGAGCCTCTCTCGTATCTCTACTTGAGTAGGACGTTTTCTTTGAGTTGTAAGTTATCAATCACCATAAGCTTTGAAGGGAGTGTGATTGTGTGTCTTTGAAGAGTGTATTCAGTTTTGATTTTGTTGAGTGTCACGGTGTGTGACTTTGAGAGTAAGAAAAGGATCTCATATCTATGTGTGGCGTCTTAGGTAGAAGGGTGATTGGTTAGTCTGATTAAGTGAGGAGTGTAAACAGGGAAGGTTTCCCTCTGAATTAATATTGTTGGTAATGAACTTCATCCCTAGCTTGGAAGCCCCCAAACGTAGGTTGGTTAGAACTGAACTGGGTTAACAATTCACCATGTTTTTATTGTATTCTGCACTCTTTAAACTCTGTTCTGTTTAGCTGTGTTCATAGCAGATATTAGTGTCGTGACATTATATTCAACGTCTCATATCTGACTTATGGAAGCCTCGTATGGCAGCATACATAAAGTCCTTGGATAACAAGGCTTGGAAAGCTATTCTGAAAGGATGGACACATCCTGTCATTATTGGAGCTAATAATTAACCTACTGGTGAGTTAAAGCGTGAAGAAGACTGGTGGAAGGAGGATGATGAAATAGATATTGCTAATTCAAAAGGATTAAATGCTATATTTAATGGAGTAGACGAAAATATCTTCAGATTGATTTATACATGTGAAGTAGCTAAGGATGCCTGGGAAATTCTCAAAACTACTCATGAAGGCACCTCAAAAGTTAAGATGTCTAGACTTCAACTACTCACCACTAAGTTTGAAAATCTAAGAATGAAGGAAGAAGAAAGCATTCAACAATTTCACATGAATATTTTTGAGATCGCTAATGCTTGCAGTGCCTTGGGAGAGAAGATACCAGAAGAGAAGCTAGTAAGAAAGATTCTAAGAACTCTTCCTAAGAGATTTGACATGAAGGTGACAACAATTGAAGAGGCTCAAGAAATCAACAATATGAAAGTGGATGAACTAACACTGAAGAAAAGATCGAGGAATATGACCTGGACATTGAAGAAGGACTATCTAGTACTATTGTATTTCTTGGAAGACAACTCAGCAAGGTACTAAAGAAAATGGAAGATGACTCAAGACTAAATGTGAGGAACATCTCACATGACATCAAAAGACCAGGAGATTTTGGTAGAAAAACCAGACCTGATGACAAAATCAACCAAGACATTGAATCAAAGTGTCAATGTTGAGAAGGATATTGTCAGATCATAGTTGAATGTCCTACATATCTCAAGAAAATAATAAGGGGACTAGCAGTGACATGGTATGATGAAGACTCTGGAAGTGAAGTTGAAGAAGATACATCCAAGCAAGTTACAGCCTTAACTGGGATTTATGAATCGGGTGGAGAAAATGAAAAGGGAGACTAAGCTATTAATGATCAGACTAACTCTCTTAAAAAGGATTATGTCAGAAATGATGAAATCCATCAAGAACTGGAGAATCAATTGAAACTCATAGCTCAATTGAAAGCATAAAAGAAGAAGGACTTAAATACCATCTCGAAGCTGGAACATGAAGTAACTCTGCTCAAGTTTAATCTAACCAACTTAACAAAATCTGTCATAATGCTAAATTGCGGAACAAATGCATTGGACAACATTCTCATGACTGGAAGAGATGCAAAAGATATGAGTGGACTGGGATATAATGAAATAATCAAAAAAGGATGGCACTCAAACCTGAATAATATTCAGTCCTAACCATAAATGTGGAAACAAATGTTTCAACATCAGGAAAGAAGAATTACTGGACACTCCAAAAGAAGACACTGACACTGAATATGTTACTATTATGGGCGATTTGGTCACATAAAGTCATTCTACTACAACATACATGGATATCCAAAGTCTGATTTGCAACCCAAGATCCCTCAAATCACACACTGAAAGAAACAAGAAACAATAGATTCCTTAGGTTGTTATTAATAGTCTCATAGCTCATACATCTCTTAGAGCCTCAACTAAAGAAGACTGGTACTTTAACAATGGATACTCAAGACACATGACTGGAGTTAAGAACTTATTAGTGGGTATCCGATCCCACTCTACAAGTTTTGTAACATTTGGAGATGGAGCTAAAGGAGAAATCAAAGGAATTGGAAAACTAGATTTCCTAGGATTTCCAAATCTTGAGAATGTATTACTTGTCAAAGGCCTAACAGAAAATTTGATAAGCATTAGTCAACTCTGTGATCAAGGCTTTAAGGTGAAACTCACAAAACCCGAATGCGTAGTTACAAATGAGAAAGGTGAGGTAGTGATGAAAGGTGGGAGATCCAAAGATAACTTCTACTTATGGATACTAGGAGACTTAAGCCTATCCTTAACGTGTTCTCTGGCCAAGGAAGATGAAGCTAAAATATGGCATCAAAATTTGGGACACTTACACTTGAAAGGAATGAAGAGAATCATCTCCATGGAAGCAGTCAGAGGAATCCCTAAACTGTATATTGAAGAATGCAGAGTGTGTGGAGAATGCCAAATTGGAAATCAGACCAAAATATCACATCAAAAGGTCTAACATCTCATTACAACAAAAGTCCTAGAACTAATTCACATGGACCTAATAGGACCAATGCAGGTAGAAAGTCTTGGAGGGAAGAAGTATGCATATGTGGTAGAGGATGATTACTCCAAATATACCTGGATAAACTTCATTAGGGACAAAACATAAGTATTTGATGTCTTAAAAAATCTTTTCCAGAAGATTCAAAGAGAAAAAGACAACTATGTGATCAAAATCAGAAGTGACCATGGAAAAGAATTTGAAAGCCGCAAATTTGCTGAGTTTTATTCTTTTGAGGGAATTAGTCATGAATTCTCATCTCCCATTACTCCTCAACAAAATGGGATTGTAGAGCGTAAAAATTGAACATTACAAGAGTCTACTAGAGCAATGATTCATGCTAAGAAATTACCATACCACTTTTGGGCTGAAGCCATGAACACTGCATGTTACCTTCATAACAGGGTAACGCTAAGAATGGGTACATCAACTACCATTTATGAAATGTGGAAAGGAAGAAAACCTACTGTCAAATACTTCCACATCTTTGGAAGTAAATGATATATATTAGCTGATCGAGAACAAAGGAGAAAGATGGATCCGAAAAGTGATGAAGGAATATTCCTTGGATACTCCACAAATAGCAGATCATATATAGTCTTCAACAACAGAACAAAAGTTATGATGGAATCCATAAATATTGTCATTGATGATATAGGATGGAATGGGGAAGTTGATGTCTTAGACAATGTCGAAACATCTCTAGAAGACACTTGAGCTGATGCCACAAATGAGCACGCGAATCCTCCTCAAAATAATGAAGAACCTCCAGATGATCAAGTCAACAAAGGACCCTCTATAAGAATTCAGAAAGACCATCCCAAAGAGCTCATAATAGGAGATCCAAACAAACGAGTCACCACCAGATCAAGAGAAGTTATCACTAACTCATGATTTGTCTCAAACATTTAGCCTAAGAACATCAACGAAGCCCTGAAAGATGAATTCTGGATCAATGCCATGCAAGAAGAACTAGAACAATTCAAGAGGAATGAAGTCTGGGATCTAGTCCCAAGACCAAAAGGCATCAATGTTATTGGATCCAAGTGGGTTTATAAGAATAAGTATAATGAAGAAGGATTAATTACCAGAAACAAAGCAAGACTGGTTGCTCAAGGATACACTCAAATAGAAGGAATAAACTTTAATGAAACTTTTCCGCTAGTAGCTCGTCTTGAGTCAATCAGAATACTACTAGGAGTTGCTTGCAAACTGAATTTCAAACTATTTCAAATGGATGTGAATAGTGCCTTCCTAAATGGAAACCTAAATGAAGAAGTATATGTGGAACAACCTAAAGGATTCGTTGATCCCACAACTCCTAGCCACGTATACAGATTCAGAAAAGCTCTATATGGCTTAAAGCAAGCTCCCAGAGCTTGGTATGAAAGGTTGATTGAGTTCCTAGTCGAAAATGGATACATGAAGGGTGGCATAGACAAAACTCTATTCGTCAAAGACAAAGAAGGATGTCTCATGATTGCTCAGATCTATGTTGATGACATTGTCTTTGGTGGAATGTCTGATAAAAAGGTTCAATAGTTTGTCAAACAAATGAAATCAGAATTTGAAATGGGTCTTGTTGGGGAATTAACATACTTCCTTGGCGTACAAGTTAAACAAATGGAAGACTCCATATTCATCTCTCAAAGAAAGTATTCCAAGAATATTGTCAAGAAATTTGGAATGGAGAATGCAAGTCACAAAAGAACATCTACTCTTACTCACCTAAAGCTATTTAATGATGAAACATGTGTCAGTGTTGATCAATGTCTCTATCGAAGTATGATAGGTAGCCTACTATACATCACAGCTAGCAGGCCAGACATTTCCTTTGCTGTTGGAGTTTGTGCCAGACATCAAGTTGAACCCAAAGTAAGCCATATTAATCAAGTAAAGAGAATACTGAAATATGTAAATGGAACATCTGACTATGCCATGTTGTATTCTCATGGATCAAACTGCGTCCTAAGTGGATATTATGATGTTTACTGGGCAGGAAGTGTTGATGACAGAAAAATCACATATGGAGGATGATTCTTCTTTGGCAACAATCTCATCTCATGGTTTAGCAAGAAACAAAACTGTGTTTCCCTTTCAACTGCTGAAGATGAATACATAGCTGGTGAAAGTAGCTGCTCTCAACTAGTTTGGATGAAACAAATGCTGACAGAATACAATGTCAAACAAGATGTCATGACATTATATTGTGACAACTTAAGTTCCATCAATATAACCAAAAACCATATTCAGCACAACAGAACCAAACACATTGATATTCGTCACCACTTTATTAGAGACCTGATTGAAGACAAAACAGTTACACTGGAACACGTAAATACTGAAAGACAACTCACAGATATCTTCACCAAGGCATTACATATAAATATATTTGAAGTTTTAAGAGGAAAACTTGGCATCTGCATCCATGAATATGCGTAGCAATCACTGATTACTCTCCTTTACTTTGGCATATTATGGCTAAAAAGAGGGAGTAAATATCCTGGTGCTCTAGATGACTGGGGTAGACTAAATCAACACTGAAGATGTCTATGATTTTTGTGATCCCACTTGTGTGTGCAACTGATGTGATGATTGTGCTGAGGGGGAGTTGTTGCTGCTATGTGTTAATTGATAATTATGTGTTTCCCCAAAGAGGAGAAGTTGTTCTGTTATTTGTCAGTTGTGTATCTCTAAAGATACTATATGTTTCCTCAAGAGAAGAAGTTGTTGTGCAGGGGGAGCTAAAATTTTGATTGTCAATTGTGCATCTGTGTGTGCTATATACAGGGGGAGTAAAATGTTGTATTTGTGAATGTTCTAACTGATGTTTGAATATCTGTGTTATTTATCCGCTGCTATCTCTGTTTTGATTATGATGCTACTTTTATTGTGCTGCTATTTTAATTATATGGCTTGTACTCTAAATAATGTTTTAGCCAAAATTTGTCAAAGAGGGAGTTTGTTAGTTCTATGGATTGGCAGAAATTTTGGTAAAACATTCTGCTCAGAAAATGCCATGAAAAATACTGAAGTAGCACATGTCACAGTAGATGTCCTGCACAATGAAACTGACATAAGTAATTCAAGTGTATATTTTTTAGGAAGTTAGTTTGTTTGTTATTTGTATGCTTTGACTTAGGAAGCTTGAGAACGCCTTCAGCAATATAAATGGAGAGTTAATATCCTGCTTTCATGGAGAAAAGACAGGAGGCACTGAAGACTTATGAGTAAAGCAACCCTAGTTGGTGTTACTCTATTTAAAGAATGCAAACCTTGTTTTGCAGTTTGGCCGTTCCAGATTTAGAAGTCTAGATTTTAATTGTTGGTTGTTAATTGTTCATTGTGAGCCACTCTTGTATCTCTACTTGAGTAGGAGGTTTTCTTTGAGTTGTAAGTTGTCAATCACCATAAGCTTTGAAGCGAGTGTGTGTGTGTCTTTGAAGAGTGTCTTCAGTTTTGATTTTGTTGAGTGTCACAGTGTGTGACTTAGGGAGTGCGCAGATGTTCTCATATCTAAGTGTGGTATCTTAGGTAGAAGAGTCATTGGGTAGTCTAATTAAGTGAGGAGTGTAAGCAGTGAAGGTTTCCCTCTGAATTAATATTGCTGATAGTGAACTTCATCCCTGGCTTAGAAGCCCCCATACGCAGGTTGGTTAGAACCGAACTAGGTTAACAATTCTCTGTGTTTTTTTTTTGTATTCTGCACTCTTTAAACTTTGTTCTGTTTAGCTGTATTTATAGAAAATATTAGTGTCGTGACATTGCTCGACTTTACTCGACTTCTAGTATTTGATACTAAAATTTCATTTTATATTTTAATTTATCCATCCATTATCGTCCTGGTACTGTCATTGTGTCGTAGTGTCTGTTTCGAGGCTAAAACGAGTTTAAAAATTAAGACTTAGTAGATATTATGTGTGTGCTGTAAATATTAATGTGTGATGACATGCTAATTATATATTAGTTATAATATTTGTGTGTAATATATTACTGTTTTGTCGCTACTGTGTATTGCATGTGTATATAGATTAGGTGTTTGTTATATGATATATGGTTACAAATGTTAAATAAGTAATACCTAATAGCAAGTTTCTACGGACAAATAATAATTTTGTGAAATCTATATAACTTTGTATATTTTAATTATAAAATGTGAGTAAAATGTGTGTGCTTGCAGCCATAGCGACGTTGCACTTACAATTTGAGAGTGTGAGCCTAGTACTGAATGGATATAATAATTAATATAAATGTAACTATAATGAGAACAAAGTGAATTAAAATGTGAGTATCGTTCTGAGATTAATATATTTAGATTTGAGTTTGGCTTAATTGATCTATTTTGAGTAAAGTTTGCCTTGAGAATTATATTGAAATTAAAAAAATAAAAATTGTTACTCATTTGATGAATTTTGAGTTAGAGATAAACATTTAGACTAATTAGTTAATTTATGTTAGTCTCAATTTTGATAGAGTTGTCAATAGAGTTGTTAGAGTTGTTAATAGAGTTATCAATAAAGTTGTTAGAGTTGTCAATAAAATTGTCAAAGTTGTTTTAAATGATTAAAAGTCATATTTTATTTGTTTTGCGTAATTCTGACATGTTTAGAGTTGTCAGTGTTTGTTTCGAGTTGTTTAGAGTCAAATCTAATGAGCCGTAGAATTAAAGATAAAGGTATTTGACCTTTGGAATTGTTTTGTTATTAGTTGAGTCAGACCATCAACCAATTAGTTTTGTAAGAATTATAATTATATGCAAGAGTTGTCGGTAGAGTAATTTTAAGCACCCTAGAGTTATTTTAGAGTTGTAGAGATTGTTGTAGAGTAGTTAATGGTTACTGGAATATTATGTCGAGCTATAATTATATATTTTTATAACCTTTTTACGAGTTAAGAGTATAGATTAAAATATCAAAAATACTCTATTAAGACGTTTCAGGCATGTATGGTTGATTTTTGAGCTACCGAATAATAATACATATTTACTAAATTATTGATAATTTTTAGTTATAATATGATTATTGAATTTAATTATTGATGATTGATTATTTATTATATGTTGAATCGGTGATGTGTGTTTTGAGAATTGAGGTTGAATTGTGATGATACTTGGTGTATTACTTGATATGTGTGGTGATGATGTTTGGAGCATGGATGCTATGATTATGAATATGTGTTTGTATGTGCAATTGTGTGGTAATTCAAGTGCGATGAATTATAGAAGATATGCATGAATGTTAAGATTAGAGGACGGTCTTAATTGCATATGGTTGTTGTAATTGCACATGCATCATTTGTTGTCAAGTGGCAATGCTTGTTAGTTCCGTGGGAGCTAGTGACTTGTCTTAAACTAGAGAGGGGTTTGAAAGCTTAGAGAACGGGCTTTTGGTGTGTTATCGGTTTAGAGAACAGACTCGGTTTAAAGTAAAAATCAAAAAATGATAATAAGAGATTGGTACCACATGCATGAGTTGCATTGAGTCTTGCATTGAGTCAAATCATGTTTTATGTCATAATTTGAGATTATATGAATTGTGTGAAATTGAGAAATTGTCCAAATTAATATAATTGTGAATTGTTGGTATATATACTTGAGAACAATATGATTAATTGTGTGATATTATGTTTATAAAGCATATGAAGTGTGAGAATATTATTTTATGCATGTGTGCTAAACGTTATATATTATTATATGATTCTTGATAATTATGTGAATTCTCACCCCTTCTGTTGTGATGTTGCCTCTTAGGTGGGTAACATGCAGATTCCCAAGAGTAGCTTTGTTGAAGTAAGTGGAATGATATCTCTTGAAGTGTCTTCCATTTAGTGTCATTTATTTAAGAAGGGTCATGCTCTGACCATGTAACATCGGGATGTGAACCGTTTGATTTATGTTTTGAGAGATACTTTGTATATTCTACTTTACTTTGTTATTTCTTTTGATTATGTGGAGAATTGAATTTTATGTCTAAGTTGATTAAATGAATAAAGTTTATTTGAGACTATTAGTAAAGTGATCCCGTTGCGACATGCTTATGTGAAGTGTGTGAAAAATATGAATTTAATTTAGTGTTATTGAGCATGACAGGCGTTTTGTGATTTATGGAATATGTGTGACAACCTTATGTGATATGCATGATAATTTACTCTGATTATTTCTATATTATTTTGCGGGATTTAGAAGGGTGTTACAATGGGGACTTATTTCCCGTTTTATATCATTGTTGCATTGTATTGGTAGGGAACCGCTTTGTCAGAGTCATAAGGACCAAGTAGAAAAATGATCAAAGAAGAAACATGAACCCTTGGATTGTGGTATGTGACCTCTACGCGCTCGGGCATATTGAAATGAGGAATGATAACGTTTACTTCAGGAGTTACCGAGTTGATATTTGAGACTAAATGCTCATACGGATAACATCATATCATGTTTACTTCATTCTCATTACAATTTTTGAGGATTGTAGTGTAGCCATTGTCCATTAATTGCTGAAGATCTGCTTTCAAAGTAGAACACCCACGGGAATCTCTAGAACAAATTCTACAAGATCCGTAGTTGTGTCAAGCAAAACCACCCATTACGCAGAATGTAGCATGCATCTGCGCTAAATTTGCTCTTACCAAGTTTACGTCGAAGACTTAATATTGACCAGGACATCCATATACCATATTCACAGCGTGCCCTCCATGATTAGGCAGAGGATTCGCTTGCACGTTCGGATTCAAATCCCTAAAAGAAAGAAGGTTCGCTTGCAACAACAGCTACATGTTGTCGGTGATTAATGTTTCTTCTTGGTCTCCCTTGGGATACCATTCCAACATCTTGTTCCTTATTCTTTGGGAGACTACTTCTAAATTTCTTAGTTCCGCTTGAAGATCCAACTTCTTTGGTCAAACGTCCTTCTTCCAGTCGCATCCCCATGTTTACCATCTCGGTGAAATCATTTGGAGCACTAGCGATCATACGCTCGTAGTAAAAAGTGCCAAGAGTATTCAAGAAAATATTGGTCATCTCTTTCTCTTCCAATGGTGGATTGATTTGGGCAGCAATTTCCCTTCATCGTTGGGCATATTCTTTGAAAGTCTCTTTGTCTCTTTGAGCCAATGCTCTGAGTTGGTCTCGGTCTGGAGCCATGTCTAAGTTGAACTTATATAGTCGAACAAAGGCCTCGCCTAGGTCGTTGAAAGTTCGAATATTAGTACTATCCAATCCCATGTACCACTTTAGAGAAGCGCCAGTAAGGTTGTCTTGAAAGTAGTGAATGAGTAATTGATGATTATCACTGTGAGTAGACATCTTCCTAGCATTCATCACAAGATGGATTTGTGGGAAAGAATTACCTCTGTACTTCTCAAAGTTAGGGACTTTGAACTTGGCTGGTATTGTTACACTCGGGACTAAACACATATCGTGGGCATTTTTCCCAAACAAATCCTACCCACGGATAATCTTGATCTCTAACTTCATTTTATTAAACTGTTCTTGGAGATCTTCCATACGGACACGAGGATCTGTGTTGTCGCCTAGATCATGATAAACTTCGTTGTTCACATAAGGAATATTGTGAACCAAAAGAGCTAAATTTGTCACAATTGGTTAAGAAACTGACATAGTGACTTGAGGAAAGGTTACTTCAGGTTGCAAAGTGAACGATGAATTCTGTAAAGTAGGACCCTCAATTGTGGTTGCCGATACATGAGAAGTATTTTGACGAAAACCTACACTGAAGTTGAAAGGCATACCCCAAGGGTAACCCTCTAGTAATGTGATAAGTGGATTTCTAACTGCGAAGGTAGAAGCTGGAGTAGTAGTAATTCAGATATCACTGTTGCTTGAACTTGACTGTTAGGTGGTGGTTGTTAATTCTGCGTAACTACCAACGAGCTCACCAAAGCGCTGAGTCTTTCCACTTCCTCTTGAAGTGTGGTTAATGTATCACGAAGCTCAATATTCTATTTTTCTAAATCTTCCATTGCTTTCTTTCTTTTTGCACGAGTATTGCATCTGCGAGCTGACTGTGAACGTAGTCGGGAAACTCTAAGCCGCGACAACTTGACAATCTCTGGAGAAAATTCCAAAATATAATACTCTATCTAACTAACTCGAAAAGCAAGATGATGCATGATTATGAATGAAAAAGAGAAGAAATGATTTTTCCAAAGAATTTTTAAAAGAGAAATTTCTTGCGAACATTTGGAACACAAAACTCTTATTTCATTGATATATTAAGGAAAGAATACAACAATTTCTTTTTGGAGCATAGCTCTTACAACAACAAGGCAAATGATGAATAAAAGCTAAACTATACTAATCAAGCATCTTCATCGGATGAAGAACCAAATGTTTGACGCAGCTTCATCTTCAGGATCTCTTTCGCATAGTAAGCTTTCTCATCTTTTAGCTTGTTACAAAATTCTTCCACTCGTCTGGAGCAAGAGTATCATTTGTCAATTCTTCAAGCTTTATTTTTCTTTCTTTGATGTATTTCCTTATAGAGTCATCCTTTTGACGGATCTTCTCATATTTCTCCATGAGCCATCCATCTTAAAAGTAGAGTGTTTTTTCATGATCCTTGACCTGTTTCTTAAGCTTTACATTCTCAAAGTCATCCTTAAAAAACTTGTCTTCCCAAGCGTCTTTCTCTAGCATCACTTTAGCCAAAGTTTATTAGTATTCTCCCATAGTCTCAATGGGAATGGTGGTCGATTTAGATACCACTGGGAACATGGGTTCTTCATAAGCATAAGGCATTCGAAATTCCTTCGCTCTTTTCTTTACCCATCAAGTGTAGATTTCCATGGCTACAAAATTCTTTACCTCACCTTTTTCTTTCCTTCGAATATGGTGCCAAACTCTGATCATTCTGGCTTTTAAACCTTGGGAATTTTCCCCTTCATGATAAAAGTAACCCTCCATTGTAAGACCAATGGGTTTACTCGAGTTTACATACCCAAGTTGACGTCTTTCCAAGAATGGGTTGTAGTTAATACCTCATTGTGTACCAATGAGAGGTACGTTGGCAAACTCTCCACAACTGTCAATGATTTCCATATCATTGTAGGCCAAAGTATACCAATGAATATCATCATTAGTAAGAGACATGAGTCTTCGAAGCCAATGTCAACCAACTTTGTTTTCTTTGAAGATAGGAGACTTAGGCAAGTGTGAAACAATCCATTTGAACAATAAATGTACACAACAAACAATAATTCCATTTCCTTGACGATTCTTATGATGAATAGAGAAATATGTATCACCAAGCAAAGTGGGAACAAGATTTCCAATCAAAAAGATCCTTATGGCGTTGATGTCAATGAAGTCTTTGACGTTAGGAAACAAAACCAACCCATAAATGAGTAAAGCTAGGATAGCCTCAAAAGCTACCATGCTACCAGCTTCGGCAAAAATAAAAGCTTTCTCCATTAGAAACTTTGAAGTCAATCCTAAGAGATTTCCTTTAGTAGTCAAGTTTTTGTCTATCTTAGATTTCCTTAAGTGAGCAATCGCTGCAATGACTTGTGGCTTCGTAATGGCTTCCAAACCATTGAAAGGCACTTTGTCAGGAACTAGGATACCTAAAAGATTAACGTACTCTTCCAAAGTAAGCATTAATTGGTAATCCGGAACAGTGAAACAATGATAAACAGGATCGTAAAATTGAACCAAGGTTTTGAGAAGTCCTTCATCAATGTTAGTGTTCAAGATAGTTAAAAGAGTTCCATAGCGTTTTCTGAAATCTGAGGGATCTCCAACCAAGAATGCTAACTCTTTTAACTTCTTCGCATCAGAAAATCTAAATCCATATCTCTTGGTGTTTCTTATTCTCAACTCCATCACTCTAACCTAGAATGTTTGTGAAGAAAAGTTCTCTAAAATCTTCGGAAATTTTAAAGGAAAGAAAAAGAGAAATGAGAAGTTTATGAATGCATGAATTCCACAAAGATACAAACATGGTTACACAAAAAATAGGTTCGAAGTCACGAGCATGAGGTCAAGGGTAAGAACCAAATGCGGGTAAGTATTTTGGGTTTAATCACCTGTAAAACATGTTCTACTGATAATACAGGGTCTACGCTTCTCTTTCGAATATTATCAGATTACACGATTTAACTCGTGGTCCAATAATATCTTTCAAGAAAAACTCGTCTGATCGTAGTCTCGCATGACAACTAATCCAAGTCTATACCTGAATAGTTTTTGCACTACATCCTAAAAATACAGGATGAGTTATGAGTTCTACAGCCAACTCAGCTTCACTGGTTCACTTGAAAGAAAAAATGTCTTCGCAACAAACTTGCTAAACAAAATTACCCCCAAGGAAACCTCCACTCAGCGAGGAATCTCAAATTAACTTATTAAGGATTGAGACTCCTCGTAAGTTAATAGGACTATACCTCACCTAATTCTTAAGTGTTTCTTAATCCGAGTTAGGATTTTTTTCCATCACATGAAATCGCGAGTAAAAGAACAAAACACCTAAAAAATAAAACAAACACACAAATAAGACTTAAAGAACGAGGGGGCCAAATAGAAATTCGGCTCTCCAACTCAAAAACAATTTTATTTTTTAAAACATGTCGCCAGTACCAAGCTTTATTGTTTCCAAAAAGAAAGGAAAATGGGAAAGCTGAAATACCCTAAAAAGGTATGTGATGCGATTAGCATAAAACTAAATGCAAAGCAAAGGGGATACAAAGATTCTTTGGGTAAGGGGTTAGGTTATACAAAGGGAAGGTATTAGCACCCTATGTATCTATAGTACTCTATATGATCTTTTGTGTGTTTGTGTTTTATTTTCTATGCTATTGGGAAAGTTTCTCCTTTAGGATTAAGAAGGTAAACTGGGTAAGAACCTAAGTTTTTTTATTATGATTATGCTCGCAAAGATCATTGTAATCTTCTGCATACATATCCCATAGAGGGAATCAAAGAAATTGTAGCTTAGGGTCTAAGGGTAACTATGGTTTGGGTGGTTTGAGAGAGAAAGAAGTATGCTTGTCAAGGGTGAGACCTTGTGCCTACGTATTCACAAAAGGAGATTGAGAAAGTCAAAGCATTCGTAGTTCCCACTTATGTGCTAGTGGAAGCAATGATTTTAAGAGACAACGACAAGTTTCATCTTAATGAAAAATGTATCTAATCTGTTTCATCACATGCATTTTGAAAATTGATTGTTTGAATATGTCATTGTAAGAAATGGGTGTTTAACTTAAGTGTACAAGTATACCACTTATAGTTCTTAGAATGAGAAGATGTTTTGAAAAAATGTTGAATCTTTCATTGTAAGCATTGGGCGTTTAACTTGAGTGTACAAATATGCCACTTACAATTAAGAAAGATGTTTTATTCATTTGTTAGAGAAATTTTTTGATTTGAATTTGATGTTATAGATGAGATACTTCTTCTATAGAGATGATTCATGTCTCTTCTCTAAGGATAACTGTTTTGTTTTGTTTGGGAGGATGCTTTTAAGAAGTCTGTGGGTCCTCGTATTGTAAGCAAAAGAGGAGGCTATCCGACGGACATCGAGGGTCCTTGTATTTTTATCCCAAGAGGAGGTTATCCGAGGGACATCAAGGTTCCTTGTATGAAGCCCGAGAGGGGGCTATAGGGTATGGCTGGCTTGGCTTTAAGAGTGATTTCACCGGGAATCCATACTCTTTGGGTTCTATCCTAGCTAAGGAGATTCTTTGTACGAAGCCCAATAGGAGGTTGTTTGAGATTTCTAGATCTCTTTCTTGTATGAGGCCCAAGAGGAGGTCAACTCAACGAGGGAGTTTTTCTGTACAAAGACCAAGAGGAGGCTATGGGGAACCTTGTTGTTATACTAGTCGTAATGACATAAATAAACATGAACAAGTATATATGTATATATATATATATATATATATATAACAAAGTGTGTGTGTGTGTGTGTGTGTGTGTGTGCATTTATAGGAGTTTATGAAGGAAATATATAAACAAGTGTATAAAACATTAAAATAAAGCTAATACTACTTGGATATATACAAGGGAGTAAGACTTACACCTTAAGGGAGGATCATTGGAATAAGAGCAATTTCACCGAGAATAATGCTTCTCTTAATACCAGTGGAATTGGTGAAAGAAATGTAATACACAAGTAGATAAAAGAAACGAACGAAGCTAGTTATACCTGAATATGTACAAAGGGTTGAGACTTACACCTTAAGGGAGGCCCATGATTAATTTGATTTTGAGTTCGAAAGATTTTCGAGAGAGAAACCTAGTTCAGTTTGTATTTTCAAGGAATAAATTGAATCGATCATGGAAAAAGAGGTGTGTAAGTCAATTAAAACATTTTGAATATTTTGAAAAGACTTGAAGGGTGAAAGTTTATTCACATGAATGTTTTGAAAAAGATTAGGTTAGAGAAAATCAAGAAGACAACATTTTAAAAGCATTTTGAAATACTTAAAAAGTCTTACTTTTAACCTAATAAAAATATATCAAAAGAAAATATTCTTTTGGGATTTTTTGACATACTCATAAAATAGATATACTAAATGACAAGTGTGAAAAAAATCATATCAAAATGAGAAGTTTTGATTGGTTTTTGAAAATGTTGATGTTTGTTAAAAAACATGGGGAAAAAACTAGTGATAAAAATTTGTTTTGGGAAAAGAATGAAAAAGTCTGGGGTGAGGGGGATTCGAACCCCGGACCTTGGGCAAGAAGTGACTTAAGAGAGCGCGCTCTACCACTGGGTGGCTATACATCCGTTGATTTAAAAACTTAAAACATGTATTTAAAAACGCGTTTTTGAAAATGGACAGGTGGCGCCATCAGCTTCATCTTCTTCCTCAAAACAACTTCCATGGCCAATTCGAATTTCTTTGATTCTTGATCAAATTGAGAAATATAAAATGCCATTTCACTCAGAATTTCACCACGATTTAAACCATGTAATTTATTAAAGAAAACACTCAAAGATTGAAGCAAATTTCTAACAAGTACAAATTAAACCCTAACTGAGAAATTTAACTATTCCATGACCACGATTGATTTTAAGTGAAATTAAGGATTCAGATAGCTTTAACAATATGATATCTACATTTCTAACCACTAAAATGATGCTAAATATGCTTGTATGAGGATATAAAAATTCGAAAAACTTACCTCTTGAAGAAAATTTGCAGAACTCGTATAAGTGCTTCCAGGTGCAAAGTGATGATCCTACTAGCTTCCTTGAACCTTCCTGTGTGTGTTCCAAATCCTAGCTTGCTTCGAAGCTTGTTGAATCCTCCTACCCATCTTAATTTGCAGGTTTCTGGTTTTTGAGTGAGGAGGTATAAATGGCACGATATTAGTTCTGATTTTAGGACTTGGATGAGCTCTATATGAGTTATAGAAGTTTTGTGAATGATTAGAACCGAAAACACACGAGTGGATTAAGAATTGGCTTGTTAAGGCTCAAAACTTGCACAAATGGAGTTTTCTTGGTGAAACTAAGTTTTGGATGATTTTGTGATGGATGAAAGTGTTGAAAAACTTATAAATGATGTTTAGAAGAGGTTTGAATGAACACCTTTGGTTAGAACTTGCAAGAATTGGAAGTTGGAATTCTAACCTCTTTGAAACTTAGAAAACTTGCATTTTAAGAAAGAAGTGAGAAAACAAGTTTGTATTTGTTATGGTGTGATTTGAAATGAAGGAATGACCTCTATTTATAGTCCAAGAAGTTTGGAGATCAAGGCAAGCAAAATTTGAGATTTTTGGCAACTTGGCCTTAAGAGATAAGAAAGGAATCTTACAATGTAATGCACATGGTTAAAAATGCAAACCATGGTTAATTCACTCAAGTGTTCTTATCCTTATCCAATTATTATCTTAAGATATTTTTGAGGCAACATGGCTTCTAGAAGAGAAAGAGATAGGATTTTGGCAAGCTTGCTTGAAAAACTTTGCAAAATGACTTATAATGCAAGTTTTTTGGACCTATAATATCTAATTTCAAAATCCTAGCTCCACAAACTATTTTTTCTTGTTCTTGGACATTTTGGAAAGCATGAAACAAGATATACAACTTTCATGTTGAGATTTTTTCTTGAATAAAATTGGATCTTGGTGAAAAATGGCCATGAAAATGGTGAAAAAAGTGTAAAAAACACTTGAAATTTTTTTAAGTGTTTAGCAAATTCAAGTTTTGACTTTTTGTTGACTTTTTTCCACATTTTTTATTCTTGATGACCAAGTTGAATTATTTGAAATGCTTTGATGATTGGAAATTTGGAATTTCAAAAGTTGACCAAAAAAGTCAAAGTTTGACTTATCTAAACAGTCGGCTTTTTGTCAGATTATTCAAATTTCCACTATCAATCAACCATGGCATTGGAGATGTTTTGGACCAAAAAATTAGGTCAAGATATTGCATTGGTGATCTTGAGATCATGCTCCAAGAAATTAGGTCATACATTGAGCCAAAAGTCAATGAAGTACCATCCTCGATCAAAACCCTAATTTGGTCGATTCATGGTTGATTTTGAGGAAAAGATGAGAATTTGAGGATCAAATGTTGATGATTGATGAAGATAGATCAATTGAGATGAATGGAGATTCAAACCCTAATTTATCACATCTTTCACTGATGAATGATTTGAAGGCTTGGAAAAACACTTAGAAGGGGGCTTGAATAAGTTTTTTTTCCTATTTAATTCTTTTACCCAAACAACAATACTAAAAATACTCATGGATTTTTATCCTGGTTCGTTTGAAACTCAAACTACTCCAATCCACCCGTCAAGGTGATTTCGCTTCTCTCAATGAGGACTTAATCCACTATAATCAACCGATTACACTACACAACCAACTGTTGTGACTAACTTCCTCTAAGACGCACTAGTCCTAGCCCTATCGAGAATACTGACCCAAATTGGTCTCTCAAGGAACAACTCTGCACAAGCCAACTACAAATGACTAACACCTCTAAGACTCAACTAGTCCTAGCCCTCTCGAGAATACTGACCCAACTGGTCTCTCAAGGAACAACTATCAAATAAATGATATTTGACTGACTGTGTACAATATTGCTTCTAAAAAGCTTTTCTTCACAAAGTGAAGTTTACACAAAACATGAAGCTCAAAGTTTCAGTAAACTAATTACAAGAATGACTTTTTATTTGTTGCAGTGTAAGTTTACTCAAGATGATTTATGGTGAATTGTTAGAAGCTGTTGTTGAAAGTTGTTATCTTCTCCTTTGAATTTGAATGCCTTAAATAGTGCTTCCAAAAATTTTTCGTTGCATGTAGCGTGTCTTGGTTACTGGGAAATGTAATTATGACTTTTCTTAGCTTCACGTGATTTTCTTGCTAAATAATCCTTGGAAGTTGAACCACTCAAGTATTTTATCTTCTTCGCTCAGTAGGTTTACGTTATTGTGGCAGGTTTTGTCTTTTAGAAGATAACGTACATATTGATAATGATTTTCTGTAAGCCTTGTTAGAATATCTTCTCATCAGAACATTCTATTGGTGCTTCTATCAAAAATTTACTCTTGCCTGCTTCTATCAGAAGTTACTTCTAGCTTGCGTAACCAGAAGTTTTGTTCTCATTAGAACTTCTAATAATTCATGATCTTCTGTAAGCAAACATCTTCTGATCAGAACATTTTGTTGGTGCTTTATATCAGAATTGTGCTTGTCTACTTCTATCAGAGCTTTGCGCTTGCATGCTTCTATCAGAAGTTGCTTCTAGCGTGCGTGACCAGAAGTTCTACTCTCATCAGAACTTCTAATACTTCATCGACTGCTCAGCATAGTGTAACGTTCCATTTTAGCACTTGAGTCAGAACATCTTTTGAAACTAAACATAAGCATGTTAGAGTATCATATTCATCAGAGGATCATAACATTTATACAAAATTTATTATACTTGTTATCATCAAACTTTAATATATTATTAAAAACAAACTTTGTTCTAACATGATTTTGATTCAAAACCCTAATTTGGCTCAAGAAGCAAACACACAAGCTATCTAGTTTTTCAATTTTCCAGTGATGCAACGATGCATATGTGAATGATATGAGATGGTATCTTAGGTCAAAAATTGGGGTATGATAGGAAGTAACGTGATTCGTCCATTCAAACCCTCTGGCCCCACGTACGCGCGTTTTGATTTTAAACTGATTTATAGAATTTAAATTCACATATATATTTATGGATTTGCATATATTATTGGATGTATAGCCACCTCAATGATAGAACGAGCGCACTTAGTCCATTCCTCTCTCATGGCACGGGTTCGATCCCTGCCTTTCGCAATTTTTTCACAAATTTCTGATTTTTACAGGGTATCATATATATTGTTTTGGAAGCGTGATAAATACACCACAAGCAAGTGGCGCAGTGGTGAAATTTTGGACCAGTGACCTTATGGTCACGAGTTCAACCCCTTGGGGGACCATCCCTATTTGTTAGCACTATTTTCTAATTTCCTTTAATTTTCTTTCCTTATTTTTAATTCTTTCAAAATTACTTTTGCTATTATAAAAACCCTAAAGAATATTTTAATTTTAGATTTAGGTTTAAGAAATGTTTAATTAATTTTAAACACAAAAATATTTTATTTTTATTTTCATTTAAATTATTTTTACAATTAACTTTTAATTAACTTAGAAATTATGTTTTCTCATTTAAAATCAATTCCAAAAATACCAAACAATATTTTTCTTCTAATATTACTGGTTTAGAACATTACCATATTCACTAAAATAATTTTCCTTTTATTTATGCTTTATTTTTATTTTAAATACTAGAAATCGATGTATAGGTCGCAAGGATATTTTTGTAATAACATATCTCTTTATTTTTTCTAGCATTTTTCTCTATTATGTAACTACTCATGGGATGTAGTAGCTTTGGTAAAATTTATTTTCTGCACTTCATTATTATGTATCTACCCCAAAGCCATGTAATAGCGTAGGAATTTTATCTTTCCGCACTTTTATTTTCTATAAATATTAACTGCTTAGATGTATGGTTAATAGGATTGTACGGCAAGATCTAAAATCAACCATAGAATAACCATAACTCCAAGATAAAATATCTGAAAAATAACGCACTCTTCACACTTGCACCCTTAGGGTATCTTCTCTTTGTTGCCTTCGGATAAACATGGTCATGTCCCTCGAACGTAGGGATATCTTAGCAAAGTTTCCTACGAATAACATCATCATAGTCCCTTCGATATTAAGATCATAGTCCCTCGATGTTGCCTACGAATATATGATATTGTCCCTCGGTTGTTGCCTACGAAAAATGATGATCGTCCCTTCGAAATGCTAAGGTATCCTTACAATGTTGCCTTCAATGACCACACGATGATCATACGCTTGTCCCTTCACATCCAATGGATGGGGCTGCTTACCAACTAATGGTATGGATATCACTATCTTAAAGGAGAAGGAAAATAACAAGAACGGTCTTTGAGTGGGTAATAACTCTTTGTTGCTTGCTCAAAAATACTTTTCACACCTCACATTTTCAAAAAATTATTTTCAAACACTTCGTATACATTCTTGAGGACTGATACAAGAATCATTACAAAGTCAAATTCAAAATATTTTTTCAAACAAATCACACGCACACAATAACAAGTTTAAAAAGTGAGTGAAGCAATTAAGAGTCCGTGGCTAACAACAGATGAAAAGGGTGCTAATACCTTCCCCTTTCATAATTATCCCCCAAATTCATAATCGATAAAATGTTTTTCCTGTTCTTTTCACCTTTCCTTATTAGATAAAAGAAAAATTATTGGCGACTCTTGCTAATTGCAATATTTACGATAAAACGCAAAACAATCAAGTCAATTCCTCCACCGCATTACAATATCATTGTCTGGAACATTTGAAATAACATGTTCCTATGGAATGGCAGTATCTTTAATTTCTCATCATATTTTCCGTATTATCTACTACTGGAAGAAGGATATTGGTATCATTGTCTGGAACATTTGAAATAACATGTTGCTCTAGAATGGAAGAATATTTATTTTCATAAGTGATCACTTTGAATTGTATATATTAACGATGAATTTTGTTCGATTAACAAAATATACATTATAAGATATACTATTTATGGAATATACCAAGAAGATTCCTTCACAACTCTTTGGATCTAGCTTTCATCTTTTCTTTTCATCTGCAATGATGCAACATGTGCTTCCAAAAATATGAAAATATCTGACATTCAGTTTCATTCTTATCCAAATATCATAGTGAGTGTCCTTATACATGGTCTAGAAGTCACAATTTTGGATGTGACAATTATTTTTCATTGCCACGTACCAAAAAGGGCTATAGAAGATTCTTGTAATGGGGCATAACACTAGCCACTTCTTTCAAAGCATGATTCTTTTTCTACAAAACCACATTTTTTGATGTGTGATAGGAGTTTAAAACGCATGAGCTATACCTTCAGAAGTAAAAAATCTTGAGAATTTTGAGTTTTCAAATAACTACCATGATCACTACAAATAATAATAATCTTACCAGTTTCTTCTCCCTTCTCATGATGCAAACGATGGAATATGCCTTCAAACATAGTGAAGGTATCAAACTTTTCACAAATGAATTCAATCCATGTGTACCTTTGGTAATCATCAACACATAGAAAAACATATTTCTTACCTCTTAGGCTTTAAACTTGCTTGGGCCCCATGAGATCTATACGAAGCATTAAAGCACGCGAGTAGGGTTAAAATGTTGGACCTTCTTGTGTCACATACTTCTCTATTTTCTACTTGGCAATCACCATAAGTTTTTCCTTCTTCACTCTTAATATTGTGAAGACCAATAATGGAATTTTTCAGAGACAATTTTCTGCATACCTTTAAAATTTAAGTGACCAAGTTTTCTATGCTATAATTCAGTTTCACTAGTCTTGGACGTCATACAAACCTAAGATAGATTATTCTAGTGAGGAATCCACATATAAAAATTATTTTTGTATATGGATCCCTCCATTAGTTGAACATGATTTTTGTAAGTGACTTTGCATTTCAATCTATTGAACTTGATACAGAGATATATATCACAAAGTTTACTAATTCTAATGAGATTAGTAATGAGACCCTTAACTAGGACACATCATTAGACAGACCAATATAGTCTAACTTCCATTTGTTTGTAATTTTTCCTTTGGCTCCATCACAAAATGTTACATAACTATTAGAATAAGACGTAATGTTCTTCCAATTTTTTTACCCCAGTTATGTGTCTAGAGAACCCAATGTTAAATTATATGCCTTTACAATATGAAACCCTTAGAAATGTATAGGAAATGTGACTTATATTCACTTCCTTGGTTCGCCAAAATTGTTGAGGACACTCACCATCTCATACCCTCAATTAAGGTTAGGGTTGATAAGATGGTATATCGAACATTTTGTAGAATTAATATCCTATATGACCCCAACTCCCATAATAATAACATACCTAAGAAAATATTGTATGAACGTTAGGATGATGGCATGTTGCTTGACAGGATTTTGGGACTTATAGTCCCTCATTATAAACTCGGTACTCTTAATAGGTGAAACAAACATGTTTTTTTTAGTATGACGACTCATAAGTATATATAATTCCTTTCATGTCCTTTGACGTTTTGCGAACTCCTAGAATTTCCTCGAGGTTTTTAGCTCCAGAACTCAGCATGCACACGAATTTAGTCATATCTTCAAGTTCGGAATTAACATGGTCAAATATTTCTTCAACTCTGAGATAATATCCATGAGACGATATTTGTCTTGAAGAAGGACTTCAAATTTCTCCCTTTTCTACTCACAAGCTTCGCATTCAATATTCCATTTTTAGGTACAGTATATTTCTCTTCACTAACTTTAGAAAGACAATTATATGAGCCTTCCAATAATCATAGTTCGTACCATCAAGAACTGGTGGTGGATTCACAAACCATCCTACTTTGTCATTGTCTATCTTGAATAGAATGTAGAGAAATCTCTAGAGTTAACCCAACTAGTACAGGGCGCCTGCTTTGATGCCATTTGAAATTATGCGCGATCGGTAAAAAAATGCCACACACAATATTGAGACAATGTTCTAGACAATACGATGAAGTACTGAAAATAAACAAATAGGGAAAAATTACACGGGTAATTGTTAACCTAGTCCAATGTAATGTCAGTAATCAATAGTCAATAGTACACAAAGGTCTCACATGAAATCTCATAATCAAGTGTTTTTTTTCCTAATACTACCTATGAATTTTGATATAGGATCCCTCATGTAACACCCCGTTTCTTGTATTTTTGTTGTACCCCAAAATTTACCCTCCTTATTTTAGTGTTTCTGGATTATAATCGCATTATCATAAACATACATGTATAAACATGCGTAGCATCCATCACATGGTTCCCAGGTTTTAAACACCTCAAGTTGCGGAAGAAGCTGTGCGTTTTGGCTATCTCAAATCATTTCAAGTCAGATATCAATATTCTTCGTTTCGTACGCTTGAAGCAACATATTCTGGTCAGAAAGCTATTTTGGTTTGGTTCCCTAAGAATTGGGATCATATCAATTTATTCTCCAGTTTATCCGTTCAGATCGGAGGTCGTTTCGCCAAGAAAAAGACTTTATTTGCCTATTTATCAAAAAGGTGAATTTTGGGGTTTTTTGTGCGTTTTGGCCGCTCTAGAAAACATATCTCTCAGCTCGTCGGGTATTTTCTGATGATTTTTGACCGGCAATTCCCTCTCATTATTATATACAAGTTTCATTCACAAGTCGGAAGCAAAATGCTTGAAGAAAGGCCTCAAAGAAATTGATTTCTCAAGTGGGAAAAACTGAATTTTTGTGTTGTACCGTGTACTCTGCGCACAAAAAAATTCATAACTCCCAGCGTGAAAATCAAAACTGAGTGGGGCTAATTTCTAAAAATCCGTATCGAAGTCCTCTAAAACTCTCATGAACAAGTCGGGAGCCAATTCCTTACCGTTTGAGAGCAGTTTTTTATTCTCCGGACTTCATTTTGAGCTGAACCGAGCAATTTTCATCTGATATGCAAAGTTCGAAAAATCCTATCTCGCTCAATTTTTATCGAAACGAGGTGGGACTGACGCCTAAAGTTCATAAATTTTGTTGGCTTCATTTGTCTCAGAGAGACCCAAGTTCAAATTTTGATCAGAAGACCCTCGTTCAAGGCAATTTCTCTGAAGTGCGCAAATAAAATTCCGCATGTGTCAGACACCTGAAAATTGTGCTGAAACTTCAAAAAATCGAATTTCCTGGACAGTTCTCCCGACCGATTCAAAAATTTTAGTTTCCACTATCTTGGCTGACACGTATTATGCTATTCACTCTCGCCATAGCAAGAAAGGGTGTGTCACTTGTTGTATAACCTTTCTTTATCGTTGGTTTAATACGCATTTGCCAAAGAAAGGTGCATTTGTCGATCGTGCCCAGTTCATGAAATGGTCCAATCGGATCGTTGCACTCACATCATATGTATAGTGTGGAATACGATGTCAAGCGGAGCGGAAATTATTGTCAATTGATGGGAACTAAGGGATGTATCAGCTATAATCCTGCATTGGCTCGCCGTCAACTAGGATATCTTTTGACAAAAGCGCCCACTACTCGTCAGGTAACAGAAAGTGTTTTATTTGCAAACGGCGAGAATCCGATTATGCTGAAATGGGTTGTTGTTGCATGGCGCCTACTTCATAGAAGGGGCACTGTTTTCTTTGGCCAAAAGGGAAACTACGCACTAGATCCATATGTGAACTGGTTAAAGAATCGAGTCGCCAAGGATTTGTTACCCTTTCAAATGGAAGCACCGTGATATCCTCATCCTTACTCCATAATTGAAGGTCTTACACCAGATGTCGCTTCTTCCTCTTCTACATCTGTTATTTCTATACCAAGTTTTATGCACGCCGAGCTCTACAAGCAACTCCGATCAGAGAATTCAGCTTTGAAGGATAACTGCAATCCCAAGCCATAGATCTAGCATTTGCTCTACAAGATAAGAAGAGATTATTCGTCGAGATCAAACACAAGGACCAAGTTCTAAGTGCTTAGCTTAATTGAGAAAACCAAGAGGGCTAAAAGCGGCGATTCTTCCTATTCCGATCAATTGAAAAAAGAGCTTGAAAAGACCCAAGAAAAGTTGAAAAACTTGCAAGTGGCTAATGGGAAACTGAAAGCAAAGCATGGCGAAGAGATTCAAGTCTTGAAGAAGCAACTCCGCAAGGATGAATCTGATGTCAAAGAGTCACTCAGACAAAAGAAAGAACTTGAAGATGAAGTTCAAGGTCGACAAAAGCACATGGTTATCCTTTCTAGAGAGGTTGAAGGGCTGAAAGTTCATTTTTAGACATCCAGAGACGAGGGATATGCAGTGCATGCTATGCTAAGAGGTCGAGATATTCACATGTCCAAGTTGATAGTTGAGATCCAGGAGCTTAAAGCGCGATTGGCTTCTTATCAAACTTGATGCAAACATTATCTGACATTTATCTTTATTTGATTTCCTACGAATCACCTCCAGGCTTGTTGGATGGGATTCGTTTGACATTATGTTTGTATTGATACTCTCTGATTGTGGGATTTTGTATAAACCTTTATTTCATCTATACAACGAGCAGTTGATTCTCAAATTGATTGTGCATTTGGTCCTGATGATTATTGTTGTCAACTATCCTATCATTATTTGATGCTTGATAAGAAATTGCAGAAACATCCTGGAAATGATCAATTCATACATCATGCATTACATTCATTCATAAATCATGCATAACAGGTTATGATAAGAATTCTCATCAGTGGCTTCTGCTTTTATTTAGCATAAAATTACAAACTCAATTATTCACCATTACTCAACTCGCAGCAATGAACGTCGTCTAATGGATAAAATCCAAGCAGACATGGCAGCAATGAAGGCATAGATGGAGGCGCAAATGGCTCAGTTTATGGAAGTAATCACTACCACGAACCGAGGTCAGGAAAAACTGAGAGCTTTAGTGGAAAGACCTCATCTGGAGGTTGAGCGCCACGATAATCCTTTTGATGATTTCTCCGTGGGGTAGCCGCGTGTAGTCAATGCTCATAATAATGATGATTTGGGTGTTAATGATCACCTTCGTGATCAGGGTCTGCATCTAAACAATGGCTGGTTCCCACCTCCACCACCAGGACCTTATTTCTATGATGATGAGATGATACAGGGCATCATGGTCGGGGCCGCCCCTATTCTCAGGGTTATGATGTTGATCGGAACAAAGAGGTTTACTCTGTTAATGGTAGTGAGGTTAGTTTCCCCGCCGAAGATCAGAAATGTCGCCTGCTTGAAGAGAGACTCAGGGCAGTTGAAGGGCAAAAGATGTTCGGTTTGGATCTTTCTGACTTGGGATTGGCGCCTAGGGTGAGGCTCCCTCCAAAATTCAAAGTTCCTACTTTTGATAAGTATAACGGAGATACTTGTCCTAAAACTCACATCATTGCCTACTTCCGCAAGATGGTGATATATACTGAGGACGAAAGGCTTCTAATGCACTTCTTCCAAGAAAGTTTAATTGGAGCTTCTTTGGAGTGGTATATGCACCTCGAAAGAAATCATGTCAGAACATGGTGTGATCTGGTTAATGCCTTTATTCAGCAATATCAATTCAATATATACATGGCTCTTAATCGTATATAATTTTTGAACTTGTCTCAGAAATCAGGTGAAACTTTAAGGAGTATGCCCATAAGTGGCGTGAGCTCGCTGATCGTGTTCAGCCACCTATGATGGAGAGAGAAATGATAGATATGTTTACCAGCACTCTTTCTGGGCACTACTATGTTGCCTGTAGCACCTCTGCCAACTTCGCTGAAATGGTTTGATATGGCGAGAGGATTGAAAGTGGTTTAAAATCCGGTAAGATCTAGTACACTGAAGGTAGAAATTCTTCTGGTACAAAGAAGGCATTCAACGGTTATCCTAAGAAGGAAAAAGGAGAAACTAGTGTTGTGTATAGAAACAGGGGCAAAGCCCAAGTCAATGTTGTGACTATTTCTGCTTCTCAGTCGCAAGCTCAGCAAGCCCACGTCAGTAAAATCAAGGGCAGAAGAATCATACACCAAGATGATTTGATGCAATCCCAATGTCCTATGTAGAGATGTTGGAGTGATTTATTGAGCTGAAATTGGTAGTCCCAAGGGCCGCATTACCTCCTCCTCCTGTTGATCGAAGTCCAAAGATATATGATGCTAATTTTAGTTGTGCATTCCATTTTGGCACTGTTGGTCACAGTATTGAAAACTATTATGCGTTCAAGTGTAAAGTACAAGATCTGATTGAATCTAAAGCCATTCAATTTGATTCCCAGCAACCCGGGCCTAATGTGATTTAGAACCCAATGCCTCAACATGTCGGAGGTGTAGTTCAGGCTATTATGGAGGACGGTGAAGTCCTAAACCTGATCATCGATGTTAACTTGGTAAAGACACCACTTCCTTTTATTAAAAACTATCTAATCAAGAGAGGCGTATTTGCGGGTTGTGAATCTGATTGTGTTGCTTGTGGAAACTGTCTAAATGGCTGCGAAAGTTTGGAAGATGGTATTCATAACTTGATCACCAGTGGTCAACTATAGTTTGACCGAATTAAAAAGGGTAAGAAGGGTGAATCACGAGATGTGTCTGTGATTTCCACTATAAACCTGTTGTTATATCTGCACCTGTGAAGCCTGTTTCATTGTTGATCACAAGACCTATTCCTATTCCGTATGTGAGTGTCAAATTTGTTCCATGGCATTACGAATCGGATGTCTATTATCACGGAGTTAAAGAGGAAGATGGGTCCTCTTCTGTTAAAAAGAATGATGAGCTTGATATTTCTAATACTAACATTTTCGTCAATAGTGGCAGAGTAACCAGAAGTGGTCAGATTTTTGCTACTCCAATTGCACTGCCTACCAATGCAGATGCTTTGGCGAAGGCCAAAGGTAAGCAGACAGCAAAAGAACCTGAGTTGCAAGTCGCTAATCCTGATTTGGCAAAGGATATTGAAGAGATTATGCGATACTTCCGCAAAAGTGATTTTCGGGTTACTGATCAACTTGCTCAAACCCGTACTAAGATTTCTATCCTCTCATTGCTACGGGATTTTGAGGCACACAAGAATGCCTTGATGAAGCTATTAAGTACCGCTTATGTCCCGCAGGAGATATCTGTTGGTCAGTTTGAAAACTTTTGTGCTAGCATATCTTCCAGTAATGGCCTTGGTTTCACAGACTTTGATCTCATGCCAGAAGGTAGTAACCATAACCAGGCATTACACTTTTCTATGGAGTGCATCGGCACTACCTTATCTCGTGTTTTGGTGGACACTGGCTCATCTCTGAACGTGATTCCTAAATCAGCCTTGATGAAAATTGATTACTCTGGCCTTGAGTTGCGACCCAATGACTTAGTTGTGAAAGCTTTTGACGGGTCAAGACACTCAGTCTTTGGAGAGATGAATCTCCCTATCAAGATTGGTCCCCAGCTATTTAATGCTACCTTCTTCATCATGGACATAAAACCTGCTTATTGTTGCCTACTTGGCCGTCCATGGATCCATAAGGTTGGATTCGTTACATCCGATCTCCACCAGAAGCTAAAATACCCTGTCAACGAGAAAACTATTACCGTTTGTGTTGAAGAGGAGTACGTCATGAGTCACCTCACCTCATTCTGATATGTTGAAATCGACAGTGAAGTGTATGAAACCCCTTTCCAGGGATTTGAAATTGTTCATATGCTCAAAACCCCTCAGCTGGAGGAGAAGAAAAAAGATAAACCTGAGTCCCCTATGGCCTTTCTGAAGGATGCAAGGGATGTGGTTGAAGCAGGATGCTCTAAAGGTTGGGGCAGTGTGGTGGAGGTGACTCCCAAGTTTACAAATTCGGACTGGGTTTTGATCCTGTGTTGCGTCGCCAAATTCTTAAAGTGCATAATCTGGCCACTCCTATCAAATTCTCAAGCGCCGGTGTCACTTATGAACAAGTGAATGTTGTTGATGATTATGATAGTGAATGCGACCTTGTCAAGTGGATCTGCCCCAGTGTCCTTAACATGGAATTGAATAACTAGACTTTTGAAGACTGTGTCCCAGTCACAATAGTCAAAGAGTAATTTTCTTTTGTCTTCTTATCATGCAATAATTCATCTACTTTGCCTAAGGAACACTGAATCATATGTAGCGAATTCTCTAGGCATCCTGGGTTGACACCGGCTTGCAGCAAATTCTTCTTAACAGTCATCAGAGGAATAGTCAAGTCATCTATGTTGAAAACATAAGAGTTCTCACCAATAGCATTGGAACTTTTGTCATGGTTAGGTATAGGCGCGTTGATCACGTTCGGAGTCTCAACTAGAGGGTCAAACTCAATCTGTTTAGCTTCAATCATGTCTTGAATCTTGTTCTTCAGAGCCCAACAGTTGTCAGTGTCGTGCCCTGGGCTATTGGAGTGGTAAGCACACTTAGCATTAGGATTGTATCTCGGAGAGGAAGTGTTGACACTCTGAGGAGGATCCTTCAAAGTAATCAGCTCTACTTTCAACATGTGTTGCAAGGCTTGCGACAACGACATGTTGATCTTCGTAAACTTTCTTCGTGGCGCATTCTGGCTATGCGCGTTGTCTCGCTGAGGTTGTGCTGATGTAGGATTGGAGATCACAACTTCCCCCACAGATTGAGCACGGTCGGTCTTGGCTCGGCTTTTCTGACCATACACAGCATTAGTTTCTTTCTTACCACCAAAAGATCTCTTCGCAGCATTTGAAGACGACTCTACATGAATCTTTCCACTCTTGATACCCGCTTCAATACGCTCTCCTGTTAATATCAGGTCGGTGAATCCGGCTGAAGAGTTTCCAATCAGACGATTGAAGAACGGGCCTGTCAGTGTTCCCATAAACATATCAACCAGTTCCCTATTGGACAAGGGTGGTTGAACTCTGCCTGCTAGATCTCTCCATTTCTGAGCATATTCCTTGAACTTTTCATCACAACCCATAGACATGCTTTGTAGTTGCATGCGAGTGGGTGTCAATTCAGCATTGTACTCATCTTTATGCGTAGAAAGCATCCGCTAAGTCACTCCAATGCGGATACGGTCATTTCAAGTGATAATACCACTCAATTGAGTTAGGACAAAATCTCTAGAAAATAATGCATCCACAACTTTGTCATCGGTGGGGTTGATCTTACGAACATAGGACTTCAAATGCACTTTGGACAAGAAATGCCATCATATTTGGCAAAAGTAGGAACTTTGAACTTGGGAGGAATCACCACACGAGGACAAGGTGTGATCGTGAACTGACTTTTAGTGTTTTGTGTCGCAATGTGCGGATAGCAAGAGTCGCCACCGACTTTTATTTTTATCCAATTAAGGGAAGGTAAAAGTACGAAAAAGACCTTCGTTAGATTACGAGTAAGGAGAAGTTTATGAAAAGGGAAGGTATTAGCACCCTTTCCATCCGTAGTTATCTACGGGCTCTTAGTTACTCTAGATCACTTTAAAATTGTGCTTTACGTGTGTTTGACAAAATGTTTTGAAAAAGGCATTTCGCTTTGACTTTGTAATGATTCATGTAGGAATGTATACAAAGTGTTCGGAAATGTTTAGTTTTGAAAAGAGTTTGAACTTTGACAAAAAATGTGAGGTGTGAAAAGTATTTTGATAGAGCAAGCAACTAAAAGTCTTATTACCTACTAAGAATTGGTCGTTTTTTGTATTGTTTTACGTTCCTTTAGAATAGCGCTATCCATACCATTAGTTGGTAGGTAACTGCATTCGTTGGATGTAAGCGGGACATTCGAAGGGACATCGGATGGTCATAGAAAGCAACTTGTAGGAAGTATCCTAGCACATTCGAAGGGACTATCATCATTTTTCGTAGGCGACAATCGAGGGTCAAGATCATGTATTCGTAGGCGACATCGTGGGTCTATGATCTTTGTATCGAAGGGACTATGATGATTTGTTTGGAAGGCAACTGTGCTAGAATACCTCTACGTTCGAGGGACATGACCATTTTGAATTCGTAAGGCAACGAGAGAGAATTACCCTAAGGGGTGCATGTGTGAAAAGAGTGTGTTGATTCAGATATTTTATCTTGAAAATTAGTGAGCTATGTTGATTATTATCTTGCCATACACGCCTAGTTACTAGCAATTTATAGGGTGCGGAAATTAAAATGCGGAATGTAAAGTGCGGAAAAGTAAATGTCCTACGCTATTACATGGCTTTGGGGCAGATAATAATTTAAACTTGCGGAAAATAAAAACCTAATTTTAACTATTACATCCCATGAACAGTTACATAATTGGAAAAAAGAAAACGATAAAGAAGAATCGTCTGAATCGGATCAACCTGTGAAACGATAAGAGAAATTGGAGAATATGATGAAATCGAAATAACATAGATATGTTAAAATAAATTTTTGAGATTTTTTGGATGTATTTTAATAATTAAAAACTAATTAAATGTGATTTAAATGCAAAATTATGAATAAAAATAAATATGCATGCAAAATTGTATTTTTTAATTTTATAAATTAAATAAAGGTTTTCTGAAAATAATGTAAAAAGAAAAATAATTTTTGATGATTTTTTAATGCAGAATTAAAATTATGAAATTAATTAGAAATAATATGCAAAATATTAAAAATAAAAAAACATGGAAAATATGCAAGTTTTGTAAAAGAAAAGAAAGAACCGGTCCGTAGATCGAACTCGTGACCATGGAGTGAAACCTTGAGATTGCTTGCCTCTACCACTACGCCACTTGAAACTTGGTGTTGGAAAAGTGAAAATCAATTGCATTTGAATGATGACGCGTCAGGATATTTGAATTCAAAGCGATCGCATGTGGACCCTGTGGAAAGAGAGCGAATCGAGCCTGAAGGCGCCACGCATGCTCGCCGGTTTCAACATCGGTCAACGGCGCGGAGCCCTAGCTCGGTCGTCTTCTCCGATAAAGCCAACCTTCAAACCTGCAAAATAACACGAATAAATGGGAAAAGAGCACCCTACCCCTAAATCGGACCTCCACGAATCCAATGGTGACATTAGTTTTCCCGAAAGCGCATGTATAGGCGTTCGATCGGCTACAAAACCCTAACTATGGCATATCATGATTTTTACGTGCAAGCTTTGAAACGATTGCCCGGATCGATCTTATAGAACCTCATGAACACAACAAAAGCATTAGAAACAATGGAAACACGGAATAGTAAAATGCAATTTCAAGAAAAATTCAAATATGTATGAATGTGTATGGCACGATTTGGCTTGCTTGGATCAATAACAATGATGCATTCTTACTCAAGCTTACCCCCTGAACACGTTTGGATGGCTGGAAGAGGCTGAGAGTGGCTGGAAATAAGAATTCGATTTTTCAAGATTCTTGAAAAATTTTGACAAAATAAGGGTTGTTGTAGGAGCTAGGGTTTCCGTCCTCTTGTTTGTACACAATGCTGAGTATTTATAGAGACCACTTGGAGAGAAAAAGGAGTGAAAAAGATTCATCCATCAATGTGCAATATTTTTTCATTTAAAATAAATCAAATCTTTGAAAAAATTGATTTTCTCATGAATGCAAAGGCTAGCACGAATTTGGTATGAATTATGGGCTATCTTGGACTTCAAGGAAGATATAAATCAAACTCTTTTGAAAAAATATATTATTTTCATATTTTATATAATTTATTTTTGAATTAAATGTTTGAAAATTCAAATATAAATCATAAAAATAGAAAATTATCATGGCCAAGCATTTATGGGTCAAAAATCATGTCATGAACAAGTTTGGATCAAAAGATTTTAGGCCCATTTGGAAAATTTTGCATTTTGACCAAAATGTCCTTTTGTGCAATTGTCCAAAATTGCCCAACTTCTGAATAGTGTATCTTGCTCAATTTTCCACATTTTTGAGTGTTCTTGGACTTTTTAGAAATCTTTAAGAGTCCTCTAACCAACCTTTTTGGTCTCATCTCAATTGGAGTTTCCATGCTCAATATATCTTCAAAACAAAAAGTTGACTTTTTGTGGACTTTGAAAATGACCTGTAATGTTTTGAGCCATACCTCTCAAATGAAGCATTTTGTGGACATTCTTGTGAGACATGAAGTTGTAGAGAATTGAATTTCCTTCAAAACAAGAGGTGGTGGAAAAATTTCTGAGAAAGTATGAAGAAGTTATGATCAGTCAAAGTTCAGTTGACTTTTCATCTAGAAACCCTATTTTAGAAAGTTTGATTTTTGAGCAAATCTTGAGTTTTCTTGATGAATCATGATCAACCCTTGATCAAATGATGAATTTAACTTCAAAATGAGGATGTTGACCAAAAATCATGAAGTTTGACTGTATGTTGACCACAGTTGACTTTTTGTCCAATATAACTAATTTTCAATCATCTGAGCAATTGT
This sequence comes from Vicia sativa, assembly GCA_021764765.1. Taxonomy (NCBI): domain Eukaryota; kingdom Viridiplantae; phylum Streptophyta; class Magnoliopsida; order Fabales; family Fabaceae; genus Vicia; species Vicia sativa. The sequence continues at coordinate 36,917,170 of CM038797.1, read as the reverse complement.
CTGAGGAAACTTGACTTGTAAGGGTTGAAACTTGACATGGAGAATCTTTGAAGCATATGAGGAGGCATGAAGACCATTGGAGATGTTGGAATTCCATCTTGACCTGAGAATTGCCAAACCCTAGTTTGGGTTGATTGTCTAGGAGAGAGTTTGTCTGATCAACTCTTGAGGAATCCTTGAGTATGGATGTATGAAATATCTTGAGAAGATGGAGGGCAAATTTTGGGGTATGACTGCCCTGTTCAATCTTCTTGTCTGGATTAGATTGACCTTTGTCTTCGTGACAAGGGTAGAAGATGATTGAACACTCGAATACACCTGAAAATTTGCACTCGCTGTTGGTGGATGATGCGGGAATGGGCTTACAGATGCCATTTGGAGAAGTTGGATACTTCGCTGGGGGATGAGACGTACGCTAGACTCGAGAATGTCGATAGGAGAATTGACGGGGATGGGCTTAAGATTCCATCGGAAAGATCGATCTTTGGGGAGTGAACGCTAGGCTCTGTAGTCGTTTCTGGAAGGAGCATGGAGATGGGCTTAAGATGCCATCTGGAGGGAGTCGTACGTTAGACTTTGTGCTCATCTTTGAATGAAGTTATTGGTTTGTATTGATTTTTAACCAAATATGCAGCATTCTGAAGGCGAAGAAATGTTGACAAGTAGTCGGAGATGGGCTTAAGATGCCATCCAAGGCAACTGAGTCGTACGCCAGACTCTGTAGTTGCGGTTGATAATAAGAAGGGATTCAGAATAGATCTTCGTGCTGATTACTCTGAGGTGAATATTAGTTGGCAAGAATGTGGATAGCTTCCACTTGTGCATCGGTGTTGATCCATTGCATTATCGAAGGATAACCGGTCTTCGGATAGTTTTCCCGTCGGTTCGGGGCTTAATTCTGGACCAGTCGTCGGAGGACAACTAAGGGTGGTCTTTCAGATAGTTTTCCCGTCGGTTCGGGGCTTAATCCTGGACCAGTCGTCGAAGGACAACTAGGGGTGGTCTTTCAGATAGTTTTCCCGTCGATTCGGGGCTTAATCCTGGACCAGCTGTCGGAAGTGACTTTCACCTGTTTTGGAAAAAACAAGAGAAACTTTGATAGAATATTTGTTAGTTTTATGCAAAGTATTATGCATGACAATGTGTATGAATGACATGTGCATGAGTTGTGACTTTATGAGTAATGTATGAATGATAGATGTTGTGGTATTTCAAAACATATCCATCTTGAAGAAGATGCGGATGTTCTGTTTGAGGATTTCCGACTTCTGCTTGGGGATTTGAGTAGGTGAGAACCCCGCTTTTGAAGGAGAATAAAGATATCCTGGATTCCTCCGATGCACTATTTGACCAAGTCTTGGGCCTAGATATTGTTGAGGAAGGTAGAGATTTGAGAAGCTCGTTGTTGGAGATCTCATACATAGACCCTGCTGAGAAGAGTCTGGGAGGCAATTTGTTGGGGATCTTGCATGTAGATCCTGTTGGGAAGAAATTAGGAGGCTCTCTACTGGGGATTTTGAGTACGGATCTTCACTGGAGAGAATTTGATGGTTGCTGGGAGACCGGGTTGGGGTCCGTTGGAATCTCTGTCCGGGGAATAGGAGATGTAGATTTTCTCCGGTGTACCATTTGACCAAGTCTCGAGTCTGGATACCGTTGCTAGAGAAAAGGAGAATTGTTGAGAGGTATCCGCTGGGGATAAACATCTTAGCTGGGGATGAAGTGTTACTGCTCGGAGACTGATGTAACATTTCTCAGTTGAGTGGAATCATTGCTCGTGGAGGTTTAGTGAGTGACACCTCTGCGGGGATTATGTTCTGCGGGGGAATGCTCTTGGTGACCTTCGTCGTCATCTCAATTCCTAGAGCCTGTAGTAACTACTTTTGCATGCCCGCTTTTTGTATGTTTGCGATTAGATTCTTATTGTCAAATGCGTATAGTCATTCAAAACAAACGTTGGACTTATTGCAAACGACAACAACAAAAATTGTAAAGAGAAAGAAGCTTGCGTTTATTTGAAAGGTGGCGTATGGCCAAGTAGTTTGTATACAAGAAAGGTAAAAAGCTATGCGGAAACAATCTCGTTAAGTTCCAACTATGCTAGTACTCATATATTTCGACTATCTCATCTCCTTGTTGTCAGTAGAAAGTGAGTAGGCTGATCTTCCGCATTTGAATCTTGAATACTGATAGTAGTGCAGGCGGTGATGGAAGAGACATAGTCGTGCGCTTAAATCTAACTTTTGCCTAGACCGCCCTTTCGGGTTTCATCTCGGGATACCCTTTTTGCCCAAGCCGCCTTTTCAGGTTTTCGACTTGCCGGGTGTACATGTTTTGTATATATCCTTAACTTTTGCCCGAACCTTTTTGGTTCACCAGGATGCCCTTATTTTTGCCTAGGTTCGTCGACCTAGCGGGTCTATTTCATGCGTAGTATTTTTTGACTATGTCTGCGTTCACAGGGTGTGGGAAGTCTTCACCATCCATGGTGCTAAGTATCATAGCTCCGCCGGAAAACACTGTCTTGACTACAAATGGTCCCTCATAGGTGGGAGTCCATTTTCCCCTGGGATCACCTCAACTTGATAGACTCGGTGCTTGACCTTCTTGTTAAATGCTCTGATCATTCGCTTCTGATAGATCTGTCCATGGCAGATGGATGCGAGTCGTTTCTCATCAATCAAGTTAATCGGTCAAGCGATGCGGACCCAATCGTCTTCACCTAACTCGTGTCTGGAGGACTACGGTTGAGGTACTGAACCCGATGGGTAAGCGGCTTCCATACCGTATACAAGAGAGAAGGGTTGCCTGTTGATGTTCGTGTTGTAGTGCGATAACCATGAAGAGCAAATGGTAACATCTCGCCAATCTTTGTAAGTCATTGTCATTTACGTATAATCTTCTTAATGTTCTTGTTGGAGGCTTCCGCTGCGCCATTCATCTTAGGCCGATAAGGAGAAGAATTGTGATGCTTGATCTTGAGCTGCGTGCGAGTTGGTGATCCTCTTGTTGTTGAGATTGGAACCATTATCCGTGATAATCCTTTCGGTAGTGCCATATCGGATAAGATTATGTTTGATGAATCGAGCCACAACATTCTTGGTAACGAGATCACGAGCAGTGCCCTACCCACTTGGTGAAATAGTCAATTGCCACAAGGATGAAACGATGTCCATTGGGCGGTGGGCTTGATTTCTCTGATCATGTCAATGCCCCATTGCAAAAGGCCAAGGCGGTAAGAACATTGAGTCTTTGAGGTACGTGCACTTTATGCATATATCGGCATTGAAAGGCGTATTTCCGCTGCGGGGATGTAATGATGGCGCCAATGCCATTGCCAAGTCGTTTGAGGCCCCATCAAGGCCATAGTCCATCCGGATCCTTGTTCGAGTCCTTCGTCAAGCACTGGTTCTTCCTGATCTGTAACTAGTAAAACATCTTAATCGGAAATTGAGCGCATAGGTGATAGTCATCTACGGCTTGATGAGCCAAATGATCGGCTACTACACTTCCTTTGATCGCTTTAAGAAGTGTCTTGGATGTCATATTCGGTCAAGATCATTTGCCATCTTGCTATTCTTCGAGATGGTTTCTCAAATATGTATTTTATTGGATCCATCTTAGAAATCAACAAGGTAGTGTGAGTCAACATACATTTGTCTTAGTCGTGAGCAGCCAAGCCAAAGCGTTGCAAGTTTTCTCGGTGTGAGTATCTTGTTTCACGGTCGGTAAACTTTGCTAAGGTAGTATATTGCATGCTCTTTATGACCAGACTCGTCATGTTGCCCCAACACACACCCATTGAATTCTCTAGTCAAGTACATGATAAGAGGTCTTCCTTGGTGGTGGCATCGGGATAGGAGGATTACATGGTACTCCTTGATTTTGTCAAAAGCGATCTGGAAATCGTCGTTCCATTCCACTACTTGATCTTTCTTAAGTAACTTGAAGATTGGCTCACAGGTAGCAGTTAAGTGTGCAATGAATCTGGAAATGTAATTCAATCGGCCCAAGAAACCTCTGACTTCCTTCTCGGTGCGGGGAGCTGGCATTTCTTGAATAGCTTTAACCTTGGCGGGATCAACTTCAATACCTTTTTCACTGACAACAAACCCTAGGAGTTTTCCGGATCTGACTCCAAACGTGCACTTGTTAGGATTAAGTCTCAACCTGTACTTCTTCAATCTGTCAAACAGTTTCTGCAAATGATCGAGATGTTCATCTTCAGTCTGTGACCGAGCTATCATGTCGTCGACGTAGACCTCTATCTCGTGATGAATCATGTCATGAAATAATGTCACCATAGCACGCTGATAAGTAGCACCCGCGTTCTTGATCGAACGGCATAACCTTGTAGCGAAAAGTGCCCCATGTAACAAAAGTAGTCTTCTTCATGTCTTGGGAGCCATTTTGATCGATTGTGGAGAAACCATCCATGAAGGAAGACCTTATCTTTGGGTGTTGTCAACCAGAACATCAATATGAGGAAGTGGGAAATCATCTTTCGTACCTTGCCATCCTTCTTTGGTACAGGCACCACATTTGCAACCCACTGCGGATAAGAAGTAACATCTAGAAAACCGGCGTTGAACTGTTTCATAACCTCGGCTTTGATTTTCTCGACATCTCGGGGCGCATGCGAGAACTTTCATTTCAGGGAAAACCTTCTTTTGTTGGCAATCGGTGTACCACAATATCAATGTCTAAACCAGGCATGTCTTCGTATGACCAAGCAAAAACTTCAATATAGTCTCGTAGCATATGAACCAACCTTTCCTTAACACATTCTCAGACACCTCCTATCTTGATCTCTTTTACATCTTCATCGATACCCAATTCACAACCTCAACTTGCTCTTCGTGTGGTGTATAACTCGCTCTTCTTCTTTGTAGCGATCGACAAGTTCTCCTGGCACTTCACAATCTTCCTCACTTTCATATTCGACTTGGTAGTTTGGATTATCGAAGTCATATTTAGCAATAGCATAGTTATTATTGAGATTGAGTGATTCTGCGTTGTATCACGTGGGTGTGTAAGAAACACATAGCTTTTGAAGGGGTGATAAAGTAAAGAAAGAAAACAAACAATTGAATGCAAAAGTCCAAATTTATTGAATGAAAGCGCAAACAACGAGATAATAACCCTATAAGCGAGCCATGATGCCGGGCAAGGCACTAGGCTTTCAAAGTTTATTGTTCAAACATAAAGAAATCGAAAAGCAAAACAAAACAAGAGCAATTACTCGACTAGAGGAGATTGGTATGGCGTCTTGATCTTCCAATTCTTGAGCCCTTTATCTGGAGTTAGGAAGATCCACTCTTGATGTCGAAGTGTTGTCGTCATCTTCTATAGCATGGATTCCACTCGGCTGTCTGCGGAAAGGAAGTTGGCGGCACGTTCGCGTATCATCTTGACCCTTGATGGTGAAGCCTAAACCCGGTCTTGTCGGTTTGAAAGGAAGATCGGGGCGACCCCAAATAGAACTACCTTCTTCAACTTGACTTGAGCATCTTTAAATGAGGACATCCTAAGTCCTAACAATCTCAAGACGGGGAGAGTCAGCAGCGTGACTCGGGCATTGTTCAAAAGCAGAGTCTCAAGAATTCACCCTCCACCTCGAGGTATCGGAATGTAGATGGTGACCATATACTCTTCTTCACCACATCTTGTGACAACCTTCCCTTTACGGTACTTGACACGATGTAAGGTAGAGTATGGCCCTGCCCATGTATCCATGGCGTCCAAGTAGACAAGAGTAAGTGGACGGATGTCCATGACAAAGAAAGTGGAGTCAAAGTCGGGAACCGACTTTAAGCGAGAATGAGCTCTCAATCTTTGTTAGCTTAGAACCATCAAAAGCTCTCACGATAATGTCACTAGGCTTCAGAACCAATCCTTCAACATCAAGTCGGTCAAAAGCACTCTTTGGTAGGATATTCAGAGCAGAACCGGTATCTACCAAAACATGAGACAATGTAATGCGCTTGCATTCAACAGAGATGTGCAAGGCTTTGTGGTGTTTCCTTCCGGCAGGAGTCAGATCAGCATCAGAGAAGCCTAGGCCGTTGTTGGCAGCCAGGCTAGCAATACAAACTTCAAACTGGTCAGTGGTAGTGTCTTGCGGTACATGAGCGTTCTTCAGAAACTTCACCAAGGCATTAGCATGAGCCTCGGAGCACAAGAGCAAAGCAAGCATGGAAATTTTGGACGGAGTTTATCCCAACTGTTCCACAACATTGTAGTCACTCTTCTTGATAATCTTCAGAATTTCCTCCATTTCTTGTTTGGAGGTGTCTTCAGTAATTTCCTTTGGTACTACGGTTGGCGGGATGAGTCATTGGTTCTTTCCCTCTAGCTTAGGGAATGGATTGAATAAATGGAATCGGTGGAGTCGCGGTGTCTTTTGGAGGAGAGATATGGAGAGAATACCCTTCGGTTCGGTAACCTTACTAGATCGGTGATGTTGTCAATGTCAGAATGGTAGCTTCATAAGATCTTCAATGGTCGAGAGGTCTTGCTTGGCCATGATAGTAAACATCACTCCATAGTTCCAAGGGATAGCTTTGTCGGAGGAATATGGAAGTGCAGGAGAAGTAATGATGAGAGGTGCCACCTAGGCACGAGGATCGTGAGAAATCCTTATAGTGTTAACATCGGCATAGTCTTACGGAAATCGTCACCCCATCCGGTTACCTTAACATCTTCAATAGGAATCTTGTAGCTCTCGGGAGGTGTACTTCACCATGTAATCATACTTTCCACTTGGCTTCCCAAGGTGTCCCACAGATGTGCAGTTCGCTTGCATTGTCGATCTTGACTTAGACATTTCTCCACACACACGCACGGTGGTTTCAAGAATAGTATCTCACGGTTATCCATCATGCCGAACCGTCTTCTCAACCAAGAACAACCATCAGGGCGGATGGGCACCAGCGACGATTCTCGGGCATCTGGGTTGACACCGGCTTGCAACAAATTCTTCTTAACAGTCATCAGAGGAATGGTCAAGTCATCTATGTTGAAAACATAAGTATCGTCACCAACAACATTGGAACCCTTGTCATGATTAGGCATAGGCGCGTTGATCACATTCGGAGTCTCAACAGGAGGATCAAACTCAATCTGCTTAGCTTCAATCATATCTTGAATCTTGTTCTTGAGCCCAACAATTGTCGATTATCGTGCCCAGGCTATTGGAATGGTAAGCACACTTAGCATTAGGATTCTATTTCGGAGAGGAGGTGTTGACATTCTGAGGAGGATCCCTCAGAGCAATCAGCTCTGCTTTCAACATGTGTTGCAAGGCTTGCGACAATGGCATGTTGATCTTTGTAAATGTCTTCGTTGCGGCGTTACGTTCTGCGTTGTCTCACGAGGTTGTCTTGATGTAGGATTGGAGATCTGGCGCCCCAGTTAATTGATCGGTCTTGGCTCGGCTTTTCGACCATACACAACATTGGCTTCTTTCTTACCACCAAAAGATCTCTTCGCAGCGTTTGAAGATGTCTCTACATGAATCTTCCCACTCCTGATACCAGCTTCAATACGCTCGCCTGTAAGTATCAGCTCGGTGAATCCGGCTGAAGAGTTTCAATCGGATGATTGAAGAATGGGCCTGTCAGTGTTCCCATGAACATATCAACCAACTCCCTATTGGACAAGGGTGGTTGAACTCTGCCTGCTAAATCTCTCCATTTCTGAGCATACTCCTTGAACTTCTCATCACGACCTATAGACATGCTTTGTAGTTGCATGCGGTGGGTGTCAATTCACATTGTACTCATCTTGCGTAGAAAGCATCGGTAAGTCACTCCAAGTACGGATACGGTCATTCTCTGGTGATAATACCATTCCAAGCGGGTTCGGACAAACTCTCTTGAAAATAGTGCATCCACAACTTTCTGTCGTCAGTGTGGGGATTGATCTTCTGAACATAAGACTTCAAATGCAGCTTAGGGCAAGACATGCCGTCATACTTAGCAAAAGTTGGAACTTTGAACTTGGGAGGAATCACAACACCAGGGACAAGACTCGGATCATCAAAATTCAGCCGGACATCTTGATTTTCCACAGCATTCAAACGGTCTTCAAGTTGCTTGTACTTGTCATCCTCATCAGAGTATTGGCCATCATCATAGTTCTTCTCAAGCTCAGGTTAGCTGCCTTCACCATCACCCTTGTTACTTTGTTCAGTCTTGACACTTCCTTCTGAGAGCTCTATTCGACTAACCACTCTAGGACCTCCTTTGTAGCGTCGCCCATGTTGAGAAGACCAACAACCTTCTTCTTCTGTTGATGAGCTTCTTGGATCTTCTTGGCCTTGGACCAAGTGGTAAACATCTGTTGGCCAGGCATTACGAGCTTGAAGATCTTTGTGATTGTTCAAGAGCCATTTACTAAAATAAATAGCGAGCAAATGAGAAAACCAATCTTCAATGTACATGATGCAATGTTATGCTATGATATCACGATGTTTACGAATGCAATGCAATGTTTTCAAGGACCTTAGAGATTTATATTTGTTAAACAAGCAATGAACAAACATTTATTAGTACTCTTTTCATTATTCTTTTTTTCTTTTTAAGTACAAGAGATAGTTCAAAACAATAAAAGAAAAAAAATAAATCCTAAATCTCTAAGTCTCCCATGGGCGCTTCCTCTTGGTGCCGATGTAGGCGTTGATGTTTCGCTCCTCGTGAAGTAGCTTGGTCAATTCTAGCACTTTTTCCTCACTTGTATAACACTGAGCTTCAAAGGTATCCCTTTCTTCTTTAAGCTGAATCCAGGATCTCTTCAAATCTTCAAAATCGGTAGGCATGTCAGGATGGAGAATAGTATAGGGTACGTCACCTATAGCAACAGGTTCCATAATTCTTGGCAAAGCAGTGAATGGCATCATGAGGTTTTGAGCTCGAGCTCGCACCCATTTGAGGTAAGGTTCCCAAGGAATGGAGTTTTGGTGCCCCAAAGTCTTGGTATCAGACTTCTTTACCATGCCCCAAGTGTGTATAAACCTTCGTCGGGAATTCTGGAGATCATGGTTGTAATCGAACACAATATCTTGGAGAAACATATCATGTGGACCATCTCTTCGAGCAAAACCAAACTGACGTAGAGCTAAAAAAGGGTTGTAAGTAATACCTCCCCTTATACCAAGTAGTGGTACATTAGGGAATTCTCCACAGCGCTCGATGAAAGTGAAATCCTTTTGAGAGAAAAGATTCCAACGAATATCTGAATGAGAGAGTGACATTAGTCTTTGAGACCACTTCATCCTTTGTTCATTCTTCAAAACTGATGGAGGAAGGTGCGAAATAAACCACCTTGAAAGTAACGGTATGCAACACATGAGAGTTCCTTGTCTTTCGATAGTACGAGTGTGGAGAGAATGTAGGATGTCTCTAAGTAAAGTAGGCACAGGATTGCGGGTAAGAAACAATTTGATAGCGTTGACATCTATGAATTGATCTGAGTTAGGAAATAGAACCAAACCATAGATTAGCAAGGCCACAATGTCTTCAAATGCATGGAAACTCATAACTTTGAGGAATTCTCGGGCTTTCTTAATTAAGAACTTGGAAAGTAAACCCTTAACTCCATACGGTTTCCAAATTGGCTTCAATGTCGGCGCTTAAGATGTAAGGCTGATGCAATGTCTTCGTACTTAGGAACCTTTTCTAGACCGGTGAATTGCATTTGGTCAAGAATAGGTATCCCGAGTAGCTTAGAGAACTCTTCCAAAGTAGGAACCAACTGATAATCTGGAAATGTAAAACAATGGTGTTTCGGATCGAAGAACTGGAATAGGACATGCATCATATCTTCTTCAAAACCGGAGATAACCAAGTCAAGCGGATAACCATGTCTTTTGATGAATGAGCATGATCGGAATTTACGAAACCAATTCTTTGAGCGGAGAAGGTATACCCATGAAGTTGATTCGGATAGTCTTTCTAGAAGCCATAATTCCCTACAAAGCAGGCAAAGATAAATCCTAGGTCCTTGAAATAGTTAGAAATGATATGCAATGCAAATGATGTCATGATGTCATGTTTGGCACACAAGCAATTCACACAATGAGCCTAGGTTTAAGGCTTGCATGAGGTATAGGTGATTACCCACCAAAAGTTTGAGTTGGTTCATCTGTCCTATAATAATGTAGGGCTCTAGGAATCTCATATCATCGATCTTTCTAGTAGGCGCTTATTTCAATCGACTACCAAGTGGTCGACCGAAAATGTCCCAAAAGTCTGATCTCAATGAGCGTAGCATCGAGTATCAACCAACCTTAGTCTGCACCAAAGTCGACCATCTCACAACCTTCTAATGGCCAAGATGGGCCAATTAAGGTTCTAAAAGTTTAGTTAGTGCTTGATGACACCACGCAGAAGCCAAATACTATCCTCAACTTAGAAATGAAGAGTATCGGGACATCCAAAGTGTCACACTAACGTAGCCATCATGTTGACCGTTTTGATATCGTCTAGCGGTCGCGACGATTATTGCTACTTACCTAAAAGGAAACCGGATCGGTGTAGGATCCCCAACAATATAATGCCCAAGCAACCCTTAAAGATAAAGCAAGCAAGTCAAGCGAAAGCAATAAAGGTGATTTAGAAATCCCTAAGGCATTCTCTCTTTTAGGGTGTCTCCCTAGCAGTCGCCAGATTACGTGATACGGTGACTTTTAGTGTTTTGTATCGCAAATGTGCGGATAGCAAGAGTCGCCACCGACTTTTATTTTATCCAATTAAGGGAAGGTAAAAGTACGAGAAAAAGACCTTCGTTAGATTAAGAGTAAGGAGAAGGTTATGAAAAGGGAAGGTATTAGCACCCTTTCCATCCGTAGTTATCTACGGCTCTTAGTTACTCTAGATCACTTTAAAATTGTGCTTTACGTGTGTTTGACAAAAATGTTTTGAAAAAAGGCATTTCGCTTTGACTTTGTAATGATTCATGTAGGAATGTATACAAAGTGTTCGGAAATGTTTAGTTTTGAAAAGAGTTTGAACTTTGACAAAAAATGTGAGGTGTGAAAAGTATTTTGATAGAGCAAGCAACTAAGTCTTATTACCTACTCAGAATTGGTCGTTTTTTGTATTGTTTTACATTCCTTTAGAATAGCGCTATCCATACCATTAGTTGGTAGGTAACTCCATTCGTTGGATGTAAGCGGGACATTCGAAGGGACATCAGATGGTCATAGAAAGCAACTTGTAGGAAGTATCCTAGCACATTCGAAGGGACTATCATCATTTTTCGTAGGCGACAATCGAGGGTCAAGATCATGTATTCATAGGCGACATCGTGGGTCTATGATCTTTGTATCGAAGGGACTATGATGATTTGTTTGGAAGGTAACGGTGCTAGAATACCTCTACGTTCGAGGGACATGACCATTTTGAATTCGTAAGGCAACGAGAGAATTACCTAAGGGTGCATGTGTGAAAAGAGTGTGTTGATTCAGATATTTTATCTTGAAAATTAGTGAGCTATGTTGATTATTATCTTGCCATACACGCCTAGTTACTAGCAATTTATAGGGTGCGGAAATTAAAATGCGGAATGTAAAGTGCGGAAAAGTAAATGTCCTACGCTATTACATGGCTTTGGGGCAGATACATAATTTAAACTTGCGGAAAATAAAAACCTAATTTAAACTATTACATCCCATGAACAGTTATATAATTGGAAAAAAGAAAACGATAAAGAAGAATCGTCTGAATCGGATCAACCTGTGAAACGATAAGAGAAATTGGAGAATATGATGAAATCGAAATAAGAGAAAATGTTAGAAAAAATGCAAATTTTTAATTGGAAAAAAATGTGACATGCTGGAAATAACATAGATATGTTAAAATAAATTTTTGGGATTTTTTGGATGTATTTTAATAATTAAAAACTAATTAAATGTGATTTAAATGCAAAATTATGAATAAAAATAAATATGCATGCAAAATTGTATTTTTTAATTTTATAAATTAAATAAAGGTTTTCTGAAAATAATGTAAAAAGAAAAATAATTTTTGATGATTTTTTAATGCAGAATTAAAATTATGAAATTAATTAGAAATAATATGCAAAATATTAAAAATAAAAAAACATGGAAAATATGCAAGTTTTGTAAAAGAAAAGAAAGAACCGGTCCCAGGCTGAATCGAACTCGTGACCATGGAGTGAAACCTTGAGATTGCTTGCCTCTACCACTACGCCACTTGAAACTTGGTGTTGGAAAAGTGAAAATCAATTGCATTTGAATGATGACGCGTCAGGATATTTGAATTCAAACGCGCAGTCAGCATGTGGACCCCAGGTGGAAAGAGAGAACGAATCAGGAAGCGCGAAGACGCCACGCTTGCTCGCCGGTTTCAACATCGGTCAACGACGCCGGAGCCCTAGCTCCGGTCGTCTTCTCAGATGAAGCCAACCTTCAAACCTGCAAAAATAACACGAATAAATGGGAAAAGAGCACCCTACCCCCCTAAATCGGACCTCCTGAATCCAATGGTGACATTAGTTTTCCCTGAAAACGCCTGTATAGGCCGGTTCGATCGAAGCAGCTTACAAAACCCTAACTATGGCATATCATGATTTTTACGTGCAAGCTTTGAAACGATTGCCCAGATCAGTCTTATAGAACCTCATGAACACAACAAAAGCATTAGAAACAATGGAAACACGCAGAATAGTAAAATGCAATTTCAAGAAAAATTCAAATATGTATGAATGTGTATGGCACGATTTGGCTTGCTTGGATCAATAACAATGATGCATTCTTACTCAAGCTTACCCCCTGAACACGTTTGGATGGCTGGAAGAGGCTGAGAGTGGCTGGAAATAAGAATTCGATTTTTCAAGATTCTTGAAAATTTTTGACAAAATAAGGGTTGTTGTAGGAGCTAGGGTTTCCGTCCTCTTGTTTGTACACAATGCTGAGTATTTATAGAGACCATTTGGAGAGAAAAAGGAGTGAAAAAAGATTCATCCATCAATGTGCAATATTTTTTCATTTAAAATAAATCAAATCTATGAAAAAATTGATTTTCTCAAGAATGCAAAGGCTAGCACGAATTTGGTATGAATTATGGGCTATCTTGGACTTCAAGGAAGATATAAATCAAACTCTTTTGAAAAAATATATTATTTTCATATTTTATATAATTTATTTTTGAATTAAATGTTTGAAAAGTCAAATATAAATCATAAAAATAGAAAATTATCATGGCCAAACATTTATGGGTCAAAAATCATGTCATGAACAAGTTTGGATCAAAAGATTTTAGGCCCATTTGGAAAATTTTGCATTTTGACCAAAATGTCCTTTTGTGCAATTGTCCAAAATTTCCCAACTTCTGAATAGTGTATCTTGCTCAATTTTCCACATTTTTGAGTGTTCTTGGACTTTTTAGAAATCTTTAAGAGTCCTCTAACCAACCTTTTTGGTCTCATCTCAATTGGAGTTTCCATGCTCAATATATCTTCAAAACAAAAAGTTGACTTTTTGTGGACTTTGAAAATGACCTGTAATGTTTTGAGCCATACCTCTCAAATGAAGCATTTTGTGGACATTCTTGTGAGACATGAAGTTGTAGAGAATTGAATTTCCTTCAAAACAAGAGGTGGTGGAAAAATTTCTGAGAAAGTATGAAGAAGTTATGATCAGTCAAAGTTCAGTTGACTTTTCATCTAGAAACCCTATTTTAGAAAGTTTGATTTTTGAGCAAATCTTGAGTTTTCTTGATGAATCATGATCAACCCTTGATCAAATGATGAATTTAACTTCAAAATGAGGATGTTGACCAAAAATCATGAAGTTTGACTGTATGTTGACCACAGTTGACTTTTTGTCCAATATAACTAATTTTCAATCATCTGAGCAATTGTCTGAGGAAACTTGACTTGTAAGGGTTGAAACTTGACATGGAGAATCTTTGAAGCATATGAGGAGGCATGAAGACCATTGGAGATGTTGGAATTCCATCTTGACCTGAGAATTGCCAAACCCTAGTTTGGGTTGATTGTCTAGGAGAGAGTTTGTCTGATCAACTCTTGAGGAATCCTTGAGTATGGATGTATGAAATATCTTGAGAAGATGGAGGGAAAATTTTGGGGTATGACACAAGGCTCAGCTCATCAAAATTCAACCCGGACATCTTCAGGTTTTCTACAATATTCAGAATGTCTTCAAGTTGCTTGTACTTTTCATCTTCATCAGAGTACTGGTCATTATCATAGTGATCTTCTTTGTCCTTCTCAGGCTCACACTGGTCTTCTTCATGTCCCTTGACACTTCCCTCAATCTTGACACTTCCTTCTGAGAGCTCTATCCGACTGACCACTTTAGGACCACCTTTGTAACGTCTACCCATGTTGAGGACAACAACAACCCTCTTCTTTCTGTTGATGAGCTTCTTCAAATCTTCTTGGCCTTGGACCAAGCTAGTGAACATCTCCTGGAACTGAGCATTTTGAGCCTGGAGATCTTTGACAGTCTGTTCAAGAGCCATTTCTGCTAAAATAAATAGCGAGAGAATGAGAAAACCAATCTTCGATGTACCTGTTATGAGATGTTATGCCATGATAATGCAATGTTTATGCAAATGCAATGCAATGTTTTCAAGGACCTTAGAGATTTAAATTTGTTAAACAAGCACGAACAAACATTCATTAGTTCTCTTTTTATTCTCTTTCTTTTTAAGTACAAAAGATAGTTCAAGATAAAAATAAAATAAGAGAACAAAAATCCTAAAGCTCTAAATCTCCCATGGGCGCTTCCTCTTGGTGCCGAGGTAGGCGTTGATGTTCCGCTCCTCGTGAAGTAGCTTTGTCAACTCTAGTACCTTCTTCTCGCTTGCATAGCACTGAGCTTCAAATGTATCCCTTTCTTCTTTAAGCTGAATCCAGGATATCTTCAAATCTTCAAAATTAGTAGGCATGTCAGGATGGAGAACAGTATAGGGTACGTCACCTATAGCAACAGGTTCCATAATTACTAGTAAAACAGGCGTGAATGGCATCATGAGATTTTGGGCTCGAGCTCGCACCATTTGAGGTAAGGTTCCCAAGGAATGGAGTTTTGGTGCCCCAAAGTCTTGGTATCAGTCTTCTTTACCATGCTCCAAGCGTGTATGAACCTTCGTCGGTAATTCTGGAGATCGTGATTGTAGTCGAACACAATGTCTTGGAGAAGCATATCATGTGGACCATCTCTTCCGAGCAAAACCAAACTGACGTAGAGCTGAATAAGGGTTGTAAGTAATACCTCCCCTTATACCAAGGAGTGGTACATTAGGGAATTCTCCACAACGCTCAATGAAAGTGAAGTCTTTTTTAGAGAAAAGACTCCAACGGATATCTGAATGAGAGAGTGACATTAGCCTTTGAGACCACTTCATCCTTTGTTCATTCTTCAAAACTGATGGAGGAAGGTGCAAAATAAACCACCTGGAAAGTAACGGTACACAACACATGAGAGTTCCTTGTCTTTTTTAAGTACGAGTATGGAGAGAATGCAGGATGTCTCCAAGTAAAGTAGGCACAGGATTGTGAGTAAGAAACAACTTGATGGCGTTGACATCTATGAATTGATCCGAGTTAGGGAATAGAACCAAACCATGGATTAACAAGGCCACAATGACTTCAAATGCATGGAAACTCATAGTCTTGAGGAATTCTCAGGCTTTCTTTATTAGGAACTTGGCAAGTAAACCCTTGACTCCGCTTCTGGTTTCCCAATTAGCTTCAATGTCTGAGCGCTTTAAGTGTAATGCTGATGTAATGTCTTCATACTTAAGAACCTTTTCTAAGCCGGTGAATGGCATCTGGTCAAGAATAGGTATCCCAAGTAGCTTAGAGAACTCTTCCAAGGTAGGAACCAACTGATAATCTGGGAATGTAAAGCAATGGTGTTTCGGATCAAAGAACTGGAACAAGACATGCATCATATCTTCTTTAAAACCGGAGATAACCAAGTCAAGTAGATAACCATGTCTTTTGATGAACTGAGCATGATCGGGAATTTCTGAAACCAATTCTTTGAGCTGAGAAGGTATACCCACAATGTTGATTCCGATAGTCTTTCTAGAAGCCATAATCCCTACAAAACAGAGCAAAGATAAATCCCTAGGTCCTTGAAATAGTTAGAAATGATATGCAATGCGATGATGTCATGATGTCATGTTTAGCACACACAAACAATTCACACAATGAGCCTAGGTTTAAGGCTTGTATGAGGTATAGGTGATTACCCCACCAAAAGTTTGAATTGGTTCATCCTGTCCTATAATAGTAACCGGGTTCTAGGAATCTCATATCATTGATCTTTCTCGTAGGCGTTTATTTCAATACGACTACCAAGTGGTCGACCGAAAATATCCCAAAGTCGATCTTAATGAGCGTAGCATCGGTATCATCCAACCTCGGTCTACAAAAGCCATCTCACTACCTTCTAATGGCCAAGATGGTTCAATTAAGGTTCTAAAAGTTTAGTTAGTGCTGATGATACCACGCAGAAGCCAAATACTATCCTCAACTTGGAAATGAAGAGTATTAGGACATCCAAAGTGTCAGACTAACGTAGCCATCATGTTGACCGTTTCGATATACGTCTAACGATCGCGACGATTTATTGCTACTTACCTAAAAGGAAACCCAGATCCGGGTATAGGATCCCCCACAAATATAATACCCAAGCAACTGATAACACGATTTTATATAGTATATTTGATTTAATTTTCATAAATAATGTTAGTATTTTTATTTAATTATTTCATTTTATTTCCATATTACTCTGGTATTTTTATTGTTTCAGGTATTTTATTTTAAATAAACAAATTGAGCAAAGTGAAGAAATTAAGAGGATTATTTAATTAATTGTGCAAGAAATGAAGAAAAGGGGTGTGCAAAGCAAGTATGGATCAAAGAGTTATCAAAGCCCAAAGCCAAGCCCATTGCAAGAAAAAACCTAGCGAAGCAAACCCTAATGCCACGAGAAGAGTGAGGCACGTCTCCTCTCTCTCCTAAAAATGGGCGCCCGCCTCCAGGCAGTCAGCCTAGCGGTTGTGTGGGCCCGTCTCACGTGGAGGAAAAAGAGGAAAGATTCGGGAAGACCAAAGATGGTGGGCGGTTGGGACGAGAGTTTGAGGAGAAAATGCTACTATATTTTAGGGTGGTTACTTCCTACCACTATAAAGGACCTCTCGGATCATAATTCCACACACGATTCTCGACTTTATTTTCCAGTTTCAAAGTTTATTTTCCTGCATTTATTTTCCGTTGTAATTGAATTCATAAGTTATTTTTCCGCATTGTTTACATTCTGTTGGAGAACCGGGCGTTATGCAGGTTACTTCGGTTCGAATTCTTTCGATTTATTTAATTCGGGTTTCTATTTACATCGCTTTATTTATTTAATTAATTCTGCATGAGATATATTTGTTTGCCATGAATTTATTAATGAATGTTAAAACCTTTAATTTATTCATGTTTGTTTTTATGAATATATACGGCTAAATTATTTAAATATCGGTATGTAATGAGTTAATTTGAAAGTATCCGGATAAAGGCTTGATTATATTTTATAAAATAAACACTTTTTCGATTTAGTTATCTAATTTATTTTGTTAAAAAGGTTTAGAAACCAACAGGCGAAAGTTTGAGGTTAATAAATGACTAAGATTAGAAACCAACAGGCGACAGTTTGAGGTTTAGAATCGGATAGTAGATACTAGGTATTGTTTTTAAAAACGACATTTAAAACCAATTAAATTTTATTTATTTTCAAAAGTAATTTTAAAATCGGTGGGATAGCGAAAGCATACATTAGAGTTTAAAATTATAATCTACTTCAATAGGACAGTTTGAGAATAGGTTTTAAATAAATACTTTTCTTTGAAAAATTATTATCATTTTGAAAATAAGCCGATGGAAAACGGATTCTTTAGGATTAACGAAATACATACCGATATTCGCCTTATTATTATTTTAATTAAAATTAAGTTTTATTGCCCAAAATTCCCCAATTTATTTATTCGATAGCTATAGCTTTACGATAAGCTTAGATTACGTTAGTTCAATTTATAGTCCCTTTGGTTCGATATCTTTTAAAACTACGCGATAGGGCTGTATACTTGCGGTCTCGATTAATTTAGGCGATAAAGTCGCGATCAAGTTTTGGCGCGTTGCGGACTATTCAAGTTGATATCGTAATTTTATTACGAAGTATAGACTATAGCAACTATTTCTTTTCCTACATGTATGCCAAATACTCGCTCTCAAAGCGCCTTTGCATATACCGATTCTGACGTCGGCGTTATCTTAGATTAAGAAGGCGAATTCAAGAGTATTTAGAGCATACAATCTTCCTTCAACCAAACTTCACGGCGTTGAAGAACTTAAGAAGATGGTGATCCGAACCTCTGCTCCTCGTCCTCTTAAGGACTACATTCCTTCTCAGCGGAGCCTCATAATAGTATTCTTGCTCCGCTATCGCTCAAAGCGATTTGAACTAAAACCTTCGCTTCTTTCCGCCGTTCAGAGAACCGGTTTTGGAGCCCTACGGCGACCCTAATCTTCATCATCGGTGTTTGTGCGATGCGAGACAACAAGCGAATGGTGTAAACCCGGCGTCGATTGCGCCTATTCCTTTTCTCTCGGAGGCGAGCTCGCGCATGGCTCCAATCTCTTCCTTCCAACTCAATCACCACATGGGATGAGTTGAAGAAAGTATTCTTGGCTAGATATTTTCCTCCAAGCAAAGCGCTATGCTCGAGCCAATATCAATGGTTTCGAGACAAAAGACAATGAATCACTCTTTGAAGCTTGGGAGCGTTATAAAGACATGCTTAGACTTTGTCCTCATCATGGTTTAGAAGAATGGTTAATCATCCACACGTTTTACAATGGTCTCTTGTATAATCTGAGATTGACTATAGGAGCTGCGGTGGTGGCGCGATGAATAAACCATATCTTTGAAGCAAAGCAACTTATCGAAAGCATGGCTCGAACCATTACCAATGGGGTATGGAGAGTTCTTGTAGAAATCTCAAACTAAAGGTGCCATGGTTGAAGTGAATAGTGCGGATCAAGTCAGCGCTAAAGTGGAAGCTCTCACTCAAAGCTCGAGAACTTACCACTTGCTCCCGACTCTTATTCTTGCAATTACTCAAACTTGCGACTTATGTGGTATTCAATCACATCTTGCTCCGAATGCCCACTTCTAACGGAGTTCAGTTGAACAAGCGATTACGTGCGAATAATCCTTACAAACACATATAACCAGGTGGAAGAATCATCCTAACTTTTCCTACAAGAATAACAACGCGTTATATGCACTGGACAAGCTCTGCTACACCACTGGTTATCCTAAAGCTATTCCAAATCACCTAACAATGGTCCTAACACAACAAATGCTCCTAGGAAGTCTAATTTGGAAATCATGATAGAGCACTTCATTGCTACTCAAAACCAAACCAATAGTGCTCAAGCCCAGACTAATAAGGAAGTTCAAAATCAGAATATACACATTAATGAGCAAATGAAGCAGTTTTCTAACAAGCTTGATGCTTTAGCTACACACAATAAAATGTTAGAAACACAAATCTCTCAAGTAGCTCAACAACAAGCGACACGCTTCTCCTGTTTCATTTCATTTCGGTCAACCTCAACCTAATCCCAAAGGACATGCAAATGCTTTTATCTTAAGAAGCGGAACAAAGTATGATGGACCTGTAGATCCCAGAAACAATAGCCCAGCTATGCAACAAAATTCTATCAAACCATCTGAAACTAAAGATAAACCAGAAAAAGAAATTTAGAAAGATAATAATGAAGATACCACACAAAAGGAGACCTTATATACCCCACCACCTTATAAGCCTCCTATTCCATACCCTCGAAGGTTAGTTAAAACTAAGAATGTGGGACAATTCAAGAAATTTGTGGATCTTACGAAGCAACAATGTTACAATTCCTTTTCTGAAGCTATAACTCAAATGCCCTCTTATGCTAAATTCCTTAAAGAGATTCTATCCAATAAGAAAAAGCTAGAGGATAATGAAAGCATCAGCTTCTTCTTTGAATGTAGTGCAATTATTCAAGACACAATGCCTCCTAAACTCAAAGATCACGGAAGTTTCTCTATTCCATGTGTAATTGGCAAATTTGTCATAGACAAAGCTTTATGTGATCTAGGAGCGTTATAAGTGTGATGCCGTTATCCATCGCAAGAAACTTGATATGGGAGGCGAGACCAACCAAAATGTCATTCAACTAGCGGATAGGTCGATTAAATATCCTGCGGGAGTACTTGAAAATATTCACATGCGTATTGGCCAATTCTATATACCAACGATTTCATTATCATGGACATAAGGGAGGGCGAAGTTACTCCAATCATTCTTGGAAGACCTTTCTTAGCCACAGTAGGTGCAATAATAGATGTGAAAGAGAAAACTTACTTTTGAAGTAGGCGAAGAAAATCAATTTATCCTCTCTCAATTCACAAAGCACAATAGAAGATACTTGTTATTTCATGGATATCATCGATGAATGTAGAAAAGAAGGAGCTTGAAAATACGGATAATCGGATGAAAGTGCGGATAATAATCTAAGTGAATGCTTAGCTATAGCACGGATCCCACACAAAGTTTAAAAACCTTCCTAGAACTCAAAACACTTCACGAAAATTTAAGGTACGAATTCCTAGATTCCAAACTCGAGCGTCCGTTGATAGTCAGCGCAAAACTTGGAGAATCGAAGCGAAAAACTTTTACATTAGAAATATCCAACGACCTTAGGGTATAATATCACGATCTTAAAGGAATAAGTCCCTCTATCTGTATGCATCGCATTATGCTAGAAGAAGATTGTAAAACTTCAAGAGAACACGGAGGAGACTAAACCCGATTTTGGCGAGGTTGTGAAAAAGGAAGTAATGAAGTTGTTAGAAGCGAATCATATATCCTATATCGATAGCAAATGGGTTAGCCACATGCATGTTGTACCTAAGAAGGAGGTGTCACGATGGTCGAAAATGAGAAAGGAGAAATCATAACTAAAAGAATCGAATCGGATGGAGAATGTGCATCGATTATCGAAAACTTAACAAAGCCACGAGAAAAGATCATTTCCTTTACCATTTATTGATCGGATGTTGGAGCGTTTAGCTAGACACTCTCATTTACATTTCTTAGGCGGTTATTCGGGTTTCTTTCGGATACCTATTCATCACGATGACCAAGATAAAACAACTTTCACATGCCCTTTTGGAACCTTTGCTTATAGAAGAATGCCTTTTGGTTTATGCAATGCTCCGCAACTTTTCGAGAGATGTATGATGGCAATATTTTTGATTTTGGACAATATTATGGAAGTCTTCATGGACGATTTTTCCGTCCGTGGACAAAGCTTTGAAGAATGTTTAGAAAATTTAGAAAGGGTATTGGAGCGTTGTGTGAAGGTTAATCTAGTGCAATTGGGAGAAATGCCATTTTATGGTACAAGAAGGAATTGTTTTAGGACACATTATATCCAAAGAGGAATTGAAGTCGATTACGCTAAAATCGAAGTTATTGAGAACCTTGACCTCAAAACCGTTAGAAATCCGAAGCTTTTGGGACACGCGGTTTTATCGACGATTCATTAAAGATTTCTCTAAGATAACTAAACCCTAGCGAGCTATTAATGAAAGATCTGAATTTATCTTGACGAAAAATGTTTAGAAGCGTTTGAGACACTTAAGAAAGCATTAATTTCTGCGCCTATTATGCAAACTCAGTTGGAATGAACCTTTTGAAATAATGTGTGCGTAAGTGACTACGCCGTAGGAGCTGTTTTAGGACAGCGAAAGGATAAAAGACTCCACGTCATATATTATGCAAGCGGAACTACGGACGAGCGCAAATGAATTATGCTACAGAGAAAGAGTTCTTAGCGATGATCTTCGCATTAGACAAGTTCCGTTCCTACTTAGTAGGATCCAAAATAATCATACACATGATCATCTGCTATTAGATATCTCCTAACCAAAAGGGCGCTAAACCTAGACTCACGAGATGGATATTCTTCTGCAAGAATTTGATTTAGAAATCAAAGATAAGAAAGGCCGAAAATGTAGTAGCGGATCATCTCTCTAGACTAGAAAATCTTAAACATGAACAAGTGCCGATTGATGATGAATTCGATCGATAAGCGATTGCCCACTTAGAAGACAGAACGGATAAACTCATGGAAACCACTTTAGCTATTTCCTCGTGCCTTGGTATCTTGATTTCGTGAATTACCTTCTGCGGCGTTCTACCACTGAACTTACCTATCAACGGAAGAAGAAATTCTTCCATGATCTTAAACAATATTCTTGGGATGAACCTTTACTTTTCAAGAGAGGTCCGATGGAATTTTCGCCGATGTGTGCGGAAGAAGAGATTGAAAATATTATAACACCTTGTCATTACGCACCTTAAGGACATGCTAATACATCAAAACATGTGCAAAGATCTTACAATCCGGTCTCTATTGGCCTAATTTATGGAAGGATGTACATGCCACCATCTTAAAATCGACGGTGCCAGCGCCGTAATATATCTAGGCGTGACGAAATGCCACAAAAGGCATTTTAGAGTCGAAATCTTTGATGTGTGGGGATAGACTTCATGGGACCCTTTCCATCTTCATCCGGTAATAAGTATATACTCGTGGTGGATTATGTCTCAAAATGGATCGAAGCTATAGCTTCTCCAACAAACGACACCGAGTGGTACTTAAGTTTTCAAGAACATAATTTTCCCTAGGTTCGGTGTACCCCGACTCGTTATAAGCGACGGTGGATCTCATTTCATTTCCAAAATCTTTGAAAAATTATTAAGGAAATATGGAGTTCGACACATAGCTACACCTTACCACCCTCGAACTAGCGGACAAGTTGAAGTTTCAAATCGCGGATAAAACAAATCCTTGAAAAAGCGTCGCTACATCCGAGAAAGGATTGGTCCTTTAAACTTCATGAAGCTTTATGGGCTTATCGAACCGCCTATAAAACTCCCATCGGTACTACTCCTTTCAAGCTTATTTATGGTAAGTCATGCCATCTCCCAGTTGAGCTAGAACACAAGGCTTATTGGGCCATCAAGAATCTAAACTTAAGTTATCTTGCTGGAAGGCGTATCACGGATATTAATGAATTGGAAGAACTTAGGCAGGATGCGTCACAGCTAGGATTTACAAAGGCGCACAAAGAAATGGCACGATAAGCGTATATCTAGGAAGAATTTTAATGTAGGTGATTGCGTATTACTTTTTAACTCACGATTAAAATTATTCCCTGAGAAATTACGATCTAGGTGGTCTGGACCTTTTGAAATTACTCGAGTTTATCCAAGTGGTGCAATAGAAATTAAGGGACCTTGATTGAACCGTTTATAGTAAGCGGGCAGCGTCTAAAACATTACCATCTTACGAAATCGGGGATATTCTCAAAAGATAACTCTAGGCGAGCCACAAGCTCGATTAGGCGACTAATCTTTAGTTTTATTTGTCGAGCTTGCGACATAAAACAAAGCGCTTTGTGGGAGACAACCCACGTATTTATTTCTTTCTTCTTATTTTATTTTATTTCTTCATTCTATTCAAAAACAAAAAATATCTATTTCTTTTCTATTTTCTTTTATTTCTATTCTACATCTTATATTCTATTCTATATCTCTTTTCTTATCGGCATTTGGCCAATCTTGATGTTCTTTTATTTTCTTTCTCCTCGAGATTCTTCTAGCTACTTCTTTCTCTTTCCACTATGTCTCGTGTTGATGATATGCCGTCGGTTTGGAGGAAGAAATCAGCGCACAAATATGGAGTTTTATCGGCGTGAGATGTTTCCTACTACCTACTTTCATTATGGTGCTATGGATGCTCTTGGCATTCGTGATAGTGTGCTTTTACGCTTCGTCAGTTGGGTGGGATAATTCACGCTGATGACTTGCTTTGCCACTTATCGGAACCTCACTTTGGAATTCCTCGACTCTTTAGCTTATTTTCCTACTCATGGGATAGCTCTACAGTGGACTTATTATTTTCGGACTTTTGGCTTCACCTTCAAGTTTACCCATAAGGAATTGGTGATCTTCTTGGTTTTCCTAGTGGTTTAGGGTTTATCTTGAAACTCAAGAGGAGTATCTTGGGTTTAGAGATCTTGACTATTTTGGGGATCTATTTACGGAATCCTTAACCACAGCCAGGACCTTGTATCGGAGAATATCCATAACCGGCCTTGGTATTTCCATAAGATTCTTGCCCATACCGTTTTGGAAAACCCGAATGTCACTCTTTTTCTAAGGATGAAATTTTTTATCATGTTTTGTGCTTGCAGAACAAATCAGTTAATCGATCCCTTATCTGCTCCGTACCTTTGTGAATCTCATTGATCTTGATCATGCACCCATTCGGATGGGAGGTCTCGTTACTATGATTACAAATGTTGTTGGGCTTGACGACCTTTTAAGCATCTGAATGCTTTTCTTTGGTGTTACTTCCATGACCATCGAGTTGTTTCAACCTTTGGTATGATTGGTGATCTTGGCCCGACTCGGTTTACCTTGTTGATTAATGGTCAAGTTATGCATTTGTTTACCTTGCCTAACCACCTACTAGTGTGCATAACAAAGCCAATTGGCTTTATGGTTTTGATCGACATCCTTCTCCAAGCACTCTGAGATTCCACAGTTTTGATGTTTTAGAGGCCTCGAAGTTCCCTGCTCACCCACTTCCACGATCCCTCTGTTGCTCGACCTTGTTATGCATGAGGTTCCTCCTTTTGATTATCATTGTTATCCACGCTCTCGGGTGGAACATCGGGCTTTGAGGGACGATTCACTACTCTGCGGTGACTTCTTTAGTTTTATGGATACGGTTTGCACAATTTCAAGAGTCTTCTCTTATCTTCATTCTCCCTCTGCTCTAAGGCGGGACCATCTAGTGGCTAGAGTCCTCGAGTAGTTTATTTAGTTTAGTTTAGTTTGATTTCATTAGGATTTTATAATGCTTTCATTATGTTATTTTATTATGTTTCTCTTCAAATACTTGATTCCTACATTGTAAGCAACTTTGCTCTCCATTCTAATGCAATTCATGTTTCCTTTATTATAATGTTGCATATTATATTATATTACATTATTATTCTTGTTGCATTATTCTTCTTAAATTGCATTATTATTGTTGCTCTGATTTACTCACCCATCTTTCATTTCGATTCTCCTTTGTTATTATCGCACTGAGGACATTGCTCCTTTTAAGTATAGGGGAGTCGGATCATTTCCTTGCTCATTTATATTGCCTTTGCTCTCTTTGTAGTATTTTTCCTTTTATTTATTTATTTTCTTGTATCGCAAATTTCAATTCAATAAAATACATGTTTATGTTAATTTTAATCTTATATGCAAAATTTAATGCTTATTCGAATTTTTCCTATTTCTTGAGCCATAACGAAAAATTTAAAACACATTTATAATCATATTCAACTAGTATTAGGGTTGCTTAATCTAAATAAGAATTCGAGTAAAAACTTAGCAAAATTGTTATCGTCCTAACACTTTAAAACCCCCAATATGTTAGATCGATTTAAGTACTTATTATACCAAGAACCTTTAAAACTTAGTTTTAGATTAGCCCCAGTAGTTTATTAAGCGATCGGCAAAAAACACAAACTACGTGGAGAACCGATGAATATAAGTGTTTGATCAAATATCTTTAAGAAAATTGCTTTTATTTAAGATGCACTTACTAAGTTAGATGGTCCTTACCAGATCGTTTAATCCAAAAGTTCTTGAAAATATGAATTTTATGCAAAATAATCCATTAATAAATTGGTTCGATGGTCTGGTCTGAACTTGGTAGAAGCAGTGCAGTTCGATCCCCAATTTTAATTGGAAAAGGAGTACCAAATGTTTAATTACGGAACTCCTAGGCGGCTTACTAAGATCAAATTCACTAACGGTTACTCCACTATGTGCGTATAAGGTAATGGGCTTAATGTGATTGCACTAGAATGAAAGCAGGTGAAATAAAACATAGTATTAGGTTAAAGCTATAATGACATGACTTGAATTAGTGCATAGATGGGGTTGTCTAGTGTTCCTACGATAACTTTGGTGTTTAAGTTTGACTTAGATTCTCTAACAATATCAACTTTGACTGATACGAATTGATGTATGTTCTTATATACATGTTTAACTATGCTTCAAAGATTTTCATTTTACTTATTTGCTTGAGGACAAGCAATGGTTTAAATATAGGGAGTTTGATAACACGATTTTATATAGTATATTTGATTTAATTTTCATAAATAATGTTAGTATTTTTATTTAATTATTTCATTTTATTTCCATATTCTTTGGTATTTTTATTGTTTGGTATTTTATTTTAAATAAACAAATTGAGCAAAGTGAAGAAATTAAGAGGATTATTTAATTAATTGTGCAAGAAATGAAGAAAAGGGTGTGCAAAGCAAGTATGGATCAAAGAGTTATCAAAAGCCCAAAGCCCATTGCAAGAAAAAACCTAGCGAAGCAAACCCTAATGCCACGCGAGAAGAGTGAGGCGCGTCTCCACTCTCTCCTAAAATGGGCGCCCGCCTCCAAGGCAGTCGGCCCTAGCGGTTGCGTGGGGCGCCCGTCTCACGTGGAGGAAAAAGAGAAAGATTCGGGAAGACCAAGGCGGATGGTGGGCGGTTGGGACGAGTTTTGAGGAAAAATGCTACTATATTTTAGGCAGTGGTTACTTCCTACCACTATAAAAGGACCTCTCGGATCATAATTCCACACGATTCTCGACTTTATTTTCCAGTTTCAAAGTTTATTTTCCTGCATTTATTTTCCGTTGTAATTGAAATTCATAAGTTATTTTTCCGCATTGTTTACATTCTGTTGGAGAACGAGGGCGTTATGCAGTTACTTCGTTTCAAATTCTTTCCATTTATTTAATTGAGTTTCTATTTACATCGCTTTATTTATTTAATTAATTCTGCATGAGATATATTTGTTTGCCATGAATTTATTAATGAATATTAAAACCTTTAATTTATTCATGTTTGTTTTATGAATAGTCGGCTAAATTATTTAAATATCGGTATGTAATGAGTTAATTTGAAAGTATCCGGAATAAATGGCTTGATTATATTTTATAAAATAAACACTTTTTGATTTAGTTATCTAATTTATTTTGTTAAAAGGTTTAGAAACCAACAAGCGAAAGTTTGAGGTTAATAAAGACTAAGATTAGAAACCAACGAGCGGCAGTTTGAGGTTTAGAATCGGATAGTAGATACTAGGTATTGTTTTTAAAAACCATGACGGCATTTAAAACCAATTAAATTTTATTTATTTTCAAAAGTAATTTTAAAATCGATGGGATAGCGAAAGCATACATTAGAGTTTAAAATTATAATCTACTTCAATAAATGACAGTTTGAGAATAGGTTTTAAATAAATACTTTTCTTTGAAAAAGAAATTATTATCATTTTAGAAAATAAGCCGGTGGAAAACAGTTCTTTAGGATTAACGAAATACATACCGATATTCGCCTTATTATTATTTTAATTAAAATTAAGTTTTATTGCCCAAAAATTCCCCAATTTATTTATTCGATAGCTATAGCTTTACGATAAGCTTAGATTACGTTAGTTCAATTTATAGTCCCTTTGGTTCGATATCTTTTAAAACTACGCGATAGGGCTGTATACTTGCAGTCTCGATTAATTTAGGCGATAAAGTCGCGATCAGCAACCATTAAAATAAAGCAAGCAAGTCAAGCGAAAGCGATAAAAGTGATCTAGAAATCCCTAAGGTATTCTCTCTTTAGGGTGTCTCCCGTGTCGCTTGATTTTATCTGGTGGCTGACTTTGAGATTTTGTATCATAATGTGCGGATAGCAAAAGTCGCCACGACTTTTCTTTTATCAATTAAGGAAGGTGAAAAGAGCAGGAAAAGATCTTCGTTAGATTAAGTAAGGGAAGGTTATGAAAAGGAAGGTATTAGCACCTTTTCATCCGTGAATTATCTGGGCTCTTAGTTGCTCTTAGATCATTTTAAAAAGTGCTTTCTGTGTGTTTGACAAAATTGTTTTGAAAAGGCATTTCGCTTTGACTTTGTAATGATTCATGTAGGAATGTATACAAAGTGTTCGGAAATGTTTTGTTTTGAAAAGAGTTTGAACTTTGACAAAAATTGTGTTGTGTAAAAAGCATTTTGATAGAGCAAGCAACTAAAAGTCTTATTTTACGTTCCTCTAGAATAGCACTATCCATACCATTAGTTGGTAGGTAACCCTATTCGTTGGATGTAAAAGGGACATTCGAAGGGACATCGGATGGTCATAGAAAGCAACTTGTATGAAGTATCCTAGCACATTCGAAGGGACTATCATCATTTTAAATGGCGACAATCGAGGTCAAGATCATGTATTCGTAGGAGACATCGTGGGTCTATGATCTTTGTATCGAAGGGACTATGATTATTTGTTTTGAAGACAACGGTGCTAGAATACCTCTACGTTCGAGGGACTTGACCATTTGTATTCGTAAAGGCAGCGAGAGAGAATTACCCTAAGGGGTGCATGTGTGAAAAGAGTGTGTTAAATTAAGATATGTTATCTTGGAATTATGAGTGATCTATGTCCAATTTTTATCTTGTCATACACGCCTAATTACTAGCAGTTTATAGGGTGCAGAAAGTAAATTGCGGAAAGTGAAGTGCGGAAAGATAAAGTCCTACGCTATTACATGGCTTTGGGGCAGTTACATAATAAGAGTGTGGAAAATAAAAGTCCTAATTAAACTACTACATCCCATAGGCAGTTACATAATATGAAAAGAAAACGAAAGAAAATCATCCGAAACGCTACAACCTGTGAACAGATACATAATCGGAAAACGGAAGAAAATTGCATAAGAGGAAAATGTTAGTAAAAACAAATATTTTTGAATGAGGAAAAAGGTTTTTGATTAGTAATGATATTAATATGATAAGATAATTTTTTGGTAATTTTCTAAATCGATTTGGTAATTTAAAAACAATTACAAGTCATTTAAACGATTAATTAGTAATTAAATTAAATATGCATGCAAAAATAATAATTTTTATATTAAAAATTAAATAAGTATTTTTCTGATGATTATGCAAAAAAGAAATATTTTTGGTGTTTTTTAAATGCATGATAAAAGTATTTGAGATAAAATTAAATAGAATGAAAAATATTAAAGAAAAATAAGAAAAAAAATGTTAGTTTTCAAACTTGTAAAAATATATGCCATGGCTGGGAATCGAACCGGTGTCCTCCTGGTAACACGTCACGCTCCCTTGCCTTAACCACTGAGCCAACGCGCGTTTGGTGTCAAAACATTGGAACGAAATCGTTTTAAGCGAATTTGAATTCTGGGAACCAAGAACACGCGCGAAGATCTTCATCTTCTTCATTTGAAATTTTGAAAAGTTAGCGACGGCTGAGTTCGACGCTAAGGCCCTTGCAAACATCAAAAATCCAGTACAAGCAATATAAATGGATTGTGAGTACATGAATCGATTGCAAATGAAATTCTAAACACACTGGTGGCATTCGTTTGGTCGATTTAGCGGATTTAGAAGCCTAAAGCATAGCGAAACCAGCCATGGCATCTCGTATTTTTGGTACCTAAAATGCAATTAAATTGTCCAGAAATCTTGCAAACTTCAATCTAAACATAAAGCAAACATCAAAACATGTTAAAGATGCATGAATAACAGAAATCGAATTTTGAAAAAAGTAAGAACAAACCAAAACTGAATTTCGTGATTCTTGATGTTTTTGAGAGATGTAAAGGTCTGAATTGACTCCAGGGACTCTAAGGAATGTGTTTGGATGCTTAGAATTGGCTGAATCGATCCAAAACCGAGGCTGCAGATTGCTTGAAAGGCACGGTTTTTTGACTTTAGGTTAGGGTTCTTTTGAGCAATTTTTCAATTCTTGTTCATGTTGTATGCATTGTACATTTATAGTAGATGGATTTTGGGCTGAATTGAAGAACAAATATGATCAATCAATGCAAAAATTATTTGATTTCGTACAAAATCAAATCTTCCTTTTTTGATCCAATTACAATCAAATTCTTGCCAAATCAATGCAAATTTCGAAATTTGCCAGCTTGTATGAGTTACTTGGATCTCAAGTATGAGAGAAAAATCAACTTTGCATTTAATTTTGATTTTATACCATATTTTTTAATTTAATTTGTTTTTAAATGAATAAAATCCAAATTAAATAGAAAAATAAAGATAAAATTCGTGGCATTGGGCTTGAAGGTTCCAAATACGATAAGGAACAACTTTAAACCAAGAAAAACTAGGCCCATTTGCAAAATTTTGGATTTTGACAAGTGTTTCTCTTTGTGCACCTCTTCAAAAATGCCCAACTTGTGCAAGGTGTATTTTGCTCAATTTTCCACATTTTTCAGTGTTCTTGGACTTTTTAGAAAGCTCTAGGTGTCCTCTAAACAACCTCTTTGGTTTCATATCAATTGGAGTTTGCATTCTCAATAAATCTTCAAAACAAAAAGTAGACTTTTAGTTGACTTTGAAAAGGACCTGTAATGTTTTGATCCATACCTTCCAAATGAAGCATTTTTGAACATTCTTGTGAGACATGAAGTTGTAGAGAATTGAGTTTTCTTCAAAATGAGAGGTGGTGGAAAAATTTCTGAGAAAGTATGAAGAAGTTATGCTCAGTCAAAGTTCAGTTGACTTTTCACTGAAAAACCCTAATTT
The DNA here is from genome assembly GCA_021764765.1 of Vicia sativa. Classification (NCBI taxonomy): domain Eukaryota; kingdom Viridiplantae; phylum Streptophyta; class Magnoliopsida; order Fabales; family Fabaceae; genus Vicia; species Vicia sativa. Next base: position 36,886,390 of record CM038797.1, on the reverse strand, counting down.
GGAAAGTTTGACTTTCGATCAAATCTTGAGTTTTCTTGATGAATCATGATCAACCCTTGATCAAATGATGAATGTGACTTCAAAATGAGGATGTTGACCAAAAATCAGGAAGTTTGACTGTAGGTTGACCATAGTTGACTTTTGTCCAATCTGGTGATTTTCAACCATCGAGCAATTATGCGAAACTTGACTTGTGAGGCTTGAAATTTGACATGCAAATTCTTTAAAGCATATGAGGAGGCATGATGACCATTGGAGATTTTGGAAGTCCATCTGGATCTGAGATTTGCCAAACGCTAGTTTGGGTTGATTGTCTAGGAGAGGGCTTGTCTGATCAACCCTTGAGGAATCCCTGAGTATGGATGTATGAAATGTCTTGAGAAGTAGGAGGGAAAATTTTGGGTTATGATAGATTCATAAGGAGATTGAAGTGTATGTCGATGAAATAATTGCTAAATCTCAAGATGAGGAAGAGCACCTAGTACATCTACAAAAGTTGTTTGACAGACTGCGGAAATTTCGACTGAGGCTAAATTCCAACAAATGTACTTTCGGGGTCCGATCTGGAAAATTGTTAGGCTTCGTTGTAAGCAAAAGAGGCATCGAGGTTGATCCTACAAAAGTGAAAGAAATACAAGAAATTCTTGAACCAAGAACTGAAAAAGAGGTCTGTGGCTTTCTAGGGAGGTTAAACTTCACCTCTAGATTCTTCTCTCACATGCCTTCCACATGTGAACCAATATTCAAATTACTGAAAAAAGATCAAGTGGTTAGGTGGAATTACGATTGTCAAGTCGCATTCGATAAGATAAAGGTGTATCTGCAAGAACGTCTGATCCTCATGCCTTTTATGGAGGGTAGGCCATTAATCATGTACTTAACAGTGCTTGAAAGCTCAATGGGGTGTGTATTGGGGAAGCATGACGATTCTAGTCGAAAAGAGCATGAAATATACTACCATAGCAAAAAGTTTACCGACTCTGAGAAAAACTACTCACTGCTCGAGAAAACTTGTTGTGCTTTGGCTTGGGCTTCTCGCCAACAAAGGAAGTATATGTTGAATCATACAACGTTGTTGATATCCAAGATGGACCCGATCAAATACATATTTGAGAAGCCAACCTTAACAGGATAGATATCCAGATGGCAAATGATTTTAACAGAGTATGACATCCAGTATACTACTCAGAAAGCGATCAAGAGTAGTGTATTGGTGGATTATGTTACCCACAAGCCTGTGGAGGATTATCAGCCTATGAGATTTGAATTCCCACACGAGGACATCATGCATATCAAGGATTGTAATATTCCTGGCCCAGAGGTGTCATACCCCAAATTTTGACCTAATATACCACCTTACATTTGCATCATTGCACAACTAACAGTTCAGACAGCATTAATCGGGTATAACACTCACAGGTCAAAATTAGGGTTTCATCAGATTTTCATCTGATTCAAGAGTTAACCAATTAGGGTTTGAGATTTTCTCACTCCATTTGATCTATCTTGATCAAATCATCAGCTTTGAATCCTCAGATATCCATTTTCTTCACTGATCAATCGAGGATCGACCAATTAGGGTTTTGGTCGAGCATAGGCATTCTCTGATTTTTTGAGCAGTGATTGACTTTTTTGGATAGAGATTGGTCATTATCTCTTAGATACAACATCTTGACCTAATTTCTGGATTCAAAACATCACAGAGATTCACAGAATTCATCAGTCGTTTTCAGAAACATCTGATGAAATTTCATCTGCACAGAAAAGTCAAACTTTGACTTTTGATCAAATTTTTCAAAACAAAACTTTTTCCATCATCAAAATACTTCAAATGATCCATCATGATCATAAAAAATCAAAGAATTTGGAAAAGTCAACAAAAAGTCAAAAGTTTTCATACTTAGAAATTTTTCTAAGTGTTGAAATTTCTCATTTTTTCCAAACTTCAAGCCATTTTTTCACCTAGTTCCAATTGGAATTTGAAAAAACTCAAAACATGAAAGTTGTAGCTTGTGGAAAGATCTTTCCAAAATGTCCAAGAACTCTCAAATACATGGAGTCTAGCTATACGTTTGAAATTGAAACATAAGGCTCCATGACACTTGATTTTCAAAGTCAAAACATCAAAATTATAGGTCATTTTTGTGTTTCTTCATCTAGAAGCTTTCTAACCTTGCCAAGTGGATGGATGAACTGATAAATATCAGCCTAGAGTGATAATTGAAAGGATTGGATCAAAATGTAAAAATATAGCACATGGTGAAAAAAGGAAGTTTCCTTTTTTGGCAAATACCATTCTTGCCCTCTAAGTTATCTTTGAATCACCAAAAGCTTGTCCTTCTTTGCCTAACATTTCAGAACTTGTTGCCTATAAAAGGATGAAATTTCAAGCCTAAATCAACACCAAAGCTTCACAAATACAAGCTTTCCTTCCACTTTCTTCAAATTCAAGTATCATAAGTTCAAATTGCCAAACATTGTAATTTTCAAATCTAGCAAGAACTATGATAAACTTTGGTGTCTAATACATCTAATGATCAATATGGAACATGTTTGAAATCTAAAATCAATCCAAGAAACACTAAAAACCAGTTTTCACTTTCTATGCACATAAGCTTCCAAAACTGTCATGGAATTCGAAACTGAAGCTAGGCTTGATCAATTGATGTTGTAATCATCCATACACCATCACCATACCTCATGTACATGATCCAGATCAAGAACATCTAATTGTACCACGATTTATATCATTTTCCAGTTTCCATTTCAAGCTTGTGCAGGTCGACTTGTGTAGAACGATCCAGCTTGATTCAAGAGGTGCAGGCCATCCACAAAGCTTCCATACATGCCGTTGGAGCTCACACAATCAAGAAACAGCAACTGGAAACACGTTTGCATCGTTTTCGATCCTCACTTTTCCAGGTATACATACGAACTTGGATATCCATATTCTTTGAACCAATTGGAAAAAACTCTTGGCCATTCTCTTTCTGCACCTAAAACGATCATTAACCCTCAACAAAATCAAACAATCATCAACAACACGTAATTTAATTTGATTTCTCAGTTTTTAGGGTTCTTCGTTTTCCCAGAAAGCAAAACATGATAGGCTAAATATAAATGAAATTAACAAGCATATTCATGTTCGTGGTGCAAAACCGATCAAAATTGATTTTTACTTCACTTAATTTGGTTGAGAAACAAAGATTTTGGATTGATTTTGGTAAACTGAAAATCAAAATGTAAACCCAGAACTGCGCGCGTGTTCTTGGTGTTCTTCGTTTTTGAATTTTCAAATTATCCAATATTATGTCTACGCGTGTTTTAATCCACTCAACACAGATGCGCGTTTGGTCTAGTGGTTCCTGGCTTGGTCTTAAGTCACTTTGCCACGTGGTCCACCCAATGGTCATGGGTTCAACACCCATCAGGACCATTTTTTTTTCATCTTTTTTCACAAACTCTTCAATTTTTTCATGTTTTTTTATCAAACTTTCAACATTTTTTTGACCAATCAAAACTTCTCATTTTGAGATGATTTTTTCAACACTTGTCAATAAATACATCTATTTTGTGATAATGCAAAAATTTTCAGAAAAAACTTTCATCTGATTAATTTTTAATTGAGTCGAAAACGACGTTTTGAACACTTTTCAAACCTCCTTAAAAGGTGAATATTTCAAGTTTTCGACTTCCGATTTTTTTCAAAACTTTTCATTTATGAACCTCACATTTCAAAACATTTTCAAATCATTTTTCAAAACATTTCATCAAACTTGCATCTTTTACCATGATCAATCCGATTTAAAACGATAAAACTGATTTCGTCTTCTCTCGAATTTCTCGATCGATCATGGGCCACCCTTATGGTGTAAGTCCCAATCCTTTATGTACATATTTAGTTTTATTTGTACATACTCAAATCATCATTGTTAATATTCAAACATAAACAAATTTCTTTCGTTTGTTTTCATTCGTTTGTCTATCATAAATCCATTGGTATTGAAAGGAGCTTTCTCACTGAGTAAAACTTCTTTCAAATCAATGGGCCTCCCTCACGGTGTAAGTCCCAAAACATTTTTTTATGTATATATTTCCTTATACATATTCATTTCTTTATGTACAAATTTTCACTGTACACATGTCGGACAAACTTCTTCCGTTTGTTTGCATTTTACGCATTCCATTGGTATTGAAAGGAGCATTATTCCTGAAGCGCTTTCAAACCAATGGGCCTCCATCAGTATAAGTCCCATAACATTCTTTTATGTACATAATATTTCTTTGTACATATCAAACTTTGTCAAACACTTTTACAAAGTTTCATCATACATAATCTGATATTTCTTTTATACTCAATGCAGACAAACTTGACCGTTTGTTTTACATCACTTGTGTATATTCAAACAAAATAGTCTTTTGTGTACATATTTTACGTGTACATATCAAATACTTTTCGTACAAAACTTTCATACATACATAACACGGATACTTCTTTTTCAAATACTTTTTATACATACATATCTGAGATACCTTTCCTGAATAAACTTTGATCAATCATTTTTTCATCATACATTTTACTGAATACCATTGACTTTGAAAGGAGCATTATTCCTATGAAACTACTTTCAAATCAATGGGCCTCCTATGGTGTAAGTCCCACCCTCCTATGTACATCCATCTTTCTCTGTACATAAAACTCGTTCGTGTACATATTCATTTCCTCGTACAGTACAAACTTGTGAATAAACAAGTTGCTCGTTTGAGCGTTCGTTTCACAGACACTTGTTTATATTTCATAAACTGTTGTAAATAAACATCATGCATTGTTTATATTTCCTTCATAAACTCACAGTGAATACATATCACACACACACTTGTTTATACAAATTGTCTAATAATAACATAACAATTAGACTAATCAATAGGTTTCCCAGAGTATAGCCTCCGCTTGGGCTTCATACAAGACAACTCATCACCAGTTGAGTTAGCCTCCGCTTGGGCTTCATACAAGATAACTTATCCCCAGCATGGGTTAGCCTTCTCTTGGGCTTTATACAAAGAAACTCTCCCAGAGTTAGCCTCCGCTTAGGCCGTATAAGACAACACTCCCTGTTGAGTCGACCTCCTCTTGGGCCGTTCAAAGAACTCCTCATTGACTTTAGCCTTCTCTTGGGCATCATACAATGAAAGAGCAAATCTCTTACCTCTATTGGGCTTCAATACAAAGAATCACCAGCTAAGATAGAACCACGAAAGGATGGTTTCCGGTGAAATCACTTTCAAATTCCCAATGAGTAAAATTTCCGGTGAAATTGCTCTTATTGAGAAAAGGATGATTTCTCGGTGAAATCCCTTTCAAGCCAAAACAACCCTATAGCTTCCTCTTGAGCTTCATACAAGGACCCTCGATGACCCTCGGAATGCCTCCTCTTGGGCTAACAATACAAGGACCCAGGGCTTCTTAAAAGCATCCCTTTAATCCAATCAATTTCTCCTTGAGATTTAGGCGTTTATCATCTCTATGGAAGAAGTATCTCATCTATCACATCACATCGATCAAAAACTTTTCAAACTCTTTTCAAACTATTTTCAAACAAAAACATCTATTAATTGTAAGTGGTAGCGCTTGTATACTCAAGCAAAACACCCAATACTTACAGTTAAAAGATTCAATCATCTTTTCAAACATCTTTCTTAAACATGTAAGTAGTAGCGCTTGTACACTCAAGCAAAACACCTAATACTTACGACGAAAGATTTTAATCAATCAAACTTTTTCAAAATGTATGTGATGAAATAGATTAGATACATTTTCATTAAGATGACATTTATGCATCTCTTACTAACATCCGTTGCTTTCCACTAGCATAAGTGGGAACTACGATTGCTCGACTTTCTCAACATCCTTTTGAGAATACTTAGGCACAAGGTCTCATCCTTGCGAGCAAATTTCTTTCTCTCTCGACCAAACAAACCATAGAACCACTGTAGATCCGAGCTACAAATGCTCGATTCCCACTAGGGATATGTATGCGAAGATCCACGGATCTTTGCGAGCACAATAATAATAAAACCTAGAATCCCACATAATCTCTTGTTTCTTAAAATCCCAAGGAGAAACTTTCCCAATCATAGAAATTGCAATTAAAACACACAAACATATCAAATATATTCATATATAAAGCTGTAGATAACTACATATATTTAGGGTGCTCCATCTATTCCTTTATATACCAATCCCCTTACGAGAATCTCCCCATGCGTTATGTCTAGTTTGGGCTAGTCGTTACGCATACCAATATCAATTGAGGGTATTTGACTTTCCCTTTTCATAATCATTAAATCATCTTTCTTGTGTTGAAAATAATAAAGCTTGATGCTCGCGGTATCTTTATAAACAAATCAAAAGATTTAAATCGTTGCGTGCGGAAGATCCGAACTCACGTTCGCATCCTCGGTAGCGTCACCTTTAGCGAACAAGAAAAATGGCGACTCTCTTTGGGGAGTCTGTTGAAACTTTGATTTTCAAAAAAGCGTTACTACGCAGAGCACCAAGCTTTTTGTTTTCAAAAGAAAACAAAGGGATAAGCTTTTCATATTTTGCATATATCATTTTCTTTATTGTGTGTTTCACGATTTCACTTGATGGAAAGAAATCCTAACCGGATTTAAAACATTTTAAGATCTAGGTGGAGGTATTAATCGTGAGCGATTCAATGCTTTGAAGTTAATATTTCCTTGCGATGGAGGTTGTCTTGGGGTATTGTGTTTAGCAAGTAATTGCGAAAGCATTTTGAAGGAACTTAAGAAGTGAGTGGTATAGAACACATAAACCATCACGGCCATTAGGATGTAGTGTAGAGATTATTCGGGTGTAAGCCTAGAGTAATAGTCATGCGATACTACGATCAGGCGAGTTTCTCTTGAAAATATTATTGGACCATGGAGTATTCACCAAATCCAATAATGTTTTGAAGGGGAGTGTTGAGCCTGTATTATCGGTAGAACCGATTCACGGATGAATAAGCCCTTAGAACTTAACCCGTTGATTCTTATCGTTGGCTTCATGCTCTTGACTTCGAACGCTTGCCCGTGTGTATAACTACTAACCATGTTTGCTGCATTCATGCATTCATTCATTCATTCAAAAAAAAAAAAAAAACTTCATTTCTCTTCCCATTTCCAAAGAATTTAGAGATTTTTCTTTGTAAAATATTTTAGGTTAGAGTGATGGACGTCAGAGGAAGATTCACCAAAGATACGGTTTTAGAATTCTGATGTAGGAAAGTTGAAAGAGTTAGCATCCTTGGTAGAAGATCCCTCGGTTTGAGCTATGGAACTCTTTTAACTCTTACGCTAGCGTCGATGAAGGACTTCTCAAAACCTTCGTTCAATTCTACGATCCGATCTATCATTGTTCACTTTCCACGATTATCGATTGATGCCTACTTTGGAAGAGTATCGCATATCCTAGGAATCTCGATGTCGGACAAAGTGCCTTTCAATGGTTTGGAAGCCATTCCCAAGTCACAAGTCATTGCAACAATGACTCATTTAAAAAATCGAGATAGACAAAAACCTAACTACGGAGGAAAACTCTTAGGACTAACTTCAAAGTTCCTAATGGAGAAGGCTCTCAAATTCTCTGAAGACGGTAGTATGGTAGCCTTTGAAGCTATTTTAGCTTTACTCCTCCATGGATTGGTGTTGTTTCCCAACGTCCCAAATTTCGTTGATATCAACGCCATAAGGATCTTTCTGATTGGAAATCCCGTTCCCACTATGCTTGGTGACATGTACGTCTCTATTCATCATATGAATCGTCAAGGAGACGGAACTATCGTGTGTTGTGTACCTCTGTTTTTCAAATGGATTGTCTCACACCTGCCTAAATCTCCTATCTTCTGCGAAAACAAAGGCAGTGGCATTGGTCCGGAAGACTCATGTCTCTTACAAGCGGCGATATCCATTGGTATACTTTGGCAAACAATGAGATGGAAATCATTGAGAATGGAGAATTTGCCAGCGTACCTCCCATTGGTGCGAAAGGAGGAATCAACTACAACCCATTCCTAGCAAAGCGTCATTTCGGATCGCAAATTACGGTAAACCTCCGGTTTCGGTGAAAGCTACTTCTATCATGAAGGAGAGGATTCCCAAGGATTGAAGGCTAGGATGATCAAAGCTTGGCATCACATCCGAAAGAAAGGAAAAGGTAAGGCAAAGAATTGTGTAGCCATGGAAACCTACACTTCTTGGATAAAGAAAAGAGCGAAGGAATTTGAATGCCTTACGCTTATGAGGATCCATGTTCTCGATCGCTTCCAATCGACAAATTTTCCGTTGAACGTGGGAGAATACCAAGCCTTGACCAAGATAAGTTTGAGAAGAGGCTTTGGAAAGCAAATTCCTTAAGACTAACCATGAGAATGAGAAGCTCAAGAAGCAAGTCAAAGATCATGAAAAGGCGCTCTACTTCGGGATGAATGGCTCATGGAGAAAGATGAGAAGATTCGCGGAAGGATAACGCCATCCAATCGTCAAGGAAAGGAAAAGAAAGCTCGAAATGACAACCACAAGCCGCTCCCAACGAATGGAAGAGAGTCATTAGCAAGCTAAAGCAAGAAAGCCAAACTAAAAGCTCACTATGGGAAGGAAATCCAAGGCGCATCAAGCCTTTGGATCGTCATCCGACGAAGATGTTTAATTAGTTTAATTTAGTTTGTAATTTTTATCATTTATTTTATCATTTGTGTGAGCAATGCTCCAACAAAAAAAAAACAACAATTGTTGTAATCTTCCTTCATTAATCAATAAAATTTGTATTTTCCATCCAAATATTTGCCAGAAATATCTCGTTTAGCGTAAATTCTTTGGAAATTCCTTTTCTTTACAATCATATTCATGCATCATACTTTGCATTTAAGTCTATCATCTAGAGTCTAATCATTCACAGTTTTGAACTGTCATTTTTCCAGATAGGAAAAAATTGTCAAGCTGTCGCGTCTTAGGGTTTCTGCATCGCCAACTCGACGTCGATACAAGATCAAAAGAAGAAAAAGAGTTTTGAGCAAGAAGCGTTGAACTGCGTATACGGTAACTACGCTACAAGAAGAAGTGGAGAGACTCACATCTTTGGTCAACTCGCCCACAGTAGCAAAGTCAACAAGCGACATCGAAGTCAAAACCAAATAGCAACGGAGGATACTACTACTCGATTTAATTATCACGATCGATGGTTCACCTTCGATGAGGGCTATCCATGGGAATGCCTTTTAACCCGGCATTGGAGTTCGCCAACCGACTTCTCAAACAATCTCGCTTGACATACCTACTTTCGGCAAAACTACGCTTCCATGGAATAACTTTTCCACAGTAACAATGTCGGTTTCTCAACCAATCATGTTGAACTCGACTTCCGTAGTGCGCTACCACAGACGAAGAAGTTCATCACACTCGAGGAAATAACACGACGCTCGTGGTTCAATGGAAAATCTCCGAGAACAACTCCTCAAAATGCAACTTGAGATAAAAAGCGATTCAAGGAAAGAATTGTTTGGGAAAAGCGCCAGGATCTACCTTAGTCCCTCGTGTAAAATACTGCGAAATTCAAAATCCGGATTTTGAAAATACAAAGGAATTCTTGTCCTCGAGTCATCTTACAATGTATGCTAGGAAATGTCTACGTACAATGAGGATCATCAATTTTAATTCATTACTTCGGGAGTCTCACTTTGTGCTTGAAGTGGTACATGGGTTTAGGCAAACGAATATCAAACATTCAACGACTTAGGTAAAGCCTTCGTACAGCAATATAAGTTCAACTTGGATATGGCTCACGATAGGGATCAACTCCGCTCCATGTCTCAAAAGGAAGAGAGACATTCAAGGAATATGACGATGGAGAAATTGCTGCCCAAGTCAACCCGCCCTTGGAAGAAAGAGATGACTAAGGTATTCTTGAATACTCTAAACTCATTCTACTATGAGCGAATGATCGCTAAGCTCCGGAGACTTCAAAAATGGTAAGCATGGGAATGCGACTAGAAGAAGGGTTCGGACGGGACGTCTAACCAAGGAAGTAGGATCTTCTAGTAATACCAAGAAAGTTGGAACCGGTTTCCCAAGGAAAAAAGAACATAGCGTAGGAATGGTATCCAGAAACCACGCAAAATGTCATTCAACAACGACGGCTATAGCACCCTCATCAACAACTCCGGAATTGCTCCATAATTTCAACAAAATCAACAAACTCACAGCCTCGTCAGCAGCTCGTGGTTTCACAACCAAAACCGTCGCCTCGGGTCACTCGATTCGACCCAATTCCCATAGCGTACACGAACTTTACCTGCGCTTATAGAAAGGAATCTAATACGACAAGGTTACCACCTCGGTGCGAAAAACTACCATGGTGGTACAAAGGCGTATCTTGCCCTTTTCACCAAGGGCACGGGCCATGACCTTGAGCATTGCATAGCATTGAATCGAGATTAGTGAAGGCTAATCTTCTTTCCTTGAAACACAAGTCCGAATGTGCAAGCCAATCCACTTCCAGTCATAGTGGACATTCGATGAATCTAATGCTAAGGAATACAGACGGATACCTTGTCAGGCGTAAACTTAATCAAAAAACTTGGTGCATCTTCATGAAGCATACAATACCATGAACACCTTCACTAAGCATGATTATGCGACTTGCTATACGCTCCAAGAATATCCATGGATGTCCCACCATAAGCGAGATATTCAACATTTGTTGACATTGGTGATTTACAAATCTCGAGAAGAGAGATGACCGTAAATACAATAGGGCATTTTCATGAGCTTTTAGTCTCGAGATATCAACTCGGAAAATCCGAAGTAAGCGTTATGATCCCTTGTTTCAACATACCGAGCATATGGAGATCGCGTCAGGTGGTTCCAACATTCCAACATCTCCTTTGGTGATTTGCCCACAGTCTGTTCCGTGCAGTTCTACGAGCAATTCCTTACCCGATACAATGCAACCTTGATAGAGGATGGGAAGGAGAAACCCATACCTACACTTCCGGCTAATGTCAATATAACGAAATCGGACGATGCGAAGTGGGCGAGTTCACGCTCCATTGCCACCAAAATCGCCTTGACTCACATTGTTAAACAAAACCAAGTTAACATATCCTCGAGAATCTGCTTGATTCCCATTGTTAACCCGGTACAAACATTGGTTCTCTTTGGGAACCAACATCAACTCAGACTTTGGCGAGATCTTGAAACTAATCAAGAAGAAGCGAATATCGAGTCGTAGACCAATTAATGAACTCCTTCAAAAATTTCAATCATCTTTACTCCTTAACTCTGAAGCTCACGAGAAGCTTTGATGAGAGTACTAGACCGAGGCTTATGTGGACCACGATGTGACTACAGACCAATTTGGAGGATCGTCTCCAACATAACACTGCAATAATCGAGTTTTAGTGACGAAGAACTTAGGAAGAAGGAAAGATCATAACTTGGCCTTGCATCTCGATGATTTGCCGGTCGATTCCTATCAATGTATTGGTGGATACAGTTAGTCTTTAAGCGTAATGCCAAAAGCAGCTCGCTCGTTTAGCTTACAAAGGCAATGAAGTTCAACGACATCATAGTAAGAGCTTTCGATGGATCGAGAAAGTCGGTTATTGGGGAAGTTGATCTCCGATGACAATTGGCCTCACACTTTCAAAATTCGTTCCAAGTCATGGACGTACCAGTGCGTATAGTTGCTTGCTAGGAAGACCATGGATCCACGATGCGAGGCGATAACTTCTACTCCATCGAAATTAAAATTCACGATAAATGGAAAGTTGGTGACCATCGGTGAACAAGCTTTACTTGTAAGTCATCTATCCGGTTTCTCCTTCATCACTGCTAATGACATTGAGCGCCCGCATCTCCCGAAAATCGTTAGAAGATGAATCTACTAAAAGCAGATCGTCTATCTCTTCATATAAAGCGGCACAAATGGTGAAAGATGGCAATACTCGGGATGGGGACAAGTTATCAAACACATCAAGAATGAAGCAGCTGGACTCGGGTTCACACGTATCCTCCAAGAAAAGCAGAAAGATGAAACACTTTCGATCAAGGAAGTATTTCATAGTGGAGGTTTCTTAAACCACATTCATGAAAGTTAATGTTGTAACCATTGAAGAGGATGAAGATGATCCATCGAATCGAAGAGTGGAGCACTTATTTGAATAGCCACAGTATGTGTCTCAAGAGGAATCATATGGTGATCAATTCAAAGACATGTCCTTGACAACGTGAAAATCCACGATCCTAGAAGTTTGGGATACCTTGGGAGAACCAAGTGGCAAATCGACTACATGGTGAAATACTACGTGCGAGCTCAAAATCCGGATCGAAGATATCCAACCCACAGGATGGGGTGATGACTTTGACTACCCTAGTCAATCGAAGGAATACTCGTCTTCTCAAACTAATCAACGGATCGAGGTCCCAAATAAAGATCTACTGTTTTAACACGTATGTGGATTTCACCAAGCGGATCCGGTTACCACTACATTAACATGATCCTTTGAAGATCAAGAGTATGATTCGGATCACGATGCGGTGTCGTGACAACGAGTCTCTTCACTCCGAGGCTGGAAGGAACATCCCGATATTCAACACAAAGATCAACGGAAGTACAAAGGTTATCTCATACTTCCGATCATTAATCAAGAAGATCGCTTTACGACACCAAGGCAAAGGCCATCGTCGAGTCTTCAAAGCTGCTCAGCCAGCAATCAAAGTTTACTCGAGGTTAAACCAAGCGGAAAATACGAATACCTCGACTTCTAAGGTTCGTCACTATTGGAAACTGTTGGAGTTAGGACTAATGTTCATAGCTCTAAGTAGTTTATCTTTGCTTTTGTTTTGAACTCTTCGCCCAAGCGAAGAGATGTTTATAGGGTTTAGCTTTTAAATAATTTCTCTTTGTCTTGCCCAAGACAAATGAGTTTGTATTTTAGGGCCTGTTCATATTGTGAAACATAAATAAAGCGTTGTTTGTTTCCACACTTTGTGTTTATTTTCATTTTACCCTTTTAAAATGATAATCCTAAAAAACACAATAAAAAAAATCTTCAAAAAAAAAATCATAATGAAAAATTAATCTGCGACACTTTCACATTAACTTTCAAAAAAAAAATGATGATAAAAAAAACTTTTTAATCAAACATAAATCAAACATGCAGATTAAACAAAAAGAACAAATCCATTGAAAGCAGTAACTCTACGCTCTTTCTCAACTCTGAAATCCCCTGTGAATTCGCCGAAGAGGAAGTTGAAGAAGAGATCCCAGATGAAATTTCTCGACTATTCAAACACGAGAGTACCCACTTGGGGCATCGTACAAGGATAAGAAAACTCTAAGGAGGCTTTCCCGGAATTTCTTCCTCAATGAAGATGTTCTATACAAAAGAAACTTCGACATGGTTACTTAGATGCATCGGCAGACGAAGCGGAACCACGACCATCCATGAAGTGCATGAAGGTCCTTTGGAACCCATTCAAATGGGCATGCAATATCCAGAAAGGTCTTGAGGCGAGATACTATTGGATAACGATGGAATCGATTCGCAAACACGTCAAAGATGTCGAAGTGCGGATCTGTGAGATAAGATCCATGTGCCTCGACTCTACTCAACGTTCTCTCCTCTCCGTGGCCGTTCTCCATGTGGGGCATTGACATGATTGGAATGATTGAACCAAGCGTCCAGCGGACATCGCTTCATTCTAGTGGCTATTGATTACTTCACCAAATGGGTGACGGCATCCTACGCCAATGTTACAAGACAAGTGGTTGTGAGGTTCATCAAGAACAACCTCATTTGCCGATATGGAATTCCAAGTAAGATCATTCGGACAATGGATCTAACGAACAACAAAATGATGAAGGCGTGTGAGGAATTCAAGATCGAGCATCATTACTCATCTCCTTACCGGCCAAAGATGAGCAGTATTTGAAGCTGCCAACAAGAACATCAAAAGATCGTCGAAAATGGTCATCACCTACAAAGGCGCGCGAAATGATTCCATTTGCTCTGCATGGGTATCGTACCTTAAATCGCACTTCAATAAAGGGCAACTCCTTTTCTCTAGTATCGGCATGGGCGGTGCTCCCGTAGAAGTTGAGATCCCATCAATGAGAGTTCTCATGGAAACTAAGTTATCGAGGCGAATGGTGTCAAAGCGAATCGACCAATTGAACTTAATTGAAGAAAAGCGCGACCGCTACGTGTCACGGACAACTCTATCAAAAAGATTGAAAAAGCTTTCGACAAAAGGTCCGACCTCGTGAATTAGAAAGCGACCTCGTGCTTAAAAGATTACATCTTTTCAAGCAGATTCTAGGGCAAATGGACTCCTAATTACGAAGGCCCATACATCGTCAAAGAAGCTTCTCTGGCGGTGCTATGACTCTCACAACCATGGGCGGCTGAACTCCGTACCACATGAATCTTGATGCGGTCAAAAATACTTTGTCTAAAAACAAAAGAACAGCTCGGTAAGTGAAAACCGAAAAGGCGGCTTAGGCAAAAATAGCGTCTCGGTGGATTGAAAACACGAAAAGCGATCGAGCAAAAATTAGAGACAATAAGCGAAATTATCTTGGTAGATCGAAAACACGAAAAGCGATCTAGGCAAAAACAAGGATACAAAAATGACAAAATAGCTGCGGTCGATCGTATTTTGTCCACATGAAGAATTTCCATCAACGGATCTTCAATCAACTCTTAAAACAACGAACACGTTGAAATTCAAAGTTGTTAGGGATAGTAGCGGTTATTTGCTTTCAATGTAGCATTTTCCCAATAAATTATCATTTCCAACTTTTGTAAATAGTTCATGGAATCACGCCTTTGGCTGATCACCATTCTATCCAATAAATTTGAGCCTTGTGCCTTTTGTTTGCAATTCCTACTTTATTACATTTTGCAAAATAACGCTTTTATTGTGAAAATCACTTTTGAAACTAAAATGTTTTAAATGAATTTTTACTTCAAAATTTTGAAACAAAAGCAAAATTCTCCTTTGAAACTATGAACGGAAATAACTTCATCGTTTCTCCAAAGTGTTTCGATCCCATTGGATTCGCCAAGCTACATGATCTTCTCCTCATCGAAATCATCAAAGGGCGGTATTCTTATCCAAAAGAATCCCGACCAAGTTGCCAATGAAATACCTTTCTCGGAAAGTTTAAAACATGCAACTCAAATTCTTCATTAGTGAATATCTGCACCGTTCTTAATTTTCACCAAGTATTTATTCGAGCTATGTGTGATCCTTTTCTCAAATATCTCTTTAGTATCTTTGTCAAGTATTGTTAGCATGCATATAACATTCATGACATTCATACATAATAGCATCATTCATTGCATTTTTGCATCTCTCAAATGTTTGCTTCCAAATCATTTGTTATATATATACTAAATACAGTATATCATATCCCAATGAGAATATCTCCAAACAGAAAAGATACTTTTCTTTTTCCCAGCGGAGTATTCCCAAGCAGAAAGGATCGTCTTCCTTTTCCCGGTAAAGTCCCCAAGCGAAATACATTTTCTTCTCTATCACATTCGCCAGCTGAGATTATCCCTCGTTGGGAACAATGTCTTGATTAACTTCTTTCTTTCCAGTTCATTCCTGGATAGAACATTGTCTGTTATTCACAAAGTTGAATACGCAACAACTCATTTCTCAAGATTTACCTTGTTATAGTTATCACTTCGCTGATAATTGGTAATATCTTCAAAACCCATTACCATACTATATCACAAGGCTGATAATTGGTAATATCATTTCCACTTACCTTAAACATTGTCACAAGGCTGACAGAAGGTAATCTTTTTGTTTCCCAAAACGAAACAGATGTTCACATTTTCTGTGAATCAATCTTTCCCCAACAGGGACGTATTCACAAATTTTTCCCCATCATTTCTTTGATATCCTTTGGGTAAACCTTTTTTAATCATTTTGCATCATCCGCATCTTTTGGTATCTTAGGTCCAAAATTTTGCGTATTCTGATATTTAAGTCTCTTTACACCTATCAAAACGAAGATATTCATCTTCATATCTCAGGTTAAAGAAACTTAAATAGGGGCATCTGTCATACCCCAAATTTTGACCTAATATACCACCTTACATTTGCATCATTGCACAACTAACAGTTCAGACAGCATTAATCGGGTATAACACTCACAGGTCAAAATTAGGGTTTCATCAGATTTTCATCTGATTCAAGAGTTAACCAATTAGGGTTTGAGATTTTCTCACTCCATTTGATCTATCTTGATCAAATCATCAGCTTTCAATCCTCAGATATCCATTTTCTTCACTGATCAAATCGAGGATCGACCAATTAGGGTTTTGGTCGAGCATAGGCATTCTCTGATTTTTTGAGCAGTGATTGACTTTTTTGGATAGAGATTGGTCATTATCTCTTAGATACAACATCTTGACCTAATTTCTGGATTCAAAACATCACAGAGATTCACAGAATTCATCAGTCGTTTTCAGAAACATCTGATGAAATTTCATCTGCACAGAAAAGTCAAACTTTGACTTTTGATCAAATTTTTCAAAACAAAACTTTTTCCATCATCAAAATACTTCAAATGATCCATCATGATCATAAAAAATCAAAGAATTTGGAAAAGTCAACAAAAAGTCAAAAGTTTTCATACTTAGAAATTTTTCTAAGTGTTGAAATTTCTCATTTTTTCCAAACTTCAAGCCATTTTTTCACCTAGTTCCAATTGGAATTTGAAAAAACTCAAAACATGAAAGTTGTAGCTTGTGGAAAGATCTTTCCAAAATGTCCAAGAACTCTCAAATACATGGAGTCTAGCTATACGTTTGAAATTGAAACATAAGGCTCCATGACACTTGATTTTCAAAGTCAAAACATCAAAATTATAGGTCATTTTTGTGTTTCTTCATCTAGAAGCTTTCTAACCTTGCCAAGTGGATGGATGAACTGATAAATATCAGCCTAGAGTGATAATTGAAAGGATTGGATCAAAATGTAAAAATATAGCACATGGTGAAAAAAGGAAGTTTCCTTTTTTGGCAAATACCATTCTTGCCCTCTAAGTTATCTTTGAATCACCAAAAGCTTGTCCTTCTTTGCCTAACATTTCAGAACTTGTTGCCTATAAAAGGATGACATTTCAAGCCTAAATCAACACCAAAGCTTCACAAATACAAGCTTTCCTTCCACTTTCTTCAAATTCAAGTATCATAAGTTCAAATTGCCAAACATTGTAATTTTCAAATCTAGCAAGAACTATGATAAACTTTGGTGTCTAATACATCTAATGATCAATATGGAACATGTTTGAAATCTAAAATCAATCCAAGAAACACTAAAAACCAGTTTTCACTTTCTATGCACATAAGCTTCCAAAACTGCCATGGAATTCGAAACTGAAGCTAGGCTTGATCAATTGATGTTGTAATCATCCATACACCATCACCATACCTCATGTACATGATCCAGATCAAGAACATCTAATTGTACCACGATTTATATCATTTTCCAGTTTCCATTTCAAGCTTGTGCAGGTCGACTTGTGTAGAACGATCCAGCTTGATTCAAGAGGTGCAGGCCATCCACAAAGCTTCCATACATGCCGTTGGAGCTCACACAATCAAGAAACAGCAACTGGAAACACGTTTGCATCGTTTTCGATCCTCACTTTTCCAGGTATACATACGAACTTGGATATCCATATTCTTTGAACCAATTGGAAAAAACTCTTGGCCATTCTCTTTCTGCACCTAAAACGATCATTAACCCTCAACAAAATCAAACAATCATCAACAACACGTAATTTAATTTGATTTCTCAGTTTTTAGGGTTCTTCATTTTCCCAGAAAGCAAAACATGATAGGCTAAATATAAATGAAATTAACAAGCATATTCATGTTCGTGGTGCAAAACCGATCAAAATTGATTTTTACTTCACTTAATTTGGTTGAGAAACAAAGATTTTGGATTGATTTTGGTAAACTGAAAATCAAAATGTAAACCCAGAACTGCGCGCGTGTTCTTGGTGTTCTTCGTTTTTGAATTTTCAAATTATCCAATATTATGTCTACGCGTGTTTTAATCCACTCAACACAGATGCGTGTTTGGTCTAGTGGTTCCTGGCTTGGTCTTAAGTCACTTTTCCACGTGGTCCACCTCATGGTCATGGGTTCAACACCCATCAGGACCATTTTTTTTTTCATCTTTTTTAACAAACTCTTCAACTTTTTCATGTTTTTTTATCAAACTTTCAACATTTTTTTGACCAATCAAAACTTCTCATTTTGAGATGATTTTTTCAACACTTGTCAATAAATACATCTATTTTGTGATAATGCAAAAATTTTCAGAAAAAACTTTCATCTGATTAATTTTTAATTGAGTCGAAAACGACGTTTTGAACACTTTTCAAACCTCCTTAAAAGGTGAATTTTTCAAGTTTTCGACTTCCGATTTTTTTCAAAACTTTGCATAAATGAACCTCACATTTCAAAACATTTTCAAATCATTTTCAAATCATTTTTCAAAACATTTCATCAAACTTGCATCTTTTACCATGATCAATCCGATTTAAAACGATAAAACTGATTTCGTCTTCTCTCGAATTTCTCGATCGATCATGGGCCACCCTTATGGTGTAAGTCCCAATCCTTTATGTACATATTTAGCTTTATTTGTACATACTCAAATCATCATTGTTAATATTCAAACATAAACAAATTTCTTTCGTTTGTTTTCATTCGTTTGTCTATACGCCAAATCCATTGGTATTGAAAGGAGCTTTCTCCTGAGTAAAACTTCTTTCAAATCAATGGGCCTCCCTCACGGTGTAAGTCCCAAAACATTTTTTTATGTATATATTTCCTTATACATATTCATTTCTTTATGTACAAATTTTCACCTGTACATAATACGGACAAACTTCTTCCGTTTGTTTGCATTTTACACTGCATTCCATTGGTATTGAAAGGAGCATTATTCCCTGTGAAACTGCTTTCAAACCAATGGGCCTCCATCACGGTATAAGTCCCATAACATTCTTTTATGTACATAATATTTCTTTGTACATATCAAACTTTTGTCAAACACTTTTTACAAAGTTTCATCTGTACATAATACAGATATTTCTTTTATACTCAAGTACAGACAAACTTCGACCGTTTGTTTTTTACATCACTTGTGTATATTCAAACAAAATAGTCTTTTGTGTACATATTTTATGTGTACATATCAAATACTTTTCATACAAAACTTTCATCTATACATAACACATATACTTCTTTTTTCAAATACTTTTTATCTGTACATAATACAGATACCTTTCACAGATAAACTTTGATCAATCATTTCTGTTTCATCTGTACATTTTACACTGAATACCATTGACTTTGAAAGGAGCATTATTCCCTATGAAACTACTTTCAAATCAATGGGCCTCCCTTATGGTGTAAGTCCCAACCCTCCTATGTACATCCATCTTTCTCTGTACATAAAAACTCGTTCGTGTACATATTCATTTCCTCGTACACAGTACAAACTTGTGAAGAAACAAGTTGCGCTCGTTTCGAACGTTCGTTTCACAGACACTTGTTTATATTTCATAAACTGTTGTAAATAAACATCATGCATTGTTTATATTTCCTTCATAAACTCCTGTGAATACATATCACACACACACTTGTTTATACAAATTGTCTAATAATAACATAACAATTAGACTAATCAATAGGTTTCCCAGAGTATAGCCTCCGCTTGGGCTTCATACAAGACAACTCATCACCAGTTGAGTTAGCCTCCGCTTGGGCTTCATACAAGATAACTTATCGGCATGGGTTAGCCTTCTCTTGGGCTTTATACAAAGAAACTCTCCCGAGTTAGCCTCGCTTAGGCTTCGTATAAGACAACACTCCCTGTTGAGTCGACCTCCTCTTGGGCTTCGTTCAAAGAACTCCTCATTGAGTTTAGCCTTCTCTTGGGCATCATACAATGAAAGAGGAAATCTCTTAACAGCCTCTATTGGGCTTCCAATACAAAGAATCACCAGCTAAGATAGAACCACGAAAGGATGGTTTCCGGTGAAATCACTTTCAAATTCCCAATGAGTAAAATTTCCGGTGAAATTGCTCTTATTCGAGAAAGGATGATTTCTCGGTGAAATCCCTTTCAAGCCAAAGATAGCCATACCCTATAGCTTCCTCTTGAGCTTCATACAAGGACCCTCGATGACCCTCGGAATGCCTCCTCTTGGGCTAACAATACAAGGACCCACGGGCTTCTTAAAAGCATCCCTTTAATCCAATTAATTTCTCCTTGAGATTTAGGCGTTTATCATCTCTATGGAAGAAGTATCTCATCTATCACATCACATCGATCAAAACTTTTCAAACTCTTTTCAAACTATTTTCAAACAAAACATCTATTAATTGTAAGTGGTAGCGCTTGTATACTCAAGCAAAACACCCAATACTTACAGTTAAAAGATTCAATCATCTTTTCAAAATCTTTCTTAAACATGTAAGTGGTAGCGGCTTGTACACTCAAGCAAAACACCTAATACTTACGACGAAAGATTTTAATCAATCAAACTTTTTCAAAATGTATGTGATGAAATAGATTAGATACATTTTTCATTAAGATGACATTTATGCATCTCTTACTAACATCCGTTGCTTTCCACTAGCATAAGTGGGAACTACGATTGCTCGACTTTCTCAACATCCTTTTGAGAATCGTGAGCCTGAGGTCTCATCCTTGCCGAGCAAATTTCTTTCTCTCTCGGACCAAACAAACCATAGAACCACAGCAGATCCGAGCTACAAATGCTCGATTCCCACTAGGGGATATGTATGAGAAAGATCCACAGTGAGCACAATAATAATAAAACCTAGAATCCCACATAATCTCATTTCTTAAAAATCCCAAGGAGAAACTTTCCCAATCATAGAAAGCACAATTAAAACACACAAACATATCAAATATATTCATATATAAATCTGTAGATAACTACATATATTTAGGGTGCTCCATCTATTCCTTTATATACCAATCCCCTTACTCAGAATCTCCCCGATGCGTTATGTCTAGTTTGCTGAGTGGTTACGCATACCAATATCAATTGAGGGTATTTGACTTTCCCTTTTCATAATCATTAAATCATCTTTCTTGTGTTGAAAATAATAAAGCTTGATGCTCGGCATCTTTATAAACAAATCAAAGATTTAAATCATTGCGTAGCAGAAGATCGAACTCACGTTCGCATCCTCAGGCGCGTCACCTTTTAACGCGAACAAAAGGAAGGACCCGAACCAGGATCGAAATGGTCTTTGGTGTTTGACGGTGCCTCGAATGCATTGGGTAATGGTGTCGGTGTTGTAATCACCTCTCTAGGTGGTCTCCACATCCCGTTCACAGCTCGAATTTTCTTTAACTACACAAACAACATGGTTTAGTATGAGGCTTGCATATTTAGTATTGAGGCGGCGATTGACTTGAGGATTAAACATCTGAAAGTATATTGGGATTCAACCCTTGTGATAAGCCAGATCAATGGCGATTGGTAGACTCGTCGCCAAAATTTGATTTCTTACCAGGAGCATGTGATGAAGTTGGTTCCTTACTTCGAAGAGATCACTTTCGATCACATCTTACGAGAAGAGAACAACCTGGCTGACATTTTGGCTACCCTGGCGTCAATGTTTAAAGTGAAATGGGCTAATGAAGCGCCCTTGATTACCATTCAGAGATTGGATGAGCTTGCATTCTGTTTGGAAGTGGATGTCGAAAAAGACGATAACCCGTGTTTCTATGATGTTAAGAGATACCTTGAAACTCAAGAGTATCCAGAAGAAGCGTATGTGACAACCAAGAAATTTTTGAGGAGATTTTCAGCGAAATTCTTTCTTAACAACGATGTATTTTATCGCAGACATCATGGCGGGTTGTTACTCAGATGTGCTGATAAGGATGAAGCCGCAAAGATCATCGAAGAGATGCACGAGGGCTCATTTGGAACTCATTTCATTGGGTATACTATGGCTAAGAAGATTTTGCGAGCTGGGTACTTCTGGTCTACCATGGAAGTCGATTACTTTAATCATGCCCGAATCTATTACAAATGCCAAGTATATGCTGACAAGGTGCATGTGCCGCCATCACCATTGAATGTATTGACTTCTCCTTGGACATTTGCTATGTGGGGCATTGATATCATTGGGAAAATCGAGCCAACAGCGTCCAACGGACACCGATTTATTCTGGTTTCCATAGACTACTTCACCAAGTGGGTTAAAGCAGCGTCGTATGCAAACGTCACCAAGCAGGTGGTCGCAAGATTTATCAAGCAAAATATCATTTGTCGTTACGGGATTCCTGATAATATTATCACTGATAATGGATTGAATCTCAACAATTAGATGATGAAGAAGCATTATGAGTCCTTTAAGATTAAACATCATAACTCAGCTTCGTATCGCACGAAGATAAATGGTGTTGTTGAAGCGGAAAACAAGAATATAAAGAAGTTTGTGCAGAAAATGGTATTGACCTATCAAGATTGGCATGAGACGTTGTCTGTTGCTTTGCATGGTTACAGGACTACAACGTGCACTTCTACTGACAATCCCGATTTCTCTAGTCTATGGCATGGAGGCAATACTCCCCATTGAAGTTGAGACCCCTTCATTGAGAATCATGAAAGATGTAGAGCTTGATAAAGAAGAATGGGTGCAGAATCGACTAGACCAGTTGTGCCTCATTGATGAGAAAAGATTGACAACTTTTTATCATGGGTAGGCTTATCAGCAGAGAATGAGAAAAGCTTTTGACAAGAGGGTCCGACCTCAATACTATAAACCAGGTGACCTTGTGCTAAATAGGATAATTCTTCCTCAAGATGATCCTCTGGGCATGTGGACGCCAAATTATGAAGGGTCATTTATTGTGAAGAAAGTATTCTCTGGTAGCGCCATGATGCTTACAATAATGGACGGAGAAGATTTTCCACTACCTGTGAATGCGGACGTAGTCAAAAAATAGTATGCATAGACTTGTTCAAGTCGAGAAAGGAAATAAGAGCAAGTAACTACGTTCCACTTTGGATCAACAGTCGCACCTCATGTCCACATTGTGTACTCTGAAGGGAGGGGATCGGTCCAATCATCTTTTTTGGGAAAAGCGAAGTGATGAGATAGTCAGGATTATCAAAGTGATAGCAAGGTTGAAACCCGAAGGAATTCATTGTTGTATTGCCATGCATTTTAGTTTTCCTCTTATTTTACTTTTGCAATTGCCTCATTTCAGGAATTGCTTCCTATTGTGATCGCCTATTTATAGACCTATTTCAAATCAATAAAATGAGTTTTTCCTGTCAATTAATTTCTTGCATTTCCTAATTTGATTGCGAAAGACGTTCAAAGTTTTATGATAAAATTTTTCATTTTTAAACATTAAAGGCTCTACCATGATGAGAAACTTCTGAAATTTGCGTGACTCGGGTGGCAGACAAAGTTTTCATATCACACTTGGGGCATTCCACTAACAATGTATTGGAGGAATCCTTGTTTGTTGCAGGTAGTCATACCAACGCAAAAGTCAACAGCATCTCTTCCCTAGTAAGCACTGATAAGAGATCCCCAAGTGAAGCTACACTTTTCTGAAAGGGCCAGATTCAAGGGTCCTTCTAAGCATTATGTCCCCATTGAAGTTCCCCATTGTTGGACTCTCAAACCGGCCCTAGTCGAAAATTCTGACATCTCATCACAGAACAGTGTATAATTCCCAATGCAAGTTGTTTGTGCCCATTCCATGCGAGATTCCCCAGTGGATGTCTGTTTGGATTTGCAAATTACTTCTGATGGAAGTCTCTAACTTTCACTCCCCGGTGAAGACGGCGTTCAGACTTTTGGCAGAGGATGCTTATCCCCAGTGAGTTTGAATCTCCCAATTTCCCCAGTGAGGTTGCATCTCATTCTCTTCCCCCACCTGAAGTTGTGTTGCAGATTTGAATTCCTCAATGGAGTAATGGTGGAAGCTCTCCTTCAAGCGTTTCTGAACATTTCCCAATAGATTGATGTTCAGCAAACACATCCCCAGTCAATCATGCAATGAATATTATCCTCAGGAGATTATCTTCCCCAGTATGTTTGCTATGCAACGGTTAACTACCCCAAGCAGTCACGCTACCCAGGAAGTCCGTTATTAAAATTCCCAGTGATCTTGCCTCTATTATTGTTCTCCTCGAAGTTGTGAAGTAAGAATGAGTATTGTTCTCCGAGGTGTCATACCCCAAATTTGTCCTACCCTTTAATAAGGATCATTTGGCTTATGCATATCATATTCTTCATGTACATATCTTTCATTAGGTCATCTAACATTGCATACATCATTAATCAATAAATGGTCATGGGATCGAGGTATTTCTCTTTGGAGAGTTACAAAAAAGCAATTGTCCTATCAGACAACACAATAAAGCAAAACTCTGGTTTTTTGAGATTTAAATGCATTTCGCATGTTTCTCAAGCTTCTCGTTTAATGATCAATCAATTCATCATCATATCAATATCTTGTGTATTTTAATACACTTTGAATCGTAGGGAAAATCGGGCGTTTCAGTTGGTTTGAGACTGTTCGAATCCAAAACAATATTATTGCATGGTTGAGGGAAAATTGGGCGTTTCAGTTGTCTTATTCAATTTATATGTTTGGGTTGAAGGCTGATTTTTTAATGAAGATCCCCGAAAATGTGAATTACATGGGAAACTCATGTGCTGAAGCAGATTTCGTATTAACTGTTTATCAATATTGTAAATATCATAATTTCTTTTATTTTTATCATACCGAGACGATTCTTGCGACACAATTTCATAAATTGTGTTAGCTACAAGTTTTCTTCAAGACTCGATTTTGGATTTTGCTCAGAAGATTTCGGTTCATGGCATTCTTTCTCAATTGAATAGTGAAATAAGTTGAAAATATGGTGCAAGCTGAAAAATAGTGGAATTTAACTCTATTTTTCGCTGTTAAAAAATTATAACTTGCTCGATTTTTATCATATCAGAACGATTCTTTTGGCATGGCGTCACAAATTTCGTCATCTTCGATTTTACTTCGAGGTCCGGGTTCAAATTATGCACCGATAGTCATGAACTTGTGGATTGTTCGCGCACTATACATGCAAATAACTCAAACTTTCATTTTTTTGGCGCACCTCCCATCCTTCAACCTCGTTATCATCGAACTTCCACCACCTTTCGGCCGCCCTTTCACCGCGCCTTGTGTAACACCCTGTCATACCCCAAAATTTGCCCACCTACTTCTCAAAACATTTCATACATCTATACTCAAGGATTCCTCAAGGGTTGATCAGACAAACCCTCTCCTAGACAATCAACCCAAACTAGGGTTTGGCAATTTTCAGATCAAGATGGAATTCCAACATCTCCAATGGCCACCATGCCTCCTCATATGCTTCAAAGATTCTCCATGTCAAGTTTCAAGCCTCACAAGTCAAATTTCCTCAGACAATTGCTCAGATGGTTGAAAATTAATTGTGTTGGACAAAACGTCAACTGCGGTCAACATACAGTCGAACTTCTTGATTTTTGGTCAACATCCTCATTTTGAAGTCACATTCATCATTTGATCAAGGGTTGATCATGATTCATCAGGAAAACTCAAGATTTGCTCAAAAGTCAAACTTTCAAATTAGGGTTTTCCAATGAAAAGTCAATTGAACTTTGACTGAGCATAACTTCTTCATACTTTCTCAGAAATTTTTCCACCACCTCTCATTTTGAAGGAAATTCAATTCTCTACAACTTCATGTCTCACAAGAATGTTCAAAAAATGCTTCATTTGGAAGGTATGGATCAAAACATTCTGGTCCTTTTCAAAGTCAACAAAAGTCAACTTTTTGTAATGAAGTTTTATTAGGCATGGAAACTCCAATTGAGATGAAACCAAAGAGGTTGTTTAGAGCACACCTAGAGCTTTCTAAAATACACATTGCACAAGTTGGGCATTTTTGAAGAGGTGCAGAAAGGGAAATACTTGTCAAAATCCAAAATTTTGCAAATGGGCCTAGTTTTTCTTGGTTTAAACTTGTTCCTTATCCTATTTGGAACCTTCAAGCCCAATGCCACGAATTTTGTCTTTATTTTTCTATTTAATTTGGATTTTATTCATTTAAAAACAAATTAAATTAAAAATAAGGTATAAAATCAAAATTAAATGCAAAGTTGATTTTCTCTCATTCTTGAGATCCAAGCAACTCATCTGGTGGCAAATTTGAAATTTGCATTGATTTAACAAGAAATTGATTGAAATTGGATCAAGAAAGGAAGATTTGATTTTACAAAATCAAATAATTTTACATGATTGATCAATATTTGCTCTTCAATTCATTAAATCCATCCTTATAAATATACAATGCATACAACATGAGAAAGACGAAAAATTGCTCAAAAGAACCTAACCTAAAGCTAAAAATCATGCCTTTCAAGCAACTGCAGCCTTGGTTTTAGATTGTTTGAGTTGATTCAAGCACTCCATTGCATTCCTTGAAGCCTCTTGAATCGATCGGACCCTTACAAACCTCAAAAACATCAAGAATCAAGCAATCCAGATTTGGTTTGTCAAACTTTTCCAAAATCGATTTTTAATTCTCATGCGTTTTAACATGTTTTGATGTTTGTTTTGTGTTTAGAACAAAGTTTGCAAGCTTTACGGATAGTTCAATTGCATTTTATGGCAAGCGTGATTCACCATAGTTAGGGTTTCCTGGTTCAATTTAGGGCTTCCTAAAACACGTAAAATTGGACCAAATCAAGGCTACCAGGATGATCAGTGAACAAAAACGAATCGAACCATGGCTTTGAATTTCATTTATATTGCTTGTATTGGATTTTTGATATTTGCAGGGGCCATAGCGTCGAACTCAGCCGACGCTAAGTTTTCAAAAATTCAAACGAAGAAGGTGTTCTTCGCGCACGATTTGAATTTCCAGGGTGCAATTTCGTTTAAAACGAATTCGTTTCAATTTCTAAACACGTGGACGCTCTAGCTCAGTTGTTCATGGCAGCGCATGTGTGAAGCAAGGGTCTCCAGTTCGAATCCTGGAAAGACCAATATATTTTTGCTCCTTTGAAAAACTAACATATTTTTTCTATTTTTCTATTTTCTTTAATATTTTTCATCTAATTTAATTTATCTTCAATATTTTTTATCATGCATCAAAAAACACCAAAAATATTTATTTTTTACATTATTATCAGAAAAATACTTATTTAATTTTTAGCATTAAAATTATTATTTTTGCATGCATATTTTATTTAATTATTAATTAATCGTTAATTTGACTCTTAATTGTTTTTAAATTACCAAAACGATCCAGAAAATTACCAAAAATTTATCTTATCATATTAATGTCATTACTAATCAAAAACCTTTTTCCTCGTTCAAAAATCATGCTTTTTATTAACATTTTCTTCTTATGCATTTTTGTCTTGTTTTCCGATTATGTATCTGTTTACAGGTTGCAACGTTTCGGACAATTTTTTCTTGCTTTTCTTTTCAATTATGTAACTGCCTATGGGATGTAATAGTTTAATTAGGACTTTTATTTTCCGCACTCATATTATATATCTGCCCCAAAGCCATGTAATAGCGTAGGACTTTATTTTTCCGCACTTTACATTTCCATGATTTACGCACCTATAAGCTGCTAGTAATTAGGCGTGTATGGCAAGATAAAATTGGACATAGATCACTCATAACTCCAAGATAAAATACCTGAAATCAATACACTCTTTTCACACATGCACCCCTTAGGGTAGTTCTCTCTCGTTGCCTTTACAAATGGTCGAGTCCCTCGAACGTAGAGGTATTTTAGCACTGTTACCTTCAAAACAAATCATCATAGTCCCTTCGATACAAAGATCATAGACCCACGATGTCGCCTACAAATACATGATCTTGACCCTCGATTGTTGCCTACGAAAAGTGATGATCGTCCCTTCGAATATGCTAGGATACTTCCTACAAGTTGCCTCTATGACCATCCGATGTCCCTTCGAATGTCCCTTCTACATCCAACGGATAGGGTTACCTACCAACTAATGGTATGGATAGCACTATTCTAAAGGAAACGAAAACAACACGAAAAACGACCATTCTGAGTAGGTAATAAGACTTTTAGTTGCTTGCTCAAACAAAATACTTTTCACACCACACACTTTTGTCAAAGTTCAAACTCTTTTCAAAAACGAAACATTTCCGAACACTTTGTATACATTCCTACATGAATCATTACAAAGTCAAAGTGAAATGCCTTTTCAAAACATTTTTGTCAAACACACATAAAGCACATTTTTTCAAAGTGATCTAAGAGCAACTAAAAGCCCGTAGATAACTACGGATGGAAAGAGTTACTAATACCTTCCCTTTTCATAACCTTCTCCCTTACTCAGAATCTAACGAAGGTCTTTTCTTGTTCTTTTCACCTTACCTTAATTGGATAAAAGAAAAGTCGGTGGCGACTCTTGCTATCCGCACATTTGCGATATAAAAATCTCAAAGTCAGTTCAGTATCACT
Source organism: Vicia sativa (assembly GCA_021764765.1). Taxonomy (NCBI): domain Eukaryota; kingdom Viridiplantae; phylum Streptophyta; class Magnoliopsida; order Fabales; family Fabaceae; genus Vicia; species Vicia sativa. Next base: position 36,857,739 of record CM038797.1, on the reverse strand, counting down.
CTTGCCTTAGGGATTTTAGATCACTTTTACTTTTGATTTGCTTGCTTTACTTTTAAGGGTTGCTTGGGTATTATATTTGTGGGGATCACAAGGTTTCCTTTAGGTAAATAGCAATAGATCGTATTAGGCATCAAGATCTATGATTAGTGTGACACTTTGGATGTCTGATACTCTTCATTTCCAAGTTGAGGATAGTATTTGGCTTGCGTGGTGTCATCGCACTAACTAAACTTTTAGAACCTTAATTGACCCATCTTGGCCATTAGAAGGTAGTGAGATGGCCGGCTTTGGTGCAGACTATGGTTGGCTGATACTCGATGCTACGCTCATTAAGATCAGACTTTTGGGATATTTTTGGTCGACCACTTGGTAGTTGTATTGAAATAAACGCCTACGAGAAAGATCAATGACATGAGATTCCTAGAACCCGGTTACTATTATAGGACAGGATGAACCAACTCAAACTTTGGTAGGGTAAACACCTATACCTCATGCAAGCCTTAAACCTAGGCTCATTGTGTGAATTGTTTGTGTGTGCTAAACATGACATCATGACATCATCGCATTGCATATCATTTCTAACTATTTCAAGGACCTAGAGATTTATCTTTGCTCTGTTTTGTAGGGATTATGGCTTCTAGAAAGACTATCGAATCAACTTCATGGGTATACCTTCTCATTTCGAAAATTGGTTTGAAATTCCGATCATGCTCGGTTCATCAAAAGACATGGTTATCTGCTTGACTTGGTTATCTCGGTTTTGAAGAAGATATGATGCATGTCTATTCCGTTCTTTGATCAAAACACCATTGCTTTACATTCCCAGATTATCAGTTGGTTCCTACCTTGGAAGAGTTCTCTAAGCTACTTGGGATACCTATTCTTGACCAAATGCCATTTACTGGTTTAGAAAAGGTTCCTAGGTACGAAGACATTGCGTCAGCATTACACCTAAAGCGCTCAGACATTGAAGCTAATTGGGAAACCAAAAGTGGAGTTAAGGGTTTACTTGCCAAGTTCCTAATTAAGAAAGCCCGAGAGTTCCTCAAAGTTATGAGTTTCCAAGCATTCGAAGACATCTTGGCTTTGCTAATCTATGGTTTGGTTCTATTCCCTAACTCGGATCAATTCATAAATGTCAACGCCATCAAGTTATTTCTTACTCGCAATCCAGTGCCTTCCTTACTTGGAGATATCCTACATTCTCTCCACACTGGTACTAATAAGAGACAAGGAACTCTCGTGTGTTGCATACCGTTACTTTCCAAGTGGTTTATTTCGCACATTCCTCCATCAGTTTTGAAGAACAAGCAAAGATTGAAGTGGTCTCAAAGACAAATGTCACTCTCTCATTCAGATATCCGTTGTTGTCTCTTTTCTCATAAGGACTTCACATTCATTGAGCATTGTGGAGAATTCCCTAATGTACCACTACTTGGTATAAGGGGAGGTATTACTTACAACCCTTCTCTAGCTATACGTCAGTTTGGTTATGCTCGAAGAGATGGTCCACATGATATGCTTCTCCAAGATATTGTGTTCGACTACAACCACGATCTCGAATTAAAGCGAAGGTTCATACGCTTGGGGCATGGTAAAGGGACACCAAGACTTTGGGGCACCAAAACTCCATTCCTTGGGAACCTTACCTCAAATGGGTGCGAGCTCGAGCTCAAAACCTCATGATGTCATTCACGCCTGTTTACCGTAGTTATGGAACTGTTGTTATGGGTGGCCAGATCTATACCGTTCTCCATCGACATGCCTCTGATTTTGAAGACTTGAAGAGATCTGGATTCAACTAAAGAAGAAAGGATACATTGAAGCTCGGTGTTATGCAAGCGAGAAGAAGGTACTAGAGTTGACCAAGCTACTTCACGAGGCGGAACATCAGCCTACCTCGGCACCAAAGGCGCATGGGAGACTTAGAGCTTTAGGATTTTGTGCTTTGCTTTTATTTTTACGAACTATCTTTTGTACTTAAAAGAAAAAGAATAAAGAGAAATAATAAATGTTTGTTCGTGCTTGTTTAACAAATTTAAATTCTTAAGGTCCTTGAAAACATTGCATTGCATTTGCATAAACATTACATATCATGGCATAACATCTCATAACAGGTACATTGAAGATTGGTTTCTCATTTTCTCGCTATTTATTTTAGCGAAATGGCTCTTGAACAATTGTCAAGGATCTCAGGGCTCGAGAATGCTCTATTCCGGAGATGTTCACTAGCTTGGTCAAGTCCAAGAAGATCGAAGAAACTCATCAACGAGAAGAAGAGGTCGTTGGTGTTCTCAACATGGGTAGGCGTTACAAAGGTGGTCCTAAAGTGGTCAGCCGGATGAGCTCTCGAAAGTGTCAAGGCGGGGGGTGTCAAGGGCAATGGCGAAGATGATCGCGTGAGCACGAGAAGAAAGGAGAGACTATGAGGATCGGTACTACGATGAAGATGACAAGTACAAGCAACTTGAAGACCGTCGAATCTTGTGGAAAACACGAAGATGCGGGCTGAATTTGATGATCGAGCCTTGTCCGTGGTGTGGTGATTCCTCCCAAGTTCAAAGTTCCTACTTTTCCAAGTATGATGGCATTTCTTGTTCGTTGCATTTGAAGTCCTATGTTCGGAAGATCAACCCCATGATGAGAAAGTTGTGGATGCATTATTTTCAAGAGAGTTTGTCCGGAACTCAATGGGAGTGGTATTATCGACTAGAAAATGGTATCCACACTTGGGTGACTTAGCGGATGCTTTCTACGAGACAGTATACAATCTTTGAATTGGCACCCACTCGCATGCAACTACGAGCATGTCTATGGGTCGTGATGAGAAATTCAAAGTATGCTCGAAATGGAGATCTAGCGGGAAGAGTTCAACCACCCTTGTCCCATAGGGAGTTGGTTGATATGTTTATGGGAACAGCGGGCCCATTCTTCAATCATCTTATTGGAAGCTATTCATCCGGATTCACAGTGATATTGAGGAGGCGTATTGAAGTGGTATCAAGAGCGGAAAGATTCATGTAGAGTCATCTTCAAATCGGCAAAGAGATCTTTTGGTGGTAAGAAAGAAGCTAATCTGTATGGTCGAAAAAGCCAAGACCGACCGTGCTCAAGCGTGGGGCAATTGTGATCTCGATCCTACATCGGCACAACCTCGGTGAGACAACCGCAGCGTAACGAGCGGCGCCACGAAGGCAGTTCTGAAGATCAACATGCCATTGTCCATGAGCCTTGCAACACATGTTGAAAGCGGTGATTACCTTGAGGATCCTCCTCAGAAATTCAACACTTCCTCTCCGAGATACAATCCTAATGCTAAGTGTGCTTACCACTCCAACAGCCCAGGGCACGAATCTGACAACTGTTGGGCTCTGAAAAACAAGATTCAAGATATGATTGAAGCTAAGCAGATTGAGTTTGACCCTCCTGCGGAGACTCCGAATGTGATTAACGTGCCTATGCCTAACCATGACAAAAGTTCCAATGCTATTGGTGAGAACTCTTATGTTTTCAACATAGATGACTTGACCATTCCTCTGATGACTGTTAAGAAGAATTTGCTGCAAGCTGGTGTCAACCCAGGATGCCTAGAGAATTTTCGTTGGTGCCCATCTACACCTGATGGTTGTGCTTGGTTGAGAAGACGTGTCCAGTGCATGATGGATAACCGTGAAATACTATTCCTGAAACCACCTGTGGAGAGTTTGTGTGAAGACATGTCTAAGAAATTGAAGATCGAAGATGTGAACGAAACTGTACCGAATGTGTGGGATACCTTGGGGCAGCCAAGTGGAAAGTTTGATTACATGGTAAAATATACTGTTCCTAAAAGCTACAAGATTCCTATTGAAGATGTTAAGGCGACCGGATGGGGTGACGATTTCCCAGAAGACTATGCTGATGTAAACACAATAAGGATTTCCTCTGCTGATCCTGTGCCTAGAGTGGCACCTCTCATCATTACTTCTCCCAGACCAGTTCTATACTCCTCTGACAAAGCTATCCCGTGGAATTATGGAGCTGAAGTTTACTATCATGGCGTCAAGCAAGATCCTCTGACCATTGAAGATCTTAAAATTGAAGCTACCATTCTTGACATCGACAACATCACCGGATCATGTAAGGTGACCAAAACCAGAAGAGTGTTCTCTCCAGAAATCTCTCCTCCGAAAGACACTGCGACTCCAACTCGCATTCCAGCTATCCAATCAGTTCCCGAGACTAGAGGAAAGAACCGATAACTCATCCCTTTCGGCGAAGTACCAAAAATTCTTGAGACACCTCAAACGAGAAATGGAGAAATTCGAAGATAATCAAGAAGAGTGACTACAATGTTGTGGAGCAGTTGGGAGACTCCGTCAAGATCGCCATACTTGCTCTGCTCTTGTGCTCACGAGGCTCATACTAAAGCCTTGGTGAAGTTTTGAAGAATGCTCACGTCCGCAAGACACTACTCTTGATCAATTTGAAGGTTGTATTGCTATCACGGCTGCCAACAACGACTTAGGCTTCTCGATCTTGATTTGACTCTGGGAAGGAACACAACAAAGCCTTGCACATCTGTTGAATGCAAAGGCGTTACATTGTCTCATGTTTTGATGGATACGGTTCTTCTTTGAATATCCTACCAAAAGGCGCTTTTGATCGACTTGATGTTGAAGGATTGGTTACGAAACCCATGACATAATTGTGAGGGTTTTGATGGTTCTAAGCGAACGATGGAGAGCTCATTACGTTAAAGTTGGTTCCCGGACTTTTGACTCCACTTTCTTTGTCATGGACATCCGTCCAGCTTACTCTTGCCTACTTGGACGCCCTTGGATACATGGAACAGACGCTGTCACCTCTACCTTGCATCAGATGCTGAAGTACCCAGTGAAGGGGAAGGTTGTTACAGTATGTGGTGAAGAAGAATATATGGTCAGTCATCTACAGTCTTTCCAATATCTCGAGATGGAGGGTAAATTCTTCGAGACCCCTTGTCAAGCTTTTGAAACAATCCCCAGAGTCATGCTTGTTGACTCTCCCGTCACTCCTGAAGCCACACCAATTCCGCCTAGGATGGCCTCGCTGAAGGATGCTCAAGCTGCAGTTGAAGAAGGAGGTCGTACTATTTGGGGTCGACTCCACGATCTTCCTTTCAAATCGACAAGGCTGGTTTAGGCTTCACCATCAAAGTCGGAAGATGATCGCATGACGTCTTTGCCAACTTCTTTTCGCGTCGGCGGTGGAGTCCATGCTATAGAAGGCGATGACAACGACTTGACATCGACAAGTGGATCTTCGACTCCGACAACGGACTCGGCAATTGGAAGGCGAAGGCGTCATACCAATATCCTTTGGACGGGAGTAATTGCTCTTGTTTTGTTTTGCTTTTCGTTTTCTATGTTTTGAACCATAAACTCTAAAGCCTAGTGCCTTGCAGGGCATCATGGCTCGTTGTGAGGGTTATTATCATCATTTGCATATTTTCATTCAATTAAATCGTTGGACTTTTGCATTTAATTATTGTTCCTTTCTTTTACTTTATCACCCTTCAAAGCTATGTGTTTCTTACACACACCCGTGGTACAACTGCAGAATCATTCGAATCTCGTTGATAACGCTATGCTATTGCTAAATATGACTTGATAATCCGATCTACCAAGCCGAAGACAAAGGTGAGGAAGATTGTGAAGTGCGAGGAGAACTTGCGGTGATCTGACAAGAAGAAGCGAGTTATCTGACCACGAAGAGTTAGTTGAGATTGTGAATTTGAGTGCTTGATGAAGGCGGAAAGAGATCAAGATAGGAGGCGGGTCTTGAGAGCAGTGTTAAAGAAAGGTTGGTTCGGATGCTACGAGACTATATTGAGGTTTTGCTTGGTCATACGAAGACATGCAGTCTAGACATTGATATTGTGGTACACGATTACAGACAAAGAAGGTTTTCTCCACAAAGCAGAAGGTTAAATCGCATCGTCCGAGATGTCGAGAGAAAATCAAAGCCGAAGTTATGAAGCGATTCAACACGGTTTCTTAGTGTTACTTCCTATCCACGATGGGTGGCTAATGTGGTGCACTGCCCGAAGGATGGCAAGGTACGAATGTGTGTGGATTACAGAGATTTGAACAAAGCGACTCCGAAAGATGATTTCCCACTACCTCATATTGATGTTCTGGTTGATAACACCGCTCAACACAAGGCCTTCTCCTTCATGGATGGCTTCTCCGGTTACAATCAGATCAAAATGGCTCCTGAAGACATGGAAAAGACAACTTTCGTTACACAGTGGGGCACCTTCTGCTACAAAGTCATGCCGTTCGGACTAAAGAACGCAGGCGCCACTTACCAGCGAGCCATGGTGGAATTATTTCATGACATGATTCATCACGAGATAGAGGTCTCGTCGACGACATGATAGCTCGGTCACAAACAGAAGAAGAACATCTTGATCATTTGCGAAGCTGTTTGATGGCGAAAATGCGAGACTAAGACTCAATCCTAACAATTGCACCTTTGGAGTCAGGTTCCGGTAAACTCTTAGGGTTTGTCGTCGGTGGAAAAGGTTTTGAAGTTGCCCCGCCAAGGTTAAAGCTATTCAAGAGATGCGGCTCCTTCAGAGAAGGAAGTCGAGAGGTTTCTTGGGCGATTGAATTACATTGCGATTCATTGCACATCTAGCGCTGCACTGTGAGCGGATCGCTTTTGAAAAAATCAAGGAGTACCTCTGAAATCCTCCCATCCGATGCCGCCCGCGAAGGAAGACCTCTTATCATGTACTTGTGATGTTAAGCTCAATGGGGTGTGTGTTGGGGCAACATGGCAGTCGGTCGAAAAGAGTATGCAATATACTACCTTAGCAAAAGTTTACCATTGTGAAACAAGATACTCACAGCTCGAGAAAACTTGCGCGCTTTAACTTTGCTCCCTAACTAAGGCAGTATGTTGACTCACACTACCTTGTTGATCTCTAAGATGGATCCGATAAAATACATATTTGAGAAACCGACTCTCTGGAAGAATAGCAAGATGGCAAATGATAATGGCGAATCGACATCAATATACTTCTCGAAGCGATCAAAGGAAGTGTAATATCCGATCATTTGGCTCATCAAGCCGTAGATGACTATCGATCTATGCGATTCAATTCTGAGACGAAGATGTTTTACTAATTCTGATTGTGAAGAACCGGGCCCGACGAGGACACGAACAAGGATCTCGATGGACCATGGTCTTGATGGAGCCTCAACGCACTTGGCAATGGCATTGGCGCCATCATCACATATCCTACAATGGACACACTCCTTTCACCGCGGATTATGTTTCGATTGCACTAACAACATGGCGAATCTGAAGCATGCATCATGGGTATCAAAGTGCTATTGACTTAAGAATCAAGTTCTTACAAGTGTATAGAGACTCGACTTTGTGATCGATCGATTAAGGCGAGTGGAATACGAAGCATCCGAATCTCATAACATATCGAGAGCATGTTTTGAGTTTGATCCCCTACTTCAAAGAGATCACTTTCAATCACATTCCACGAGAAGAGAATCAGTTGGAGACGCATTGGCTACTATGTCATCTATGTTCAAGGTCAGATGGGACAACGAGGCTCCCCAGATCATCATTGAGAAGTTTGACGAACCAGCGTATTGTTATGAGCTTGATACAGACGAGAAACCTTGGTACTACGACGTGAAGAGGTATCTTGAGACTCAGGAATATCCCGCAGGGGCATCTGTCAACGATAAGAAGTTTTTGAGAAGGTTCGCATCCAAATTCTTCCTCAGCAACGGCATCTTATACAAGTGCAATCACGATTTATGCTTACTCCGTTGTGTGGACCAGAAAACAGCAGCACGTATCATGGAAGAGTTACACAAAGGCGCATTTGGTACCCACTCCAGTGGTCATACCATGGCTAAGAAGATACTCAGAACAGGTTACTATTGGTCCACCATGGAAGCTGATTGTCACCGCTATGCTCGATCGTGTCACAAATGCCAGATTTATGCAGACAAAGTGCACGTACCTCCAGTACCTCTAAATGTTCTAACAGCTCCTTGGCCTTTTGCAATGTGGGGCATTGACATGATTGGAGAAATCAAGCCCACCGCTTCCAACGGACACGTTTCATCCTTGTGGCAATTGACTATTTCACCAAATGGGTAGAGGCAGCCTCGTTCGCATCTGTTACCAAGAATGTTGTGGCTCGTTTCATCAAGCATAATCTTATCTGTCGGTATGGCACTCCTGAAAGGATTATCACAGATAACGGCTCTAATCTCAACAATAAGATGATCACCGAACTCTGCACGCAGTTCGAGATCAAGCATCACAATTCTTCTCCATATCGGCCTAAGATGAATGGCGCGGTGGAAGCCGCCAACAAGAACATTAAGAAGATCATACAGAAGATGACAGTGACTTACAAAGATTGGCATGAGATGTTACCATTTTCTCTTCATGGTTATCGCTTTCTGATACGAACATCGACATGGCAACCCCTTCTCTCTTGTATACGGTATGGGCGGTCCTACCAATCGAGGTTCGAGTCAACGAGTCCTCCGGGCCGAGTTAGCGAAGATGATTAGATCCAGACTCGCCTTGACCAAATCAACTTGATCGATGAGAAACGACTCGCGTCCATCTGCCATGGACAGATCTATCAAAAGCGAATAATTAGAGCATTTAACAAGAAGGTCAAGCACCTAGTCTACCAAGTCGGTGATCTAGTAGTCAAGCGCATCATTCTTCCACAAGGTGATCCCGGGAAAATGGACTCCCACCTGAGGACCATTTGTAGTCAAGACGGTATTTTTCGGTAGACTATGATACTTAGCACCATGGATGGTGAAGACTTCCCACACACATGAGCGGAGACATAGTCAAAAATACTACGCATAAAAGAGACCGCTAGGTCGGTAGCCTAGGAAAAATAAGGGCATTGCGAACCAAAGGGTTCGGGCAAAATTTAAGGATATATACAAAACATGTACACGGCAAGTCGAAAACCAAAAGCGGCTTGGGCAAAAATGGTATCGATGGTGAAAAGAAAGGCGGTCTAGGCAAAGTTAGGGATTCAAGCGTCGACTATGTCTCGTCCGGATTACCTATCTGAGACTACTATCAGCATTCAAGATTCAAATGGCGAAGATCAATTCACTCACTTTCTACTGACAGCAAGGAGATGAGATAGTTGAAATATATGAGTACTAGAATAGTTGGAACTTAACGAGATTGTTTCTGCATAGCTTTTTACTTTTCCTGTGTACAAACTACTTGGCCATACGCCACATTTCAAATTAATACAAGTTCTTTCTTTTTAAAATTTTCACTATTGTTGTTTGCATAAAGTCCAACGTTTGCTTTGAATGATTATATGCATCTGACAATAAAAATCTATTTACAAACATGCGAAAAGTGAACGAACAAGGATGATTATATGCATCTGGCATAAAAGCCTCGTCACTTGGCATAAAAGCCCATCGTCGCCAATGCAATGTATGTGACTCGACAATAAAACAACACAACACAAAAACATCATCATCGCTCATCAAAATTGGCATAAAGCCCACATCGCCCTAATTCATCATCATCAAAAATTATGCATTCACAAATCAGAAGCATTTATTAACAACATCAATATAATCATCACATCATCATGTACAAAGACATATAACCTCACATCGCATAATCAACAAGTATTCCTTAGTAACTACATTGTCGCAAACCTTATGTTTATTCACACCGCATCATTATCAATTACTTTACCAAATCCCAAAAACGGAAAATTAGTCCAACACCTATAATCGTCGCGAAAGCCATTTCTAATAACCAGCATTAATCATGATCATCAACATCGAAATCGGATTGTCCATACGTGCCTTAAATCCACTAAAACGAAATTTGATTCAATCTAACCGTAAATTGGCCTATTTCGGGTCATCTTGTAAAAACTCGCAACTTCTAAAAACTAACCTCACCACTACGTCCTACACGTCAAACTTAGCTAGCACGTCAACTTTCGTTGAATTCGAAGCAATTTGCTTCGTCGTCAAATTTATCGAAATCGGAACACAATCGGGTTCCAAAGAAAGTGCGAAAAATCAGAATTTTAGAGGTTACAGATGCATCAACACGGGCACCCGTGTGAATCAACACGGCCCGTGTTAAAAAGCCCCCAGAACACACCAAAAAAAACAAAGTCAGAGAATCAACACGGGCACACGTGTTGATCAACACGGCCCGTGTTGATGGACCTGGGCAACCAAAATTCCTTACGAGAGAAACACGGCCGTGTTAATCAACATGGCCCGTGTTGATGGACCTGCGTGAAAACTTCATCTTTTTGAGTTTTTCTCATTCTACTACCATGGTTTTCTTTCCCATTTCAATACTCTTAATTATATAAGCTAGCACCTAATACACCCACAAACCATACTCCTAATCCAACTCTTCTAAACCATTCCAACAATCAACCAACAAAACCCTATAAATCAACTATCAATTTCACCCCCAAATCCAAAATATATCTATCAAAACCTAACAATATGAGATGGAGAATCAAACCCCTTACCTCTAGCTTGGTTTATTGCAAGATGCTTCATCACAATCCCAACTTCATGCTTGATCTTGCTCCTCTTCTTCTTCTTCTCCAAAACCCTCTTCTCTCTCAAGTTTCTAAGTTTGGTTATGTTTTCCAAATGGGAAGAAAATGAGAAAATGTGGTTTTTATAATGTTTTCTTACTAGCTTCTAAGTTCCATGTTTGGTTTTGGTATTTTGGATGGAAGGAAAATGAGGAGAAATGGTTTATAATGTGTTCCTTACTAGCAACAAGGGTGAAAACCCAATTCTCATCAATTAATCCTCACACCCCCATCTATTCTTATAAATTAACACACTAATAATATCCACCAATATTATTAATTCCATTCATTCAAAGAACTCTGGGGAATTAAATATCGGATCCTAACGAAACGTCGCCAAATATATTAATAGATATATTAATTAACACAAACATTCTCGTCGCAAATAAATATCGATCGGTAATTCGAAAATATTAATTTAATATAATATTAATTAAAACAGGGCGTTACAACTCTCCCTCACTTATAAACTTTTCGTCCTCGAAATTTTGACCAAAACGAACAAATCGGGACATGCCTACGCATTCGTCCACTAAATCCTCGCGTCAATTAAACAACATACACAATACACCAAAAATAAGGAAATATCCCTAACTATATCGTCCCGTCAAGAACAACCATGCCGAGATGCAAAGCCCATACAATGCACTCGACAACCAACTAACACCCAACAACTAAACAAGTCGCAGACACACCGGTTCACTCGAGAACCAAACAAACAAGATCGTTACCATCCTAATGCCCCAACCATAGAATTAGTCACACACTCGAACCGACGCCTCGTAAACGAGTCACCAAAGATAGGAACATAAAGTCCTACGACACAACACCGACATCATCGCTAAAACGAAAACAACAAAACGATTATACAAACCAAAACTGAAACAATCAGAAAAGGATAAAACCACGCGTGCTACGCAAACACGAAAAGATGCCTTCATTCACGCATAAGTACGAACTCAAGAATTACACTTGCAATTATCGCTCTCATTCTAGAAAATCACAAGGTCACATCATCCTTGTAGATTACCAACGTACAACCCTTGAACCATAACAAGTTACACAAACATAACTGAACTGCGATGCACCACTCATCCTAGGGTGTATACGGACGACTTGCGACTATAACTCACTAGCCCAAATCCAACAATCCCGCATACTCGCTAAAACTCAATGCTCGATATATAAACCATGCTGCTTCACTTTTATGCATAAGATGCCAACCGTAAAACAACTTGGTTAATCCTTAGCTTCCCAATCACCCAAAATGGATACGTTCAAAGCGTACACCCATCAAGACACCTCGTAACATCATTCTCATCAACTCGAAGAATCACTCTTTCATTCTCGATTGATCAACGTCCATTGATCCTCTAAAATACACGACACAGTTTGACTTTTTCAAATATTCTCCAAATATTCCACTCGTGAAACTTCGACGTATAAACTTGACTTCAACGAAGTCTTCCCTTATAACAATTCAATTCCCAAAGTTTGTATCAAGTAATCACCATCCTCGCACCGTCGCAACAATCAATACATAGGTTTCTTATAATGTGGTTTTTATAATGTTTCCTTACTAGCTTCCAAGCTCCATGCTTGGTTTTGGTATTTTGGATGGAAGGAAAATGAGGAGAAATGGATTATAATGTGTTCCTTACTAGCAACAAGGGTGAAAACCCAATTCTCATCAATTAATCCTCACACCCCCCATCTATTCTTATAAATTAAGACACTAATAATATCCACCAATATTATTAATTCCATTCATTTAAATAACTCCAGGGAATTAAATATCGGATCCTAACGAAACTTCGCCAAATATATTAATAGATATATTAATTAACACAAACATTCTCGTCGCAAATAAATATCGATCGGTAATTCGAAAATATTAATTTAATATAATATTAATTAAAACAGGGCGTTACATACACCGCATGGAACACCTGAGGCCAAAAGAGGCAAGGGTGGTCGCCACATCGGAATGAGAGGGATCCTAAGATTATGCAAGTATGAGACTGCATGGTTGAAGGAGGCTTATAAGGATTAATTGGTACTACCTATACCAACAAGATGCATCTTCTTTTCGGTAGCTCATCCATAAGAACTCCACAGTTAAGTGTGCTTGACTTGGAGCAATTCTGTGATGGGTGACCTTTTGGGAAGTTTCTCATAAAGCGTGCGAGTGAGGCCAAAGCATGCTGAAAAGACTCGTGTTGGTCTGTGGGGTTAGTCGGTAATCCTAAAGCCAATTTGGGATGTTACAAATGGTATCAGAGTCAGACCTCTCCCAGTACGATGTGGTTCGAGGATGAACCATGCGGAAGCTGGTGGGCATGTAACACCCGAGTCCAAAAGAAGGTGGGGGTGGTTACACTGCATGGAACACCTGAGGCCAAAGGAGGCAAGCATGGTCGCCACATCGGAATGAGAGGGATCCTAAGACTATGCAAGTATGAGACTACATGGTTGAATGAGGCTTATAAGGATTAATTGGTACTACCTATACCAACAAGATGCATCTTCTTTTCGGTAGTTCATTCATAAGAACTCCACAACTAAGCGTGCTTTACTTGGAGTTGTATTGGGATGGGTGACCTTCTGGGAAGTTTCCTAGAAAGCATGCGAGTGAGGTCATAGCATGCTAAAAAGACTCGTGTTGGTCTGTGGGGTCAGTCGATGATTCTGAAGGCCGTCAGGGGCGTTACACCTTGAAGTAATTTCATGAGTTGATTTAATTGTATTGAGATTTAATCGGTTCATGAACATTGATGATGTTTTCATGGAAGTGATTCATCTGTTTTGCTGTCATGGAAGTGTGTCTTCCTGTGTTTGTATCCAATCATTATCTATGATTGATAAAGTATTGATGAGGACATCATGTCTAGGTGAGTCTTAGATAAAAATTTAGCATGGGTAGTCATTAAGTGAGAAGTTATAAGCTTGGGATCAGTTTAGATTCAAATTGATACTATTATAGTGGATTTTATCTCTGGCTTGGTATGCCTCTAAATGTAGAAGAGTTTCTTTGAACTAGGCTAAAAATTTCGGTGTGTTTTTTACTTTTAATACTGTTTTAAATGTGTTCATACTTGGTATGCCTCTAAATTTGTTTAAGTTGGATTCAGATCTCTCAATATGTCATAGGACATTTGAAGCCTGGCTTACCATAATTTCATGTGTAAATTGTGAGCCACTCTTGTATTGTTTAAATACTTGAGTTGGACTGTTAGTTAAGTTGTAACGATGAATCACGCATGAAGTTTTTAAGTGTAAAGGTGATTATTGTTCTTGGAGGAAGCGTATAAGCAACTCTAACTATTGTTCTTAGTCAAGTGTCTTGTCTAAGTATTGTCTTTGAAGTGTGTATTATAAAATTGTTCTAACTTTGTTTAGATTTATTATTGTCACAGTTGTGACTTAAAAGAAAGAGGAAGGGGTCTCATATCTAGGAGTTCCTAGGTAGAAGTACATCACGAGTATTAATTAAGTGATAAGTTATAAACAAGAGAGTTTAGCTTTGAATTGATATTGTCTAGTGGATTTCCTTCTTGACTTGGTAGCCTCTAGATATGGGTAATGTTGCTCTGAACTGGGTTAACAATTATATGTGTTTCTTTACTTTTCTGCGCTGTTCATTTGGTTCATTGTGTGTTTGTTCAGAGATTGGTGTCTCGACATCTCTTAGGACATCTGTGATCTGAATACCAGAATTTCAAAACTCAAAAGCTTCTTTTTCTTGTGGTTTTTACTGACACACACAAATGCTTTCTCTTGATCTACCTTAAAATGAGACCATTTATTTTATGTCACTTACTTTATGCTTTTAGGATAGTCTCTTCATTAAGCATATTCAAACTCTTTTAAAAAATTCCAAGAAAAGATAAACCTCATCGAACTTCTTTTGTCCCATAGTTCATTTTACTTTTTCAAACCAACCCTTTTTTTTGAAAGAAAGGATATGAGTCTATTCTCGAAGTGATGCAAATTCTAATACGTCTACAATGTGTTGAGAAATCAATAGACATTTTCCACTTGAATGTTGAGTCATGTTTGTTGAGTAAATCCAAGCAATATTCTCCATATCAAGACAATGTAACTGCTCATTTCCTCATGCTTGTGGGTACTAAATTAAGTTTTCCACTAGAATATGACAAAATGTCTTTTTCACCTAAAATCAATCAACAAACAAAAGCTCATTTAATAAATTGTAAGTTCCTTAATTTTAAGGATTGGCATTAATTTTTGTAAAACAAATAATAGCAGCAATAATGTAATATACAATAGGATGTATAACTTTAATAAGAAAAACATGTACAACAAGAAGTCCTATTGAATTGACAAAACATGTTGTGTTGAAATTGTTCAACAAATGGAACAACATGGCGAAGAAGATGTCCTAACACGAAGCATTCGACATCGCGCTTACTGAACTGATAAATGAGGAACAATTATGTTTTGAGGAATGCATAATATTCAGGGAATATTATGCAACCTATATGACACACTTTTAAAGGTCTAGAAGATTCAATCTGAAATCAAGGAGACTAATCAGGAAACTGAAGATTGAAGACCTTACTTGTAGCAGAAGTTTCTGCAATTTGTTGCAGCTGATATATTGTAGTTTGAAGGCCCAAATCCAATTGGGTATAGGTTATAAAATAATGATTTGTAACCTAGTTTAGGAAGCTATCCGAAATAAGTAAAGATGTAATCATTAGGGCTAAATGTAGTGAACCACCTAGTTTGTGGGATGGTCACCATACTCCTCGAAACCTGTAGGTAAGAGGCAGTATGTATTATTCTTGGAGGAAGTTGTGAAGCAACTCCAAGGTGTGTCCTAAGTTAGAAGCAAAAAGCTTTTAATCTTAGGTAGTTTGTGATAAAATTGAGTCTTCTGTCTTATTGTATTTGTTATTATTTAATCACTGTGAGTGATTGAGGGGGAGTGATAGGGGTTCTCATATCTAAGAGTTCTTAGGTAGAAATTGAATTGGGTAGTGATTAAGTGAAGAGTTGTAAATAGGGAAGTTTAACTCTAAATTGATACTGCTGATAGTGGATTTTATCCCTGTCTTGGAAGCCTCCATACGTAGATGTGTTACACCGAATTGGGTAAACAATCCTACTTTGTTATTTATGATTTTCTGTATTACTTTACCTTGTTTGTATGTTTACGTCAGATCAGATGTCTCGACATCTCTAAAAGTCATCTGAGTCTATTGCCCCATAATTTCAATTGGTATCAGAACGAACATCCTGTTCTGCTCTGGATGAGATCTATGGGAGATATTTTCTGGTTAAATATTCAAGGTAGAAGCTTGGTGCTGAAAAACTGGTTGAATTTGGATAGTTCATGTTTGAATGGTCCCCAGAAGTGGCGGATGGACCATTCATGACATGATATATATTAAACATGTATGTTGTTTATTTGGTGTGAAGCCTTGGTGATGAAGAGCCGGTCATGTTTAGAGTTTGATTTATTTTCAAACCTAACCAAAGAATTTGATGTGTTTGTACAAAGATTATTATGTTATGCCTGAATATTGTTGAGGAGATAGTGTTTTGTATTCCGTTGCATGGTACCTGTTATAACCCTAGTTAACATAATTTCTATTGTTATGTAATGTTGTCTCCTCAGCAGATATATCTTATTATGATGAAATATGTGTTTGGAGTTCATGTTACAATCAAGGAATTTATTGTGCTTTCGAGAAGCAATCTGGGCTTTAGAATCAAGGTCAACCTTATGTATGTCCTACTAGGGGTTGGGACATGATGTCAACAGATGTGTAGATTCCTTCAATCTAACGGATTCTCTGGGTGCTAAACAAATGTGAAATGACCATGTATGTTTGGAACCTACTTCTGGCTTAGAAGATGAGGCATCCGAGATGTGTATCCAAGATGTTTTTTTGGCATATCTTAGTATGATTGGGTAAAGAAGGCTCAATCAGTTGGTGAAGTCTATAGTGTGGATGACTTATATGGCTATCGGTTGTGATGAAGAATCTACTAGTACTGGTGTTACTCAACCAAGTGTGAGCAGGTGGGTTTATCTTTTGTCTGTCTCTCTCAGATAAAAATGTGAAGAAAGAGTCACTAGTGATACAAAATGTACTTATGATTGTTTGCAAATACTCTGTAGGGAGCTGAGTAATTGTATGATGTGATTATGTTTTGAATAATATGACTCAAAAAATGATTGAGAGTGTATGTGAGTCTTCACAAGTGTATAATGTGTGATAGCCCCATCTGTTATGAAGATATGGTCCTCTGATGAAGATGTGTATACAAATGATGGCAAATATCTTGACGACAACTGGATATTTGTTTAATGTGTGCAAGTATGAAATTTGAACACCGTGCATCAGCTAATATGTGAGGAGTCACGGTGTCATGGTATTCAGGGTCTGTGATAACCTAAATGAGTCACATAGGCAGTGTTGATTTTCAGCTTCTTAAAGGATTTCGCTGTGCAATAAGCCTCTTGGATAATGAACCAAGATGATGGTGTTTGTGCTATGGAGAAGCTGATGTTTTATATGATGTTGCAACATCATAAAAGCTATAGATACCAGATGTTATTAGAAGTGAGGCTCATGAACAGGCATCTCTGAGTGTATAGATTAGAATGTACAAATTCTAATCTTAATGATGGTAAAATATGGATGGAAGGGATGAAAACGATTATCAGATAAGATGATCTGATCAATAGGTTTTTGTATGATTATGAGTGACAAAATGTGGCAATATGAATCTTGTATAGCAAGTAAACTAAGGACACTTGCTCTGGAATATGTGACAAATTCCAAATCGAGAGTACCTGTGGCATTGTGAGGATCTTATCAAATGTGCCCTTATTTTATAACTCAGGATGTTTGGAGTTATCCTCAAAGAGCTTGGATATCTGGATTTGTAAAAGTTAGGTTTCTCAATAAGTGTGTTCATCCACATATATGAATTGGTTGCCCTCCACTGCAAGAGTATGAAGACCATCATGTGTTTTTAATATGCGCCCAAATGATTGTGCTTAGCAAGAGCATAGGTTATCCTTGATAGGGGGAGTCAAATGAATTATTGTTGCAGTAGTGAAGATATGATGGAACTTAAATGTGATTCAATCCCGTGAAGAGTGTGATACAAGCAAGGAGAAGCTAGTTTGTACGGATATTGTATATGCAAGAACTTATCCTTTTATGAAGAGCTTTTTGAAGTATATGGAGATACTACTTGTGATGTGGATTATAGAAATCTTGAAGAGATGAGTACACTTGAAGATCAGTGGAGACATTGTGTGCCTGATTCCATGGTTATGGATAAATCTGAGAATTATCTTAGATTATTTTGATGAAGGATCTTGTTTGTGGTGTTGTGATTAATTTCCTTCTTTCTCATACTATGCCTAAAAAGTAGGAGTTTATTAAGAGATATTTAGGGAGTTTATTAAGAGGCGTGAGTGGAGATAAGTATCTTGGTTAATGATTCCAGAACCAATGCAGATCGGTTCTGTGGTAATGTTGTGGATGTCCCATATGATTTTGAAACATCATTCTTGATGAATATATACTTAGGACTGTGAATCTCAATACTCTAACTCCACACTCAATAGTGGAAGCACTGTCTATAGTATTGAATAATGAGATTCTGAAGAAATAGTATCCTCAAACAATGCATAACTAATGATTTGGTTCGAAAACTTCACTAAGTATCATCAATCACTAGTGAAGGATTTACACAAAAGAATGACTAATTTGCATGATTATAAAAAGGGAAATTCTTATGTTGAATAATCAGAGTGTCTCTAAAAGTATTAACATCACTAAAAAGAAGTTAGTGATCAAGTTTGCATTACAATAACATGGCATCTTAGGTATTCAAAGTCATGACAATGTGTGGATACTCAAGGATACAAATCAGCCGTGTTCTTGCAAGGTTTACTCTTCTGAGGAAGTCAATACTCATGAGAGAATGATGTCAAAGGAACATGTTATGACATTTCAAAATTATGAATAGTCTTAACAAAACATAATTGTATGCAAAGCCAAGTACAGATAGACGACATCTGTTGTAAGTCACTAAGAAGGACACTAAACATCTAGCACAGAAAGGTGAAATATTAGGTGAAGCATCCTAGACTGGTGGGAGAAGAGGTGTTGATCATAGTCAACAAAAACCACTATTTGAATAAGTGTCAGAACATTACTCAAGATATGTTCCTACATGGACAACAAGGGTGAAGTGATCGATGCATGCATTGGGACTGATTTAGGTCAGCAGAAAAAGTCTAGAGCTATTAAAGCTATTCAAAGATAGCTTGGACGGTGTACATTGAATCATGCAACAGTTTCTTAGCCTCAATTAAAACTACATTGACCAAGAATTAAGAAATCGTTAATTTCTAAAAAACTGGTGTGTTATTTAAAGAGAACACCTCTACCTCAATTGCCAAGTGAGTATTTTCATTCACCTATGACCATGAGTTTTGTTAGTATTTGGGAAAACTGTGTCTGGGTATGGATTTGCGAGGGTCTCCTTTGCCAAGTTTTGGCTAAAAAGGGGGAGAAAGGTTATGTCACTCAGATGTTTAGACAGGAGAATGTGAGGTTATGTCTACCTATAATTTCCAAATGTCCAAACATGCTATATCACTATCATGCTCCTGTTTGGAATCCCTTTTGTGACTTGTGATCTGAGTTATCAACACAGTTGTGACCTCTGTTCTGAGTTACCTGGGAAAATTTCAAAATACCTCTTAAGTTTCTTCTTATTATACTTAAGGGTAGTTTATCTCCCATGATCCTCTTGGCTTAAGGGGGAGTGGAAGTTATCTTCTTCCTCGTGTGCACCAATCCAACTTCTAGATTATCCTGCACGTTTGGTGTTGGTTCAATGGAGAATCTTCAAAATGCTGCAAAGAAGATGTCGAATAGGATGTTGAGACATCGTACTATTGCTGATGAAGTTTTTGCTCATCTCCAACTAAATATTCGTAGATGTGTGCAATAGAAACTGGATGTTACTGCTGAAGAAGTTTTTTTTGTTTTGCTATAAACTTCTAGATTGAAATTTAGGTTGGAATTTTTATTTATTTGTTTTAGCCAAAATTTTCCAAAGGGGGAGATTGGAAGTTCCTTAGTTTTAAGGATTATCATTAATTTTTGTAAAACAAACAATAGCAACAATAATGTAATGTACAATAGGATGTATAACTTGAATAAGAAGAACATGTACAACAAAAAGTTGTATTGAAATGACAGAACATGTTATGTTGAACTTGTTCAGCAACTAGAACAATATGTCGAAGAAGATGTCCTAACACGAAGTGTTCGACATCGCGCTTACTAAAATGATAAATCAGGAACAGTTCTGTTTTGAGGAATGCAAAATATTCAAGGAATATTATGCAACCTATATGGCGCAATTTTAAAGGTCTAGAAGATTTAATTTGAAATCAAGGAGACTAATCAGGAAACTGAAGATTGAAGACCTTACTTGTAACAGAAGTTTTTGCAGTTTGTTGCAGTTGATATGATGTAGTTTGATGACCCAAATACAGTTGGCTATAGGTTATAAAACAAGGATTTGTAACCTAGTTTAGCCAGCTAGCCGAAATAAGTGATCGCGACTTTGTGTGTCTTAAAGAATCTAGACCGCAAGTATACAGTCCTATCGCATTTAGCTTTAAAGATTATCGAATCCCAAGGCACTAAATGTCGACCTATCGTTATCTAAGAATACTATGTAAATCTAAGGCCAATAATGTAAATAATTGGGTTTAGGGAACCTAACTGGTTATAATCTAGTTTAGATTCAGATGGGGAATATCGGTACGTAATGGTCGGACTTCCGGGATTTAGCAACTCATCGACTTAAACTCGAGTTATCAAAACAGTTTCTGTAGGAAATATTTGTTTGAAAACCCTCTTCTCACACTCTCGTGTTTATTGATTCAGATCCTATAATCAAACCTAAGTGAGTGTTCTCGCTGTTTCAACTAGAGTTTAAAAATAGTTTTTGAAAATAAATAAAACCTAATCAACTTAAAAGCACTCTCGTTGTATTTTAAGTTGATGCACAATTGCTACTATCCAATTATTATCTCAAACTCTCATTTTATTGATCCTAACTTCTAATCTATATTTTACTCTCGTAACAAAATAGTTGGTATTAAGAGCTAGTAATTGAAACCATAAAATTATTCTTTTAAAACGGGATGAATTGATTGGCGTTGCTAAACCTCTTCGCCTATATGACCTTACATACAGATAACTAAATTTAGCCTAGCATGTTATGTAATTCAATTATAGCGCAACAGAAATAAACAATATCATACAATTCAAATAAATCACACATTTCAGACAATTTTGGCTTTAAATAAATAAATAATTAAATTAAACCTTAAAATAAAATTGCGGAATATTTGGCTAACTTCAGGTGTCTCCCATAGGTCTGTGAGATCTGCCCTTTGTTGCTCCGAAAATTAAATGCGGTGAAGGAAACAAAAAGGCACGATTCTAACGTAAGGTTAGAATCAGCAAAGTTCGCAGCAACGCCCGATGTGGAAATTTCTACGAGAAAATGAAAGTAGATACTAAAACTAATAAACCGGAATCGGTAAAAGGCTAGGAAAATGATCTCTGTAAAAATTGGCAGAGTAACAGTAAGTAAAGTAGAAGAAAAAGCGTTTTAAAACCGGAAAGTGTAAGGCCTATTTATAGAAGTAGGATGCGTTGAGGAAACTGGGCTGTTGAGATTTTTTCGCCTCCGTTTTCTCCTCCGTAAGGTCGCTACGGACTGCTGAGTGGAGCGTAACGATCGTTACTGTCATACCCCAAAATTTTCCCTCCTACTCCTCAAGACATTTCATACCTCCATACTCAAGGATTCCTCAAGGGTTGGTCAGACAAATCTCCTAAACAATCCACCCAAACTAGGGTTTGGCAATTCTCAGATCAAAATGGACTTCCAACATCTCCAATGGTCATCATGCCTCCTCATATGTTTCAAAGAATCCCCATTTCAAGTTTCAAGCCTTACAAGTCAAGTTGCCTCAGACAATTGCTCAGATGGTTGAAAATCAGTTGTATCAGACAAGAAGTCAACTGTGGTCAACATACACTCAAACTTCATGATTTTTGGTCAACATCCATATTTTGAAGTGACATTCATCATTTGATCAAGGGTTGATCATGATTCATCAAGAAAACTCAAGATTTGATCAAAAGTCAAACTTTCTAAATTAGGGTTTTCTAGGGAAAAGTCAACTGAACTTTGACTGAGCATAACTTTCTTATACTTTATCAGAAATTTTTCCACCACCTTTCATTTTGAAGGGAATTCAATTCTCTACAACTTCATGTCTCACAAGGAAAGTCAGAAAATGCTTCATTTGGAAGATATGGATCAAAACATTACAGGTCCTTTTCAAAGTCAACAAAAAGTCAACTTTTTGTAAAGAAGTGTTATTGAGCATGGAAACTCCAATTGAGATGAAACCAAAGAGGTTGTTTATAGGACACCTAGAGCTTTCTAAAAAGTCCAAGAACATTCAAAAATTTTAAAAATTGAGCAAAATACACCTTGCACAAGTTAGGCATTTTTGAAGAATTGCACAAAGAGAAATATTTGACAAAATCCAATTTTTTCCAAATGGGCCTATAATTTTATGATCCAAACTTGATCATAATATTATTTGTGACCTCTTGATGCCTTGCCACGACCTCTTTCTATTTTTTTGATTTATTTTTGAATTTAAAAGCATTTAATTCAAATTTAAATTAAATAAAATATGAAAACAAGGTATAATTTAAGTTGGGTTGGATTTTTATCAAGCTTGAGGACCAAGGAAACCCATAAAACATGCCAAATTCGTGCTAGCTCATGCAAGGAAGGAAAAATCAAATTTTGAAAAGATTTGATAAAATTTGAAAGAGAAAATATTTTGCATTCAAGAGCATATCTTTTTTCTTTCTTTTTGCTTCAAACTCTCACTCTATAAATACCCAATGCATTCACAAAGACCAAGGACGAAACCCTAGCCTCTTGAAGCAACCCTAAAATTCCAAAAAAATTCACAAAGTTGGTAAATTCGAGTTGAATTTTTCAGCAAGTTTCAAGGAGTTTCAAGCCTTCCATCGTGTTCCTGGACATCCCAGCAACCATTCCCAGCCTTTACACAAAGTCAAATCATCCCAGATCGCGCTACATAGCTCACTCCGATTTGGTATTTTGCTTGATTTCGATTTATATAATCCATGTGTTATTAACTGTTTTCTTTTGATTGTATGCACTCAGGACATTCATTAGATCATGAATGATGCATCTCATGTGAGCTTAGACGTAGAAAACACGAATCACCATTGTTAGGGCAGTTTGAGTTGCCAGCTTCGAACCGGTCGCAAGGGTCGAATTAGGGGGGTAGGGTATCCCTTTGCTTTTTATTTTGGTTGAATATGCAGGTTTCAGGTTGAAGGTCGCCGGAGAAGACGACCGGGGCTAGGGCTCCGGTGTCGTGGACCAGTTGACTCAGGCGAGGGAATGCGTGGCACGATAACGCGATCTGATTCGTCCATCCATACAACCTGGGCCCCACGCGTGTTGACTGTGTTTGAAATTCAAAACATGACACGTTTACGCTTATAACCATTCGTTTGCAGATTCAAAACACCAAGGCAGCCTAGCTCAGTTGGCAACGTGTTGGTGGATTTCTCCAAAGGGCGTGAGTTCGATCCCTGGCTGTGACACTTCTTTTTACCACTTTGCAAAAACTAACTTTTTCTATTTCTTTTTTTCCTTAATATTTTTCATCCAATTTAATTTATCTTTAAACAATTTTCTCATGCATTTAAAAATCACCAAAAATATTTTCCTTTTGCATTTTAATCAGAAAAATACTCATTTAATTTTTGACATTAAAATTAATATTTTTGCATGCATATTTTAATTAATTGTTAATTAACCATTAAATTGACTTTTTAATTGCTTTTAATTATCAAAATCGATTCAGAAAATTACCAAAAAATTATCTTATCATCTAATTGTCATTACTAACCTAAAATATTTTTCCTCATTTAAAAATCATATTTTTACTAACATTTTTCCTCTTATACAATTTTCTCGTATTTTCCGATTATGTATCTGCTTACAGGTTGTAACGTTTCAGACGATTTTTCTCGCTTTTTTATATTATGTAACTGCCTATGGGATGTAATAGTTTAATTAGCACTTTTACTTTCCGCACTTCTATTATGTAACTGCCCCAAAGCCATGTAATAGCGTAGGACTTTTACTTTCCGCACTTTACTTTCCGCAATTTACTTTCCGCACCCTATAAACTGCTAGTAATTAGGCGTGAATGGCAAGATAAAAAATGGACATAGATCACCTCTAATTCCAAGATAACATATTTGAATTCAACACACTCTTTTCACACATGCGCCCCTTAGGGTAATTCTCTCTCGTTGCCTTTCGATTAAATGGTCAAGTCCCTCGAACGTAGAGGTATCCTAGCACCGTTGCCTACAAATATATCATCATAGTCCCTTCGATACAAAGATCATAGACCCACGATGTCGCCTACGAATACATGATCTCGTCCCTCGATTGTTGCCTATGAAAAGTGATGATCGTCTCTTCGAATGTGCTAGGATACTTCCTACAAGTTGCCTTCTATGACCATCCGATGTCCCTTCGAATGTCCCTTCGAATGTCCCTTCTACATCCAAAGAATAGGGTTACCTACCAACTAATGGTATGGATAGCACTATTCTAAAGGAACGTAAAACAACATGAAAACGACTATTCTGAGTAGGTAATAAGACTTTTAGTTGCTTGCTCAAACAAAATACTTTTCACACCACACACTTTTGTCAAAGTTTAAACTCTTTTCAAAAATGAAACATTTCCGAACACTTTGTATACATTCCTACATGAATCATTACAAAGTCAAAGCGAAATGCCTTTTCAAAATATTTTTGTCAAACACACAGAAAACACTTTTTAAATGATCTAAGAGCAACTAAGAGCCCGTGGATAACTACGGATGGAAAAGGGTGCTAATACCTTCCCTTTTCATAACCTTCTCCCTTACTCAAAATCTAACGAAGGTCTTTTCCTGTTCTTTTCACCTTCCCTTAATTAGATAAAAGAAAAGTCGGTGGCGACTCTTGCTATCCGCAACATTTGCGATAAAAAGCAAAACGAATTCTCAAAGTCAGTTCACCGTATTACAGTTACGCATGGCTTGGTGAGGAAGATTTTCTTTCTAAGCGATCGCGATTGTTATGGCTTTAGGGCTAGCGTGTAACAGTCGTTACACCTTAGACTCTTGGGCTTGCTGCGCGCGCTTGAAATGGGTTGGGCCTGTTTTCTTAATTAATTTGCAAGGTATTTTACTTGTAATACACCCTATTCTTGCCATACACCCCACAATTGCATAAAGGCTTTTCTTTGTGGATTTTGAGTACGATTTGCCCGACTTTTCTCGACTTTCTTTGCACATGCCTTGTAATCATCAAATTCCTGAAAACATATAAAATACCTGCATAATACAAATAAAGAGTAATTTAATTAATTAAAATGCGGATAAAATTCATGTAAATTGATCCAAATAATAGATACATTTTCGGGTTATCAATAAGTAAAGATGTAATCATTAAGGCTAGATGTAGTGAACCACCCGGTCTATGGGATGGTCACCATACTCCTCGAAACATGTATGTAAGAGCCAGTATGTATTGTTCTTGGAGGAAGTTGTGAAGCAACTCCAAGGCGTGTCCTAAGTTAGAAGCAAAAACCTTTCAGTCTTAGGTATTTTGTGATAGAAGTGAGTCTAATGTCTTATTGTCTTTGTTATTGTTTTATCACTGTGAGTGATTGAGGGGGAGTGAGAGGGGTTCTCATATCTAATAGTTCTTATGTAGAAATTGCATTGGGTAGTGATTAAGTGAGGAGTTGTAAACGGGGAACTTTAGCTCTGAATTGATACTGCTGATAGTGGATTTCATCCCTGGCATGGAAACCTCCAGATGTAGGTGTGTTGCACCGAACTGGGTAAACAATCCTAATGTGTTATTTATGATTTTCTGTATTACTTTACCTTGTTTGTATGTTTATGTCAGAACAAATGTCTCGAAATCTCTATAAGACATCTGAGTATGCTGCACCAGAATTTTAATACAAATGCAAGTGGTTCCTATGGAGTACCATAGATGTAATGGTGTGATAATACCTTCTCCTTGCATAACCAACTCTCATACCTAAATCTCTCTTTTGATTTGGTTTTCAAAAAATTTTGTGGGTTTTTTTCGACCTTTTCCCCTTCCCTTTTAAAATAATAAAGTTCGGCGGCGACTCTTGCTTTTTTATGAGTTAAGTTAATCAATAGTTTAATCTCAATTTTCCCGCCGCAATAATCGAGTAGAGACTGTGAATACTTAGATGTTATTGTGTGAAAGATGGCGTTGTGCCTTCTTTGTTTATTGATTTCTGCATCTTGTTTAGTACTTTGTGTCGCTCTGATGTAATACTGAGGATGAGATTCCTATATTTTTATTCTTCTAATTGTTGAGTTGTTACTAAACTGATGTTTGTTCAATTTAAAGTAAATTCTATGTTGACACTATAAAATATTGAAGAAGTTGACACTATAAGTTGTGAAGAAGTTTTTTTCTGAGAATGTGTAACATCCTATTAATAAAAGTAAAACTCTGATTATTTAATCAAATGCTCGTCATGAAATTAGGGTGTTACACCTCAATCTGATAGCGCTCTCTCTTTCACTCAAAATATTCCCCACGTATTTGCACTATTACAATATTATAAGACGTGATAAATCATAATTATAATCAAATTGTTGTGAATAATTCATGTTCTAAGGGCACTTTAGTAATTATTAGGATAATTAAGTATTTGTTATTTTACTGTTATTATCGTATATCTTTAATTCCTTAAGATTAGGATTAGGGTTTGTTTTTAGTTAGTTACTTTTTGTCCTATAAATAGGTGCTTGTATTTCATTAGTTTAATAAATTCAATACAATTCAATCTTTATTTTATACTCTTTCTTATTTCCATCATTATTCTCTTTTATCCTTGTGCCCTAACAAATTGGTATCTAGAGCTTCCGGTTTAGAATTCAGCAAAACACAAGTGACTGTGAGTTATTTGTGTGTTTGATTTTGTTTCTAGGGTTCACGTTGAATCTAGAACAAGAATCAATTTCTGTTTGTGGGTTGGGAAACACTATGTGAGTTAATATCTAAGGATATTTGCGCAAGGAAGAAGATGAACGGAAACAACAACCTAAGCACCAAACTTCCAGTCTTTGATGGCAAAAACTAGAATCGATGGATGATCCAGATGCGTCTGCTGTTTGGAGATCAAGATGCTCTGGAGCTTGTTACTGATGGTTACATTCCAGTTGCAGAAGCTACAACAAATAAAGAGAAAGAGGCACGGAGAGATAAAAGGAGGAGGGATCAGATGGCGCTGTTCTACATCCATCAGTGTGTGGATGCGACTGTGTTTGAAAAGATTGCAAATTCTATGACGTTAAAGGGGGAGTGGGACACACTGGTCAGGTGTTACGGTGGTGACGCGTCAGTGAAGAAGGTGAAGCTTCAGTCCTTGAGAAAGCAATACAAAAATCTCAACATGAAGAGCAATGAGAAGGTTTCTGAGTATATCTCAAGAGTGATTCTGATCACTAATGAAATGAAGGCTTGTGGAGAAACTTTTTCTGAACAAGTGATCATAGAGAAGTTTCTAAGGTCACTTATCCCTCTGTTTGACTATATTGTGGTTGCTATTGCACATAACAAAGATCTGGAGACCATGAAAATTGAAGAGCTACAAAGCAGTCTAGAAGCACATGAATTGTGCTTGGCTGACAAAACTTCTGAGAGGGAAGTAGAGCAGGCTCTAAAAGCTTCTTTTGTCAAGAAGGACCAGAAGCAGAATAGACGTGGTGACAGATTCTAGAAGCCTGAAACTTCTGATTCTGATGAGAAGTATCAGAAGGGAAAGGACAGAATGAAAGTTCAATGCTATTGCTGTAAGCAATTTGGCCACTTTGCAAGAGATTGTCGGTCAAACAAAGAAAGAGAATCAGAAGAAGCAAATATGGTCAGAGGAGACTCTGGTGATGAACTTGTGTTATTGATCACTTATGAATCTGACGAGGAACCTGTGAGGTTATCATTTTCTGAATCTGAAGGGGATGAAGATTCTGAAGGAGTGTCTCCTTATGAGTCAGAGTCAGAAAATGAAGATGAGTCAGAATTTGAGGATCTAGAAGAAGAGTTAGAGTTAGAAGATGAGTTAGAATCTCAAGGGGATTCTACTTCTAATGACGAGTCAGAACATGAAGGTTCTGAAGATGAGTCAGAATATGAAGGTTCTGAAGATGAGTCAGAAGCAGAAGGTTCTGAAGATGAGTCAAAACATGAAGGTTTTGAAGAAGAATTAGAGTCAGAAGATGAAGAAGCTTCTGGAGACTCTAAGGATGAATCAGATAGTTAATCTGATTCTGATCCAGATTCTGATGATGATCCAGAATATGGTAGTGATCATGCTTCTGGAAGGGAAAACTCTTAAGACGTAGGAGGACAAGATTCTGGAGGTGATCAAGAAAGTGATCATGCTTTTGGAAGGGAAAACTCTGAAGATGTAGGTTCTAGGGGACAAGCTTCTAAAGGTGGAACTTCTAGTTCAGCCTCTAACGGTGGTCATGATTCTGAAGGTGGAATTTCTAGTCCAGCCTCTAACAGTGATCAAGATTCTGAAGGTGGAAATTTTGAAGCAAGAGCTTCTGAAGGCGATCCAACTTCTGAAAGTGATGGCTCTGGACAAGGTCCAGAAGTTAACAAAGGTGGAACTTCTGGTGGAAGTTCTGAAGGTGATGGTTCTGGACAAGGTCCAGAAGTTAACAAAAGTGGAACTTCTAGTGGAACTTCTGAAGGTGATGATTTTGCTGAAGATAATTTTGGACAAGGTACAGAAGTTAACAAAGGTGGAACTTCTGGTGGAAGTAGAACTTCAGAAGAAAGTCCAGAAAGAGATATGGTTCCAGAATTAGAAGGAGATTCTGAACAAATAAGCACTGAAGATGCTCTCAAGAAGAAAGCGTGGATGAATGTCATGAATGAAGAAATTGAGGCCTCAGAAGGAAACAAGACTTGGGAGTTTTTAAAGATTCCAAGGGAGAAGAAAGACATCAGCGTTAGATGGGCTTTTAAGGTGAGGTTTAAGCCAGATGGATCAGTTGGGAAGAACAAAGCAAGGGTAGTGGCCAGAGTGTTTATTCAGAAACCTGGACGAGACTATTTTAAGGTGTTTGCTCCTGTAGCGAGGCATGAAACAATCAGAAGTTGGCCGCTGATGCATTTGGATGTGAAGTCGACATTACGAACGGACCATTACAAGACAGTATCGTGTCACAACCTTACGCCGTGAAAAGAATCGGAAAGGGTGGTGTATAAGCTACACAAAGCTCTGTATGGATTAAAGAAAGCACCCAGAGCTTGGACTCAGAAGATTGATTCATTTTCTAAGAAGCAAAGGTTTCAGAAATGTGAGATGAAGTATGGTGTGTATGTGAAACATTCTACAAGCAATATGATTCTAGTGCGTCTTTATGGTGATGACATATTAGTAAAGAAGAGTTGCAACCAGAAACAAGCTGCAGATATTCTGATGAAGGATATCAAGACTGAACATCTTATCCGTTTGAGGGATGGCACCTTACGGGTGTCCGGAAAGTGAGGTTCTATCTGATCGGTTTGTGATGAACATGAATTAAGGGATGGTGTTGTGAATAATTCATGTTCTAAGGGCACTTTAGTAATTATTAGGATAATTAAGTATTTGTTATTTTACTGTTATTATCGTATATCTTTAATTCCTTAAGAATAGGATTAGGGTTTGTTTTTAGTTAGTTATTTTTTGTCTTATAAATAGGTGCTTGTATTTTATTAGTTTAATAAATTCAATTCAATACAATTTATTCCTTATTTTTATTCTCTCTCTTATTTCCATCATTATTATTTTCTATCCTTGTGCCCTAACACAAATAACTTTTTCTTATAACTTAAGAAAGATACCCAAGGGTAAAGTATTACAGACAAATACAAAAGACTAAATGTAAACAAGAAAACAAAAAACTATATTTTTCATGCAGAAAAACTCTCCTTCAAATGAGGACAAACCTCTACTTTAATATAAACAATATCCGTCAGAAATAACCTAATAGGATTTTGACATAAAATTATATGGATTCTAAAAAGCGCAAGATAAATCTTTCTTTATTAAATTCAATTTTAAATCTTAATGAAATAAAATATAACTAAGTCTTTATCTGACATAAATAAGAATTCTAATATCTTAAATAAATAGATTCAAAATAAAAGTTCTTTTCCAAAAAGCACATTGTTAATCAACTTTAAATTAATTCCAAAATAGAAATAAACCTTGAATTAAAAGTGTTGAACGATATTCAAATAGGTCGTCGTATACGCGTGCAAAAAATAAACTAAGATAGAACATCTCACATTTTGTCAAAACATCTTACTTATCACGTTGACTACAAAAATTTGCCAATATTAACAAACAGTTTGTTTATTTGCATGTATTTGATTAGGGCCATCAATATTGTGTCACAAAAGTAATGGTTGTGTTCATATTGACGTCTACTCGGTCTAGGAAGGCTAGTTTGCTCTTATAAATACACAAATCTCAGTCTTTAGTTTTTCATATCTTAGTTCAGCTTTCTCCTTCATTCTTGTATCAATTGTACTTTTTCCACTAGTTCCTGAAACCAAAATTTCCAAAAATAATTCTTCATTGCAGATATACTAAATTTTTTTCTTAAATCTTTTTCCTTGTCTAGATGATGGTGTCCATTAGAGAGAGTGATGGGAACAATTATTTGACAGTCCAAAACAAGCGAGGAGACATATAGGATGTGAAGTCATTATTTAGCTAATTTAAGGTGACATAATGGGGAGTTTAATGAGCTAGGGCTGTTTGAGATTTTTGTTCGAGTAGCTTCCATTATGATGAGAGCATTGATAGTTATATTGCTTTCCCCTCATCTTACCCATGACGGACGAGATTATGGATGGTGACCTAAACCATAGGTGCAATTCCCTTTAATAGAAAAGTAGAAAGCACTAACACAAAGTTTGAAAAGATGAATAAGAATTTTTATGCTTTATATTGTTATGTTATTGTTTTTTTGTTTTAATTGTTTAGAAGCTTAGTGTGATGATTGGTTTTTTCATCGGTTGTTTTAAAAACAATGAAGTCGCCACCTAATTTTATTTGTTCTAAAAAGAACGGGAAAATATAGATAAAATCCCACAGATGCGGATAAGGCGGTCTACGTGACCAAAAACATGGAATTGGGAGTCGGTTATGCAAGGGGAAGGTATTAGCACCCCTTACATCCATCGTACTCGATGGGACCCAATTAGTTCTAAGTGTTTGTGTATGTGTTTATTGCTAAGTTATGAATACCAAAGAAGAAAAAGGTTTGTTTATTATTATTTTGAGTTTGACACGGTTTCGAAGTCGTGTGCCTACGTATTCCCTTGTGCAATGGGAAAGTCAAAACTCCGTAGTTCTTCTCAAAAATGTTTTAAATTGGTTGTATTGATTTTATAAGAAAAAGCGTGCATTAGGCATTTCAAATACTTGAATTTGGACTTATTTAGTTTGTTTGAAAAGCTTAAGTCTTCGTTCATATTTGAAATGGCTATTGCACTCTCTTTGTAAGAAAAGATTTTGATGGTCGCATATGAGCGAAAAAGGAATTGAGTGAGTTGAATTATTTTTTAAGTGAGTGAAAAAGTACCGAACAATAGGACTAACGTCTTACGATTCAAATACTAGAAACCCGAGGAGATAATGCTCAGACGAGTCGTCTATCACCCAAAAAGGTTTTCTTGAGAAAAAAGTGCGGTGAAACGAGTTTCACGTTATTTAGAAGTCTTTAAGCAATTGGTCTAGCGTCCAACGACTTAAAGACTAAGAGTTTATTTGGGACAAGTTTTTAAACAATTGGCCTAGCGTCCAACGACTTAAAAACTTGGATTTTATTATGAAAAAGGTTTTGAAAATGCACTCGACGTTGGATCGAGGTTTGTAAGTTAATTATGAAAGTGTTTGAAACTTCGATCTTGCGAGGAAATGAGAAATGGAGTCGGGTTATGATTAATTAAGTATATGGACTTAATTAACCTCGTGAGGATAGGTGCTCCTATCCCCAACTATGAGACCCTGGTGCATGGAAAATTGGTATATGGACCAATGTTTATTCGGGTTATGATTAATTAAAGCAACAAGGGCTTTAATTAACCTTGCGAGGATGGCCATGCCCATCCCCAACTATGAGACCCCTTAAGAAATTGGCTTATGAGCCAATCAAAAGAAAATCGGATTAATTTTAATGTTGGTTGTGTGCGAAGTGTACAATGGTGAATAAATACCGAATAAGCAAATGAACAACAATTATCACACAATACAATCGGAAATTTAAATAATTATTAGAATAGATTTTTTCTATTTGATAAAAAATCAACTAATAGTTTAATCAATAAATTATCAAATAAAAACTATCATAACTAATTATTATTTAATACATCGCACAAAAATTAAATAATTTGCGTGAAAATAAAAATAATTTAAAAGATAAGAGTTTAGAAAATGGGCCTCATATTGCAGTGATTCTGGAGGTGCTGGAAGCAAGAAGAGCCCAAGTCCATAAAGAAATCCATCTGATCTTGTGTGGCCGGTCAGCGAAAGTTTACAACGTGCTAGCAATTCTGATGCGTCTGATCTTCTTTTCTAAAACACTCCTATGGCCATGATGGAGTATTATTTACCAAGTATTTAAGAAAGAAAATAAATAAATAACAAAAGAAATCAGAAAAGAATAAGGTGGTGACACTTGTCACCACCAGACCAAGACACTTAACCTAAGTTAAAATAAAAATAACACACTAATTAAAAAAACACAACTAATCAGAACATAAACCAAACTCTCTCTCTCTCGCGAATCTCCTCTGTTCTCTCACTGAAACCTCGTCGGAAAATAAATGGGCCGCACCGGAAATCGCCTCACGGAGGTTCCGGCGGCGGCGTGACCCCGATCATCAATATTTTCATGTTTTCTGACTCGTTTCTCTCTTCTCTCTTCTAATCCACTCTTTGTTTTTACAGATTCTGGACGGTTGGCTATATATCTTAAAGGGAATCTTTGGACCCTAACTCTATTTCATGAGGAAAAAATGACAAATGAGCATGGAAAGGACAAAGAGGAAGGGAACGAAGCCCCTTACGTGGCCGGATTCGTCAGTTCTCAGACCTTTCGGGTGAGATCTTTCCGTCTTCTGTTCTGTTTGATATTTTCTTCTTTTTCTAAAGAGAATCGTATTTCTGAAGGGATTGGGGATGTAGGGAAATGATGATAGGGTTTAGGTTTTTTTCAGTTATGTTTTGGCTTTGTTTCTTGGAATGATGGTTGTTCTGGTTTCTGTTGTGGTTTGGGAATTGTTAATGTTTTTCTGGTTATGGATATTGTTGGCTTTTGATTTATGTTGGTATCTGTTTTTGGAACAAAGGCTGCCTTGGTTATATCTTGGTTTCTATTTGTTGGTTTCGGTTTGATTTAGAACAGTGGCTGCCTTGGTTGAGATTGGTTTCTGGTTTTTGTTATGGTTTTCTGTTGGTTTGGAACAATGGCTGCCTTGGTTGAGATTGGTTTCTGATTTTTGTTCTTGAACAATGGCTTGCTGTTGGCTTATGGTATTTGGCTTTTGTTGCTTGTGATTTTTTTGGTGTCTTTTTGATTCCTATCTGCTGCCTCTTTATCTCGGTAAAACTAGTTTTCAATTATCTTTGGAACTAGTCTTTTACTTTTTTCTGATGCCAGCTTTGCTGCCCTGCTGCCTGTTCTGCTACTTTTGCCATAAACCTGCTGTTGCTTTTTTAATTGGGCTGGTTGCCTTAACATTTTTGGCTTGTCTGCTCTACTGCTCTCTGTTGTGCTGATAATCTGTTTTTTTTTTTTGGGCTGAAAACCTTTTACTTTGCTTGCTGTTGGCTGTCTAATATTGTAACTATGATGATTTGAGTTACACCTCCTTTTGTGAACCGAAGTAATTCGTGATTTGCAATTGGAGTTTTTTGGCTGATGAAGGATGAAATTTTTTTACTGAGACCTCCTTTGAGCATACTGAAAAATCCTTAATCCTGATCCTTGCCTTCAATCCCAAATGATGAGTCATAATACAAATTGTTCGCAATAATTCTGTTTTTTGATTGAATTAAATTGCTAACCATTGTTCTTTTTTGTGTTTCATGTGAGGAAAGCATGGCTTGGAATACTTTGGAAGCAACTTGGAGAAGACAATATGGCAAAGTGTGGGAACAAGTCTTGAAGAAGCAACTTGGAGGGAAATTCAAAAACAAATAAGAACTCCTCTTAAAAATCCTAGGATCCAAATTCTTTTAATTTGTATTGTATAATTAGTTATTAGGAATTTAGATCAATCTTGTAATAAACCTCAAAGGAACATGTTGCACCCCAAAATTTGCCCTCCTATC
The DNA here is from genome assembly GCA_021764765.1 of Vicia sativa. Lineage (NCBI taxonomy): Eukaryota > Viridiplantae > Streptophyta > Magnoliopsida > Fabales > Fabaceae > Vicia > Vicia sativa. The sequence continues at coordinate 36,823,493 of CM038797.1, read as the reverse complement.
TCGATTTTATCTGGCTTAGGCTTCACATTCGTCTGCATACATATCCATTAGATCATTGACATTAAACAGTTATTCATCCATTGCATATGCATCATTTCATCGTATTTAAATTGACCAAAAGTCAGTTTAAATTGATATCTGCATCGTTTTATAGTTACAAAATACCCGACATTTCACTTCATTCATTTTTATCTCCTTACCTGTTTATTGTGACATTTTAAGTTGATTATATGTCGATAATATCAATATTTCGATTTTACAAGCGGTATTAAAGCGATTCGACATTTGTCTGGAAAATTAGCGGAAAAATATTTCAAACTTTAGCCTCTAACTCATTGCTTTATGAATCTACGTGTCACGTAGATCATGAAAATGTGATCTCTCTAATTTTTCGATACATTTCGAAATTTTGTTTTTAACCGTAAGTGTTTTAAAATCAGGTATTTTTTATTATCGTTTTATTTCAATTTTAAATATTTCGATAATTTTTCTTTAATGTTTGATACCCGTAGTTTATTTTAATATGTTCATTTAATTTTTTCGGATAATTATTGTCCGAACTTTTACCATTTTTAATAATTTTAAATGTCTAATTTGTATCTTAAAAAAATCAAACAAAAAACATTTTTGGGCTTGTAAATTTTTACTAGACCCAATTTTATGGCCCATTTATTTACTAAGGGTATTTCTGGCATTTAAAAAATAGTCTAAACCTAATATTTGGGTATAAATGTATATGTTATGTGATTGATTAAAGAGGCCAAAAAATGATTAAAAAAATAACGGCGGATCTGAATGAGGGAATTTCCTTTTTCATCTTGCTGGCTACCTCACTGTTTCGCTCTCACTGCCAGCATCACTAACCTACAGCCATTTACACCATCAGCTTCAAACCCACCTTCATACTCCCTATCTTCAATCCCCTTCATTTCTCCGCGAACTCGACACTCTCCCGTCTCAATCTCCCTCTCGCCGTTACCGTCACACTAACTCACCCAACACCAAACTTTATCGTCTCTCTCACAAAACCCCTCGTCCCTCTCATTCCTCTCCTTCATCCGAAAACCCCCTTTCTTTACTCCTTCAACCACTGTCGCCGTTACCACCTCGCTAAATTGACAGTCACCTTCATACATTCCATCCACTGCCTTCACCGAAACAACCCTCTATCACTCTCGTTCATCTCATTACTCCCTCCGCCGATACCCTGTTTCACTCTCGCCTCTATCTGCTACTCACTGTCGCCACCCTTCTGGTCTCCGTAACCCCCATCTCGCCTTCTTCTCCTCACCGTCCTTCTCGCCCTCACCGCTATCTCCATCCACCTATTGCCTTCAATCGTGACCCTCAAACCCTCTACCTTGAAAACAACCACCTTTTTTGGGGTCTGTGTTTCCAACAATGTCTTAAACGGTTCTGCTCCTGTTATGCTTCAGACTTTCCCTCAAGATTCTTTTTGGGAAACTCTCTATGCGGTCGACCACTTTCTCTTTGCCCTGGAACAGACACAGATGTTTCTTCTCCTTTCACTTTGTGGAGATTTACAGCAGCAGCGTCTGAGGGTTTCGTCTTTTATCGGTAAATTTTGATTTCCTTTCTTCTATGGACTGATATGTTTAAACTATATTCTTATTTGTTCTTGGTTGGTTCGGATGGAAATGATTCAAGTGGATAGTCTATTTGTATGACAGTGAACGTGTTGTTTTATATCTGTTCCAACGTTGCATTACCATTCATACTGCCTTTTTAGTTTGAAATCGAGAAACTCTATGGTATGATAATTACTGTTCGAAATCAGTATGTTGGAATTGATGATGAAGTTTTAGTTTGTTAACGTGTGGGTGATCGTATTTCAAGGTTTGTTTCGTATGTTTTAAATTAGAATGATAGGTTGATCATCAATAACATGTTTATTTGATTTTAATTTGGTTGAAGTTTCAATGTCCTTACCATGTTAACGGAGTTAATGTTCGGTTTTGAATTTGTATTGACAACACTTTTGTTGGTACTCGGTTGAATACTTGGATATTGTATCATGTTGATCGAATTTTAGTCGTAAGAGATTTTAGGACATGGTTGTTTAGGCATAATTGCTGTCCGGTTTTCCTTTAATAGATTTTGACTTAATTCTAAAATGGATTCATGCTTGGCAATTGATTTTAATTGTAAAGCGAATGTATGTTAATTGATCGATTTCTAATGATTGAAATTTTGCTTGAGTTTATGTTTGATACTTTAAGTCCTTGAAAATCTTTTATACTTCACATTATTATCGCTTTCTTGATTTAAGTTTGTTTTCAATCGCCATTTTGGCTCATGTTATTACTTGTTTACACATGTGGTGATCTTGAATCAAATTTGATTATTAACACATGTTGCAATTTTATTTTAATATCTTGCTCATTAACCATGTGTATCTTGTTTCCATTTCATTTCATTTTATTCCACACTTATGCTACTAACTAGTTTGCTACTTGTGAAGGCATTCAAGGATCGTTCAAACATCATTTATTCTTAGCATCCATATAAATTCTCTCCAATTGCATTTTTATTATAGTTATCCTACTATTTAGTATTTAGTATTTTAATTTTATGAACATACAAATATTCAGTATTTTATTTTTATATTTAATATTGTAGATATAGTTATATAATATTTCTATTTCATATTTAGTATTGTAAATACAATTATACTACTCTTATTCATATACTTTATTCGGTCCATTTGTAAATAAAATCATATTGTAATTATTATTCTTGTGTTGCAATTTAGAATTTGGAATTTAATTCAACCTTCGAATGAATTTGAATGCAAATATATCTATTCTTCGCATAGTTTTTGTGTGTATCTTGAGTGATGTAGGAATCTTCATTTGGTATTCATCCGATGCGTCAAGCCTTATCCGATTTTGAAGACTACTTGGAGCTCAACTCTTGCAACATAAGAGCTATTTATTTATTCAAATTAACTCGATTTGGTTGTATATATATTCCCGCTCATGAACATGCACCTCCACTTTTGCATAGATTGTAATTTCTCGTGTGTTCTAATTACCATTTAATTATGCGTTTATCATATTAGAACACATAGCCTCCTCTTGGGCTCCTCATCAAGAAGCAGGTAAACATACACAATGCACACCTGCACACATTCATAGTTTGGTCACAGGCTTTTCTCTGACGACAACTATTCGATCGATTGTTCCAATCGGTCGTTTAGAATACTAGTGTCACGCTAGTCCCACTTTTAGGAGCATACATAAAGCCACTTTGCATGGCCTCGCTTGTTTTCCTAATCAAATTATTCTATCCACAATCAAACTCCTAAAACACTTTCAAATTAAATTAATTAATTGAATTTGTTTTCTAAATCAATTTTTCAACAAAAAAAACAAAAACATAGTGATATGGTATTTAATTAAATTGTTAGAGGTTATGACGATTTAATTAAAATGTAAAATATTTGGGCCATTAGAGGTAACCCAATGACTTAAATGCTTTATTCCATAACATAATAAAAGTGAACTTTGTTTCACCTCACTTCTTTTCATAACAAAGATTTTGGATGAGAGATGATTGGTTGACCTCAATCACCAATCTCGAGTATCGAATCGTTAGAGGATATCCCAACGTTTTGATACTTGTCATCCACAACCAAACCCCTAAAACACTTTCAAATTAAATTAATTAATTGAACTTGTTTTTTTTCAAAAAATCAATTTTTCTACAAAACAAAAAAAACATAGTGCTATGGTATTTAATTAAATTGTTAGAGGTTCGCCCGACGATTTAATTAAAATGTAAAGTATTTGGGCCATTAGAGGGTAACCCAATGACTTAAATACTTTATTCCATAACACTTAATAAAAAGTGAACTTTGTTTCACCTCACTCCTTTTATAATAAAGATTTTGGATGAGAGAAGATCGGTTGACCTCAATCACCAATCTCAGTATCGAATCGTTAGAGGATATCCGCGTTTTGGTACTTGTCATCTACCATTAAAATCAATTCAACCCATTCAAATCTTTTTTCATATCGATTATCAAAATCAAAACATTTTCTTCTAAAATCAACACAACCAATCCAAGACATTTTCAACAAGAACTACGGAGTTTTGACTTTCCCATTGCGAGGAATACGTGAGCCGCGGTTTGAAACCGTGTCAAACTCAAAATAATAACAAACAAATCCGTTTTCTTCTTTCTTATTTACAATTTAGAAATTAGCGAATACACACACAAACACATTTTGAACTAAATGGGTCCCATCGATCGATGGACGTAAGAGTGCTAATACCTTCCTCTTGCGTAACCGACTCCAATTCATATTTTTTGGTCTTGTAGACCGCCTTATCCGATTTTTGTGGGTTTTATCTATATTTCCCCGTTCTTTCTAGAACAAATAAAATTAGGTGGCGATTTCATTGTTTTGAAAATTCATTTAAATGATTTTTGAAAATCGAGTTGCTTCAGTTGGCGACTTCACTGGGGATAATTTTTAAAATCTTTTTGACTAAGCGAGTCAACCCTAGTTTAGTTCTTCGCATGTTTGTGTGTTTGTTTATCGCTTTCTTCTTTATGCTTATCTATTGTTTATTGCTTATTATTTTCCTTACACTTTATGTATATTATTTTGTTGATATATTATTGTGATGGGAACTCATGGGCATTGTTACATAGATAAGCCCACTACCCAGGCTTCTAGGTCACCTTTTAGGAATAGAGGGTTCGTAGCCTAGGTCCACTGACTCCATTGTCTTGTTGGCCCGAAGCGAAGACTCCGGCTTAGAGTTGGTTGTTTTAAAGAGGTTGTTGGCCCGCGATAGCGCAGGACATCAATCTTTGGACAAATGACCCATAACTCTAAGTTTGTTCATATTGTCCTAACCGAGACCAAACGCTCAAATTTTGGATTTCGAGCATCCTTTAATAGCCGTTTCTTGGGGTATACTTTTACAAATACTATCGCCACGTAGGCCTCTCGCGCGATGATAATATTTGTTAAAAGGGGATCTGAGACTCCGAGAAACATTTAGCAAAAAACATTAAAACCACCTTGTTCGGGATTATTGGGTAGAAAAGCCTAGAGCTGTCCAATCATAGGAGCCCACCTAAATAAGTTGTTCTAATTACCAATACCATCCTTGATTCACGTCTTTGTGAACCTGATATTATCATCATGTTGCATTCCATTTGCATCAATCATCTCAAAAGAGTTTATTTCCCATATCATTCATGCATCATCATGCATTTCATTCATTTCAATCAGAGGACTCATTTCAACCTGGCTTCTTATTCAAAATCTCAAGACTTCAAGACTGATTTCCTGACATCATTGTCATCATGGATCAACTTTAAGCAGGTGTGGCTGCGATGAAAACTCATATAGATGCCAGATGGATCAATTCATGGAGGTTATCCAGAAGATTGCCCTTGGACAAGAAGAGTTGAAGCAAGTTGTTCAGAGGTCCAAAGTTGTTGCTATAGATCATGTTAATCCACCAGGTGTTGGTCTTAACCACATGGAGGTCCTTTCATATCAAAATGTCAAAAAACACCGTTCAGACGCATGTCAATGGAATTCCTCATTGTGAAGATATCTTTGAGTCTTCGTTTGACACCTTCAGATTTCCGATTGGAGAGACTGAATCTGAGAAAAAGCTTCACCTCCTTGAGGAAAGGATGAAAGCTATTGAGGGTCGTGATTCCCTTGGTTTAGACGCTCCTAGTTTGTGCTTGGTGCCTGGTATCAAAATTCCTGCAAAGTTCAAAGTCCCCACTTTTGAGAAGTATAAGGGTACCTCTTGTCCGATTACTCACATCAGAGCCTATTGCAATAAGATGGCTCACAATGCGGAAAATGACAAGCTCCTCATGCACGTTTTTCAAGATAGCCTCAATGGAACATCTCTCGAATGGTACACTCAGCTTGAACGAACTCACATCCAAACTTGGAAGGAATTGGCTGAAGCTTTTGTCAATCACTACGACTATAATAGGGACATGGCTCCCATCAGAATTCAACTCCAAGGTTTAACTCAAAAGACTGAAGAATCTTTCAAAGAGTATGCGCAGAGATGGAGAGAATTAGCTGCTAGAGTTCAACCTCCTCTTTTGGAACGAGAACTCATTGAGATGTTCTCCGATACCTTGCAGGGTCCCTACCTGATTGCTGGATGTACTTCTACGTTTTCACACCTAGTTTGTTGTAGGGGAACGTATTGAGCGTGGTCTCAAGATGGGTAACATTCATGATGTTGCTATTGCTTCTGAAATTCCAGAACAAATTGATGAAGAGGCAAGTACAATTTTCGAGGACGAGGAAGAAGCTTCTACTTACCATCCATTTCAGATTCCTAATCAAGTGACAAAAGCTGATTCAAATCTATGTGCTCCACAAATCTGTGTTGCAACTGTCTGTCAAACACCCGTTCAGTATGCTCCCCAGCAGCAGAACGTTCCTCGACAACAAACTTATCGACAAAATCGTCAACATCGAGGTGGAAAGAATCTGATAAGGCCAAGAAAAGTGCATGATCCAATCCCTATGCCTTGTAGTGAGTTGCTCTCTCGCTTACTCCAACATTCTTTGGTGGAGTTAAAGGAGCTCAGGACGCCTCCTTTTCCGTATCCTTCAGGATATGATCCTGATGCCTACTGTGAGTTCCATTCTGGGGCACCTGGCCATACAATTGAAGGATGTAATCTTTTCAAAGGCACGGTTCAGAAACTCATTGATTCCAAAGCCATCACGTTCATTCCAGAGGGCCTACGCATCAATTGAACTCTCTTTTGACTCAGTGAACGTCACAACTACAAAGTGCATCTTCTGAAGCAAGAAATCCATACGGAGACCAGTCTCCTCAACATGGATATTTCTAGTTTTATCTTGCATGCTATTTGTAATATTTCTTGTTTTGTTCAGTACTTTCTTGTATGCAAAACTCGCTCATTTCTGAATACTAATCATAATGCATTGAATATGTTTGTCTTGAAATAATCCATTCGTATTCACTCTTAAATGTTTTTATATGCTTTTGATATTCAACTCTTATTAATAAAGCAACACCTCTGTAGGGAGGATGACGAACAATTTACCAAGAATCTCAAACGTTATGCTTTCGAGTAAAAACCCTGCTAACGATGTACAGGCCTTGTTTCAAATTCCCAAACACCGGAGATATAAGGGAGTGAAACCCTCGTTAACCCCTTTTGAGCCTCGAAGTAGGAGTTTCTTTTCTGTTAAGAAAAAACCCTCATTTTTTTAACCTGGGGCAGGATAGTGTTCAGTTAATCTGATCGAGCGTTCAAAACTCTTCAAGAGTGCGCATCCAAGGATACAACAATGGTTATCCTTCAAAAGGTCGAGGAAAGTCAAAACCACAATGGTCAACCTTCGTCTATCATCAGTGTGCATCAAAAGAGAATGAAACCGTAATGGTTATCTCTCGCACAAGAAATCAATAGATGACGATACCACAATTGTTATCTCTCATCCGCCAAGGATTCAAGCAGTCACAATCATCTCCAATCAAACAAGGATGGAAGATCACACGATTTGTTCAAACGAAAAGTGATATAAAAAATGATGACAAAAAGCCCGCTAAGTCGAAACTTCATAATAAGTCGCTTAGGCAAAAATGGCAAAAGAAAAAAAGAAAAGGATCAACAATAAAATCCTTACAAGAATAAGGTCGTGTGATCAGACACCAAAGAAAAGGTGAGTGACTGTCGTGTCCAAGAAACCTCAGTGGTTCCTCAACCGCATCATAAACTTCTCTTAAGAGATGAATGCTTGCATCAAGTTATCCGAACTTAGGAATGGAGAACATCACGGAGAATGGGAAGGCACCAAATATTTTGAGCCTAAATATCTTTTTTCTAAAAAACCCGTGAACCAGACCACGTTACAACCCTTGAAAGTCCTAATTGAAGCATGGGTTAATTCGAAAGCAAAACTGTTACAAGAATACGGTAACCTGACTCCTAGGAGGCTTGCTAAACATTTGAGTTGGTATCACTCAATCTTTTACAAAAAAAATTCAATGTTTTGATATCTTTTCAATTAAAGATTTTTAAAACTTCAAGACAAACATGAACTTTGCATTAGAATTATCATTCGTAGAATAAAACATTCTTTGCATATAGATAAGTGCTTAAACATCAAGTGAGCTTGCATATTGAGCATCAGACGGATGATTTGATTGTCCTGAAGGACATATTGCTTCAAGTATCTGATTGTGCACAAAGCAGCTCAAGTTGAGAAGTGAGGTTGTGAAGTAGCCTACTTTCAAGATGAAAGTTAATCACCCTGAGTAGGTGATATCTTCAAAGTTCAGTCAATCTGGGGCATTTATGTCGAGATTCAGAGAACCTCTCAAAGAGGAGTAATCAAGGACATTCATCCGAGCAAGGTGGAAACCCTCTTTACATTTGGTGAGTCAGGGGCAGTGTTTCCAAGTTTATAATATTGGGGAAAATTATCTTGATGGTACAGATCTCAGGAAGCCTTTCTCGAGGCTATTTTCTTCAGAAGTCTCTACAGACTGAGGCAAAGCATTATGCAGGGGCATTCGTCCACCTCATAATTAATCAGGTTAAGTCCAGGCGCAAGCTAAACAATCGTTGAGTTTGAATGGCATGTCAGGAAGTCAGGATCGTCATCTTTAGCTCATCAGAGATCTAATCTATGTTGGAATTTTCTCCATCAGAAACCAAGGATCATTATCTCCAATTCAAGTCAGGATCGTTATCCTCTCAGCTCATCCGAGATTAGGATTTAATTCTTGGTTATTGGTTTCCTTCAAAAGAAGTCAGAAGGCGGAATTCTATCCATTGAGTTCCAACAGATGTCTTCGCTTCGACACATTGCATATAGTAATCATCATTGCATTACATAGCATCCTCAAAAAAGCGTAGCATTTCCATTGATATGGAGCATTACGCCAAAAAATAATAATCTCAAACATGCATCTAAGCATAAGCCAGATTAAAGTGTTTCTCGAGTACCCTTTTGTGTCTCCAGAAGAAGTTTATCCATAAAAATCCCCAGTGGTATTCGATCGAGTTCCCTCAAGAAATTCTTCTTGTTGTTGCTATATGCACTTTTGACCTGTGGTCTCTTACATCATTCAAATTCAATTCATTTACCAAGCGTCTTGCTTTTTGCAATTTTCTATTTCGGTATTCTTACCGTGTTTGCCTCTGTCGTTAGAGTGTGAGCAAGAGTCGGTGTCTAACCTTTCTTGCTTCTCGGTTATTTGAGTATCCATACTTGGTGTGTGGTAATTCATATAATTGCCACTCTTGAAGAAATACACCCGCCTTTGGCACGAGGGATATTGTATTTCTTGCATATTAAACTTTAAAGTCCAACATAGTCAGCAATCCTCGAGAGTCTCTTTTGGTTGGCCTCTTTCCCGTGAATTCGTCTTGATCGACGATTTTACCATTCCATATATTTTCTCCCAGGTGAGTCTGCTCCAGTCGGTCTCCCTCTTGTGTGTGTCTAATATCTTTACGACATATACTACATGCATTCTCATTTCGATCTGCGATGCAACTTATTGAGTATGCTCGTTCCAAAGATCTATGAGTTCTTACCTTTCGATCTGCGAAGCAACTTATTGTATGCTCGTTCCAAAGGTGCATGCGGTTTCGTTTATGATCTGCGAAGCAACTTATTAAAGTATGCTCGTTCCAAAGATCATCATTCTCATTTTCGATCTGCGATGCAACTTATTGAAGTATGCTCGTTCCAAAGATCTATGAGTTCTTACCTTTGATCTGCGAAACTTATTGAAGTATGCTCGTTCCAAGGTGCATGCGGTTTCGTTTATGATCTGCGAAGCAACTTATTAAAGTATGCTCGTTCCAAAGATCATCATTCTCATTTTGATCTGTGCAACTTATTAAAGTATGCTCGTTCCAAAGATCTATGAGTTCGTCTTCCTTGATCTGCGAAGCCGCTTATTCAAGCGTATTCGTGTTAAAGATCTATGTTTGGAGTTTTTCGTTTCTCCTTTCTTCTAAGTCCACTTTTGACTAAAGCTTTTCTCCCCGGTAACCTTACCGATGCTAACCTTCTTGTGTCTCGGTTCCCGATCACCGATCGATGTCTTGATACCTTACCGTTGTAGCAACTTTGCTAATTTTGTTTCCCGATCACGATCGATGTCTTCCTTACCGTTGTAGAAACTTTGCTAATTTTGTTCCCCGATCACCTGATCGATGTCTTCCGGTAACCTTACCGTTGTAGCAACTTTGCTAATTTTGTTTCCCCAATTTTATGGCCCATTTATTTACTAAGGGTATTTCTGGCATTTAAAAAATAGTCTAAACCTAATATTTGGGTATAAATGTATATGTTATGTGATTGATTAAAGAGGCCAAAAAATGATTAAAAAAATAACGGCGGATCTGAATGAGGGAATTTCCTTTTCATCTTCTTTGGCTACCTCAACTGCTTCTCTCCATCACTAACCTCTGACCATTTACACCATCCTGACCCACCTTCATACTCCTATCTTCATCCCTTCATTTCTCCATGAACTCGACACTCTCCGTCTCAATCTCCCTCTCGCGTTCCGTCACTAACTCACCCAACACCAAACTTTATCGTCTCTCTCACAAAACCCTCGTCCTCTCATTCCTCTCCTTCGTCAAAACCCCTTTCTTTACTCCTTCAACCACTGTCGCCGTTACCACCTCGCTAAATTGACAGTCACCTTCATACATTCCATCCACTGCCTTCACCGAAACAACCCTCTATCACTCTCGTTCATCTCATTACTCCCTCCGCCGATACCCTGTTTCACTCTCGCCTGTCTGCTACTCACCCACGGTCTCCGTAACCCCATCTCGCCTTCTTCTCCTCACCGTCCTTCTCGCCCTCACCGCTATCTCCATCCACCTATTGCCTTCAATCGTGACCCTCAAACCCTCTACCTTGAAAACAACCACCTTTTTTGGGGTCTGTGTTTCCAACAATGTCTTAAACGGTTCTGCTCCTGTTATGCTTCAGACTTTCCCTCAAGATTCTTTTTGGGAAACTCTCTATGCGGTCGACCACTTTCTCTTTGCCCTGGAACAGACACAGATGTTTCTTCTCCTTTCACTTTCGGAGATTTACAGCAGCAGCGTCTAGGGTTTCGTCTTTTATCGGTAAATTTTGATTTCCTTTCTTCTATGGACTGATATGTTTAAACTATATTCTTATTTGTTCTTGGTTGGTTCGGATGGAAATGATTCAAGTGGATAGTCTATTTGTATGACAGTGAACGTGTTGTTTTATATCTGTTCCAACGTTGCATTACCATTCATACTGCCTTTTTAGTTTGAAATCGAGAAACTCTATGGTATGATAATTACTGTTCGAAATCAGTATGTTGGAATTGATGATGAAGTTTTAGTTTGTTAACGTGTGGGTGATCGTATTTCAAGGTTTGTTTCGTATGTTTTAAATTAGAATGATAGGTTGATCATCAATAACATGTTTATTTGATTTTAATTTGGTTGAAGTTTCAATGTCCTTACCATGTTAACGGAGTTAATGTTCGGTTTTGAATTTGTATTGACAACACTTTTGTTGGTACTCGGATTTCGAATACTTGGATATTGTATCATGTTGATCGAATTTTAGTCGTAAGAGATTTTAGGACATGGTTGTTTAGGCATAATTGCTGTCCGGTTTTCCTTTAATAGATTTTGACTTAATTCTAAAATGGATTCATGCTTGGCAATTGATTTTTAATTGTAAAACGAATGTATGTTAATTGATCCCGATTTCTAATGATTGAAATTTTGCTTGAGTTTATGTTTGATACTTTAAGTCCTTGAAAATCTTTTTATACTTCACATTGTTATCGCTTTCTTGATTTAAGTTTGATTTCAATCGCCATTTTTGGCTCATGTTATTACTTGTTTACACATGTATGGTGATCTTGAATGCGAAATTTGATTATTAACACATGTTGCAATTTTATTTTAATATCTTGCTCATTAACCATGTGTATCTTGTTTCCATTTCATTTCATTTTATTCCACACTTATGCTACTAACTAGTTTGCTACTTGTGAAGGCATTCAAGGATCGTTCAAACATCATTTATTCTTAGCATCCATATAAATTCTCTCCAATTGCATTTTTATTATAGTTATCCTACTATTTAGTATTTAGTATTTTAATTTTATGAACATACAAATATTCAGTATTTTATTTTTATATTTAATATTGTAGATATAGTTATATAATATTTCTATTTCATATTTAGTATTGTAAATACAATTATACTACTCTTATTCATATACTTTATTCGGTCCATTTGTAAATAAAATCATATTGTAATTATTATTCTTGTGTTGCAATTTAGAATTTGGAATTTAATTCAACCTTCGAATGAATTTGAATGCAAATATATCTATTCTTAGCATAGTTTTTGTGTGTATCTTGAGTGATGTAGGAATCTTCATTTGGTATTCATCCGATGCGTCAAGCCTTATCCGATTTTGAAGACTACTTGGAGCTCAACTCTTGCAACATAAGAGCTATTTATTTATTCAAATTAATTCGATTTGGTTGTATATATATTCCCGCTCATGAACATGCACCTCCACTTTTGCATAGATTGTAATTTCTCGTGTGTTCTAATTACCATTTAATTGTCGTTTATCATATTAGAACACATAGCCTCCTCTTGGGCTCCTCATCAAGCGGTAAACATACACAATGCACACTGCACACATTCATAGTTTGGTCACAGGCTTTTCTATGACAACTATTCGATCGATTGTTCCAATCGGTCGTTTAGAATACTAGTGTCACGCTAGTCCCACTTTTAGGAGCATACATAAAGCCACTTTGCATGGCCTCGCTTGTTTTCCTAATCAAATTATTCTATCCACAATCAAACTCCTAAAACACTTTCAAATTAAATTAATTAATTGAATTTGTTTTCTAAATCAATTTTTCAACAAAAAAAACAAAAACATAGTGATATGGTATTTAATTAAATTGTTAGAGGTTCGCCCGACGATTTAATTAAAATGTAAAGTATTTGGGCCATTAGAGGGTAACCCAATGACTTAAATGCTTTATTCCATAACACTTAATAAAAGTGAACTTTGTTTCACCTCACTTCTTTTCATAACAAAGATTTTGGATGAGAGATGATTGGTTGACCTCAATCACCAATCTCGAGTATCGAATCGTTAGAGGATATCCCAACGTTTTGATACTTGTCATCCACAACCAAACCCCTAAAACACTTTCAAATTAAATTAATTAATTGAACTTGTTTTTCAAAAATCAATTTTCTACAAAACAAAAAAACATAGTGCTATGGTATTTAATTAAATTGTTAGAGGTTCGCTTGACGATTTAATTAAAATGTAAAGTATTTGGGCCATTAGAGGTAACCCAATGACTTAAATACTTTATTCCATAACATAATAAAAGTGAACTTTGTTTCACCTCACTCCTTTTATAATAAAGATTTTGGATGAGAGAAGATCGGTTGACCTCAATCACCAATCTCGAGTATCGAATCGTTAGAGGATATCCAGCGTTTTGGTACTTGTCATCTACCATTAAAATCAATTCAACCCATTCAAATCTTTTTTCGCTCATATGCGATTATCAAAATCAAAAACATTTTCTTCTAAAATCAACACAACCAATCCAAGACATTTTCAACAAGAACTACGGAGTTTTGACTTTCCCATTGCGAGGGAATCGTAGCGCGGTTTCGAAACCGTGTCAAACTCAAAATAATAACAAACAAATCCCGTTTTCTTCTTTCTTATTTACAATTTAGAAATTAGCGAATACACACACAAACACATTTTGAACTAAATGGGTCCCATCGAGTACGATGGACGTAAGAGGTGCTAATACCTTCCTCTTGCGTAACCGACTCCCGAATTCATATTTTTTGGTCTTGTAGACCGCCTTATCCGATTTTTGTGGGTTTTATCTATATTTCCCCGTTCTTTCTAGAACAAATAAAATTAGGTGGCGATTTCATTGTTTTGAAAATTCATTTTAAATGATTTTTTGAAAATCGAGTTGCTTCAGAACATAAGTTCTTTTGTAATACCCTATAAATACAAATTGAATTTTGAAAGCAAATTGTAGATTTCAAATGCATCTTGCCATGTATTTTCTTTTATAAATTTGAATGGTTTTGAATGAACTTTAGTTGAGGAATGAACCATGAATGGACACTTTAGATTAACACATGTAATTTCCATGTTCATATAATAATTCCAACTTCTTACTCTTAAATTCACACTAGCTTATGTTCCAAGAAAACTTAAACGATCCCAACTATTACCCAAATTCTTACAATCGTTAAACAATTCCAATTGAAAACCCTTGAAAATCTGGTGACCCTCAATCATTGACGAGACAGAAGAAAAACTTCTCATAACTTCCAAGAAACTTTTAAACCAAACTTAAGTGACTTTTAAATTTAAAAGATCGAGATTCAAATTAATGATAGAAACGATGGATGTCTTCATCGGATAGGAACTTGTAACAACTGATCAAAACCAATTTCAATCAACTTCCTATGATGCCATGATCTTATGAGAACGAGGAAATAAAGTCCTGCTCTTGTGCAATGACGAAATTCAAAAGAGTGTATTCCTTGAAGAAAGGATGCCTCACGATCATTCCTCACAACTACAAACCCAAAAAGAAATTGTTGTCTGGAGATAAAACGCTGAGTTTAGGAGGGTAAATTTTGGGGTGCGACACCTAGCATCAAAACTCTCAATTAAGGGATATTTGATTAGTTTAAATGATTAAGACCCATATAAATATGGTACTTTTGAAAAATAGCAGTTATCATTAGATTAAGAACAAGTATCAATTACCATTTGTAGAAGATCAAGATGAATGACTTGTTTTATTCGTAAAGAAAACACGCCATCTGCTTTTAGTACCAAAAAGTAGGATTATTTGTCCAAATATTAATGTGAGTTTTAACATCTAACATGTATGGTATTTTATTTAAAAATATGTAGAAGATAGTATTAATAATCATTTTGTGAATGAAACAGATGGATAATTTAGTGAATGAAACAAATTGATAATTTTGTGAAAGAAGATAAAATCATTTGTATGCTTAATTTGAGATTAATAAATTGTTGTTATTGAATAACTTCACAAATTCTAACTATATTCTAACTATTAGGAGAATATTTCTATTATATATCATTGTTAATGCGTGAGACACTTTTAACGAGGAGAAAAAGAGAGAATAATAAAGAAAATAAAGATTTATATTATTCAATTGTACAAATAATAATACAGACTATGACTATTTATATACAACTTTAATTGGGTTTGAGTCTACACAACTTAGATTATATTTAAATATTAAATCTAATCAAATCTAATATAATTTTTAACAAATCTAACTTAATATTTCAACACACTCCCATAATCCAAGTTGTCGAACATACTCTAAAAATTGTCAATCTGAACTATTCATAATTTTTTTCTAAAAGTCAGGAATCTTCCGATCTTCAATCCTTTGGTGAAAATGTCAGTCAATTGTGCTTCACTCGAGCAATTTCTTACTTCAAGTTCATCTCGATTTACTTTTTCCCTCAAGAAGTGAAACCTAGCTCCGATATGTTTACTTCTTCCATTCAGAACTGGATTCTTCGCTAGATTTATGGCTGACTTGTTGTCGATTTGCAATACAAGAGGTTTCTTCACTTCGACAACCATTTCTTCTAGTACTGATTTGATCCAAATTTCTTGACAAGCAGCATATGATCATGTTATATATTCAGCTTCGCAAGATGACAATGTCACCACAAGTTATTTCTTCGAACACCATGAGATTAGAGCACCAAATACTTGAAAGAAATATCCAGTTGTGCTTCTTTGATCTTCCTTATCTCCACACTGATCAGCATGTGAAAAACAATTAACTATTACTTCTTTGTCTTCAGAATCTCGTCGAAATAGTATTCCATAATTTATTAAACCCGTCAAATATCTCTGGATTATTCTTAAAACCTTCATATGTGACACTCTTGGTGCACTAATATATTTGTTTACTAATCCGATTGCGAAACCTATATCAGGTCAACTGTTGCACACATACCTCAGAGATCCCACAATTCGCTTGAGCAAAGTTACATCGACTTTGTCTTCCTCTTCATTCTTCTCCAACCTCACATTTGGTTTGACGGGTGAGGAAGCAGGATTTGAATCATTCATTTTGAATCTTTTTAGTATCTCTTAAACATACTTCCTTTGATGTAGCACCATACCTTGTTTCAAAATTTTAAATTTTATGCCTAGGAAACAAGACAATTTTCCCAAATCCGACATTTTAAATTTCTTGGTGATCAGCTCTTTGAACTTCGACAATTTCTCCAAACTATTTCCAGTTACGAGCAAGTCATTGACATATAAGCAGATGATTGTTATATCTTGTGCTACAACCTCCACATAGACACCATACTCTGATTTGCATTTGACAAATCCCAATTAGACTAAGTATGACTCAATCTTCTTGTTTCATGCCCTAGGTTCCTACTTGAGACCATAGAGCATTTTGTGTAACTTATATATTTTACTCGCTTCCTTCTGAGTCACAAACCCAGGAGTTTGTGTGACGTAGACCTCTTCGTCTAAAGGACCATTCAGAAATGATGATTTTACATCTAAATGAAATGTCGACCAACCTTGGTTACATGTTAATGCTATCACTATACGAATAGTCTCCAATCTTGCCATTGGAGCAAATACTTTAGAGTAGTTAAGTCCTTCTCTTTTAAGATAACCTCGAGCTACTAATCTTGCTTTGTGTCTTGCTATCAAATCACCAGCATTGTGTTTCAACTTGAACATCCACTTCACTTGATAGCTTTTGTATATGCTGGAAATTCGACTAACTCTGATGTATTGTTTCTTTTGATTGCTTGTAACTCTTCAACCATATTTGACTTCCACTTGTTAATATTTAAAGCTTCGCTATAGTTGATTGGTTCAGCACTTGCAAGTAAAGAAAAAAAGAACTAATTCTCTATCTGGTGTTACTTCATCATTACCAGTCACTTCATAATCCTGAAATCTTGTTGGAAGAACTCTAGTTCGTTGAGATCTATGGATTATGCTAGACACACCCTCTTCGACATTGTCTAGAATATTAGAAACTACTTCAACTTCGACAAGAATATTAGCAATATCTTCGACTTTATTAGTTTCTTCGTCAAAACCATAGCTCATCAATGGCTTATTAATTGCATCATTAAAATTCCAATACCAGGCATAATTTTCATCAATCAAAATATCTCTACTCACCATAATATTCTCATTAATTTTATTGAATAACATGTATGCACTAGTTTTATGATATCCTACTAGAATCATAGGTTCACTTTTCTCACCAAGCTTCCTTCTTCTTGCATCAGGAATATGCTTGTAACACATAGAGTCAAACACCTTCTAATGACTTACTGATGGTCTTTTATCACTCCACACTTCTTCAGGAACCTTGTTCTTCAAAATCTTAGTAAGACACCTATTCAAAATACAAACTGCAGTCCAAACAGCTTCTCCCCATAAAAACTTTGGTAAATTATTTTGCTTTAGCATGCATCTCTCCATATCTAATATGGTTTTGTTTATTCTTTCAATAACTCCATTATGTTAAGGCGTATAAGGAGCAGTTACCTCGTGATCAACACCATGTTCTACACATAAATCTTCAAACATATTGGATGTGTATCCGCTGCCTCCATTTGTTCGCAGAACTTTGATCATTTTCTCACTCTGGTTTTCGACAAGTCTCTTGACTATCTTAAATATTTCGAATACTTCTTCCTTTCTCTTGATCACATAGATCCAAAAAATTTGGCTTAACTCATCGACAAACAAAACAAAATATCTGTCTCCACCAATGGTATGTTATTTGAATGGACCACATACATCTGAATGTACCACTTCGAGAATGCAGGATGATCTCATTGGCAGAATCGAAATGAAATAATTTCTAGATTTCTTTCCGACTAAACAAACTTCTCAAAATTTGTCAGGCATCTTAAGACTTGGAATTCCAATAACCATATCTTGAGTAAGCATATGATTAAGTGATCGAAAATTCAAATGTTCAAACCTCAAATGCCACAACCAACTATCCTTGTGGTTAACAATAGTTTTCAAATATTGAACTTATGTCGAATTTATCATAGTCCAAATGTCATGTTCTTCGACAACGGATATTTTAAGACCAAATTGTTCTTGGTGTCGAACAATTTCAAAGCTCCATCTTTCATAACAACTGAGAAACCTTTTTCGACCAGTTGTCCAACACTTAACAAGTTTCACTTAATTCCAGGTACATAGAGCACATTTTTAACCATAGATTTCCCTTCATTACTGTAACACGGTGAACTGACTTTTTAGTGATTTTGTATCGCAAATGTGCGGATAGCAAGAGTCGCCACCGACTTTTATTTTTATCCAATTAAGGGAAGGTAAAAGTACAGAAAAAGACCTTCGTTTAGATTCTGAGTTCGGGAGAATGGTTATGAAAAGGGAAGGTATTAACACCCCTTTTCATCCGCAGTTTATTCTACGGGCTCTTAGTTGCTCTAGATTACCTTTTAAAATTGCTTTCTGTGTGTTTGACAAAAAATATTTTGAAAGAGGCATTTCGCTTTGACTTTGTAATGACTCATGTAGGAGTGTATACAAAGTGTTTGGAAATGTTTTGTTTTGAAAAGAATTTGAACTTTGAAAAGATGTCGGTGTGAAAAGCATTTGATAGGCGAGCAACTAAAGACTTATTTACCCACTCGAATTATCGTTTTCATACTTTTACGTTCCTTTAGAATAACGCTATCCGTACCATTAGTTAGTAGGTAGCTCCATTCGTTGGATGTAAGCGGGACATTCGAAGGGACATCGGATGGTCATAGAAGACAACTTGTAGGAAGTATCCTAGCACATTCGAAGGACTATCATCATTTTTCGTAGGCGACAATCGAGGTCAAGATCATATATTCGGAGGCGACATCTTGGGTCTTATGATCTTTGTATCGAAGGGACTATGATGATTTGTTTGAAGGCAGCGGTGCTAGAATACCTCTACGTTCGAGGACATGACCATTTTGAATTAAAAGGCAACGAGAAAAATTACCCTAAGGGGTGCATGTGTGAAAGAAGTGTGTTGATTTGGATATTTTATCTTGAAAATTAGTGGGCTAAGTTCATTATTATCTTGCCATACACGCCTAGTTATTATCGTATATCTTTAATTCCTTAAGATTAGGATTAGGGTTTGTTTTTAGTTAGTTACTTTTTGTCCTATAAATAGGTGCTTGTATTTCATTAGTTTAATAAATTCAATACAATTCAATCTTTATTTTATACTCTTTCTTATTTTCTCACTCTGGTTTTCGACAAGTCTCTTGACTATCTTAAATATTTCGAATACTTCTTCCTTTCTCTTGATCACATAGATCCAAAAAATTTGGCTTAACTCATCGACAAACAAAACAAAATATCTGTCTCCACCAATGGTATGTTATTTGAATGGACCACATACATCTGAATGTACCACTTCGAGAATGTAGGATGATCTCATTGGCAGAATCGAAATGAAATAATTTCTAGATTTCTTTCCGACTAAACAAACTTCTCAAAATTTGTCAGGCATCTTAAGACTTGGAATTCCAATAACCATATCTTGAGTAAGCATATGATTAAGTGATCGAAAATTCAAATGTTCAAACCTCAAATGCCACAACCAACTATCCTTGTGGTTAACAATAGTTTTCAAATATTGAACTTATGTCGAATTTATCATAGTCCAAATGTCATGTTCTTCGACAACGGATATTTTAAGACCAAATTGTTCTTGGTGTCGAACAATTTCAAAGCTCCATCTTTCATAACAACTGAGAAACCTTTTTCGACCAGTTGTCCAACACTTAACAAGTTTCACTTAATTCCAGGTACATAGAGCACATTTTTAACCATAGATTTCCCTTCATTACTGTAACACGGTGAACTGACTTTTTAGTGATTTTGTATCGCAAATGTGCGGATAGCAAGAGTCGCCACCGACTTTTATTTTTATCCAATTAAGGGAAGGTAAAAGTACAGAAAAAGACCTTCGTTTAGATTCTGAGTTCGGGAGAATGGTTATGAAAAGGGAAGGTATTAACACCCCTTTTCATCCGCAATTTATTCTACGGGCTCTTAGTTGCTCTAGATTACCTTTTAAAATTGCTTTACGTGTGTTTGACAAAAATATTTTGAAAGAGGCATTTACTGACTTTGTAATGACTCATGTAGGAGTGTATACAAAGTGTTTGGAAATGTTTTGTTTTGAAAAGAATTTGAACTTTGAAAAAGAGTGTCTGGTGTGAAAAGCATTTGATAGAGCGAGCAACTAAAAGACTTATTTACCCACTCGAATTCGTCGTTTCATACTTTTACGTTCCTTTAGAATAACGCTATCCGTACCATTAGTTAGTAGGTAGCTCCATTCGTTGGATGTAAGCGGGACATTCGAAGGGACATCGGATGGTCATAGAAGACAACTTGTAGGAAGTATCCTAGCACATTCGAAGGGACTATCATCATTTTTTCGTAGGCGACAATCGAGGGTCAAGATCATATATTCGGAGGCGACATCTTGGGTCTTATGATCTTTGTATCGAAGGGACTATGATGATTTGTTTGAAGGCAGCGGTGCTAGAATACCTCTACGTTCGAGGACATGACCATTTTGAATTAAGGCAGCGAGAGAAAATTACCCTAAGGGGTGCATGTGTGAAAGAAGTGTGTTGATTTGGATATTTTATCTTGAAAATTAGTGGGCTAAGTTCATTATTATCTTGCCATACACGCCTAGTTATTATCGTATATCTTTAATTCCTTAAGATTAGGATTAGGGTTTGTTTTAGTTAGTTACTTTTTGTCCTATAAATAGGTGCTTGTATTTCATTAGTTTAATAAATTCAATACAATTCAATCTTTATTTTATACTCTTTCTTATTTTCTCACTCGGTTTTCGACAAGTCTCTTGACTATCTTAAATATTTGAATACTTCTTCCTTTCTCTTGATCACATAGATCCAAAAATTTGGCTTAACTCATCGACAAACAAAACAAAATATCATCTCCACCAATGGTATGTTATTTGAATGGACCACATACATCGAATGTACCACTTCGAGAATGTAGGATGATCTCATTGGCAGAATCGAAATGAAATAATTTCTAGATTTCTTTCCGACTAAACAAACTTCTCAAAATTTGTCAGGCATCTTAAGACTTGGAATTCCAATAACCATATCTTGAGTAAGCATATGATTAAGTGATCGAAAATTCAAATGTTCAAACCTCAAATGCCACAACCAACTATCCTTGTGGTTAACAATAGTTTTCAAATATTGAACTTATGTCGAATTTATCATAGTCCAAATGTCATGTTCTTCGACAACGGATATTTTAAGACCAAATTGTTCTTGGTGTCGAACAATTTCAAAGCTCCATCTTTCATAACAACTGAGAAACCTTTTTCGACCAGTTGTCCAACACTTAACAAGTTTCACTTAATTCCAGGTACATAGAGCACATTTTTAACCATAGATTTCCCTTCATTACTGTAACACGGTGAACTGACTTTTTAGTGATTTTGTATCGCAAATGCGGATAGCAAGAGTCGCCACCGACTTTTATTTTATCCAATTAAGGGAAGGTAAAAGTACGAAAAAGACCTTCGTTTAGATTACGAGTTCGGAGAATGGTTATGAAAAGGGAAGGTATTAACACCCTTTTCATCCATGATTTATTCTACGGGCTCTTAGTTGCTCTAGATTACCTTTTAAAATTGCTTTCTGTGTGTTTGACAAAAAATATTTTGAAAGAGGCATTTCGCTTTGACTTTGTAATGACTCATGTAGGAGTGTATACAAAGTGTTTGGAAATGTTTTGTTTTGAAAAAATTTGAACTTTGAAAAAGTGTGCGTGTGAAAAGCATTTGATAGAGCGAGCAACTAAAAGACTTATTTACCCACTCAGAATTCGTCGTTTTCATACTTTTACGTTCCTTTAGAATAACGCTATCCGTACCATTAGTTAGTAGGTAGCTCCATTCGTTGGATGTAAGCGGGACATTCGAAGGGACATCGGATGGTCATAGAAGACAACTTGTAGGAAGTATCCTAGCACATTCGAAGGGACTATCATCATTTTTTCGTAGGCGACAATCGAGGGTCAAGATCATATATTCGGAGGCGACATCTTGGGTCTTATGATCTTTGTATCGAAGGGACTATGATGATTTGTTTGAAGGCAACGGTGCTAGAATACCTCTACGTTCGAGGGACATGACCATTTTTGAATTCGTAAGGCAACGAGAGAAAATTACCCTAAGGGGTGCATGTGTGAAAGAAGTGTGTTGATTTCAGATATTTTATCTTGAAAATTAGTGGGCTAAGTTCATTATTATCTTGCCATACACGCCTAGTTATTATCGTATATCTTTAATTCCTTAAGATTAGGATTAGGGTTTGTTTTTAGTTAGTTACTTTTTGTCCTATAAATAGGTGCTTGTATTTCATTAGTTTAATAAATTCAATACAATTCAATCTTTATTTTATACTCTTTCTTATTTTCTCACTCTGGTTTTCGACAAGTCTCTTGACTATCTTAAATATTTCGAATACTTCTTCCTTTCTCTTGATCACATAGATCCAAAAAATTTGGCTTAACTCATCGACAAACAAAACAAAATATCTGTCTCCACCAATGGTATGTTATTTGAATGGACCACATACATCTGAATGTACCACTTCGAGAATGTAGGATGATCTCATTGGCAGAATCGAAATGAAATAATTTCTAGATTTCTTTCCGACTAAACAAACTTCTCAAAATTTGTCAGGCATCTTAAGACTTGGAATTCCAATAACCATATCTTGAGTAAGCATATGATTAAGTGATCGAAAATTCAAATGTTCAAACCTCAAATGCCACAACCAACTATCCTTGTGGTTAACAATAGTTTTCAAATATTGAACTTATGTCGAATTTATCATAGTCCAAATGTCATGTTCTTCGACAACGGATATTTTAAGACCAAATTGTTCTTGGTGTCGAACAATTTCAAAGCTCCATCTTTCATAACAACTGAGAAACCTTTTTCGACCAGTTGTCCAACACTTAACAAGTTTCACTTAATTCCAGGTACATAGAGCACATTTTTAACCATAGATTTCCCTTCATTACTGTAACACGGTGAACTGACTTTTTAGTGATTTTGTATCGCAAATGTGCGGATAGCAAGAGTCGCCACCGACTTTTATTTTTATCCAATTAAGGGAAGGTAAAAGTACAGAAAAAGACCTTCGTTTAGATTCTGAGTTCGGGAGAATGGTTATGAAAAGGGAAGGTATTAACACCCCTTTTCATCCGCAGTTTATTCTACGGGCTCTTAGTTGCTCTAGATTACCTTTTAAAATTGCTTTCTGTGTGTTTGACAAAAAATATTTTGAAAGAGGCATTTCGCTTTGACTTTGTAATGACTCATGTAGGAGTGTATACAAAGTGTTTGGAAATGTTTTGTTTTGAAAAGAATTTGAACTTTGAAAAAGAGTGTCTGGTGTGAAAAGCATTTGATAGAGCGAGCAACTAAAAGACTTATTTACCCACTCAGAATTCGTCGTTTTCATACTTTTACGTTCCTTTAGAATAACGCTATCCGTACCATTAGTTAGTAGGTAGCTCCATTCGTTGGATGTAAGCGGGACATTCGAAGGGACATCGGATGGTCATAGAAGACAACTTGTAGGAAGTATCCTAGCACATTCGAAGGGACTATCATCATTTTTTCGTAGGCGACAATCGAGGGTCAAGATCATATATTCGGAGGCAACATCTTGGGTCTTATGATCTTTGTATCGAAGGGACTATGATGATTTGTTTGAAGGCAACGGTGCTAGAATACCTCTACGTTCGAGGGACATGACCATTTTTGAATTCGTAAGGCAACGAGAGAAAATTACCCTAAGGGGTGCATGTGTGAAAGAAGTGTGTTGATTTCAGATATTTTATCTTGAAAATTAGTGGGCTAAGTTCATTATTATCTTGCCATACACGCCTAGTTACTAGCAATTGATAGAGTGCGGAAAGTAAAATGCGGAATGTAAAGGTGCGGAAAGGTAAATGTCCTACGCTATTACATGGCTTTGGGGCAGATACATAATTTAAAAATGCGGAAAATAAAGTCCTAAGTTAAACTATTACATCCCGTATACAGTTACATTATTGAAAAAATAAAATGATAAAGAAAGAATCGTCTGAATCGGATCAACCTGTAAAGGAATGAGAAATCGGAAAATACGATATGAATCGAACAAGAGAAAAAATGTTAGAAAAATGCAAATTTTTATATGAGAAAATTATTACATGCTGGAAATAGTATAAATATGTTAAAATAATTTTTTGGGATTTTTTGGATGCGATTTGATAATTAAAAACTAATTTAAAATGATTTAAATGCAAAATTATGAATAAAAATAAACATGCATGCAAAATTATATTTTTTAATTTATTAAATTAAATAAAGTTTTTCAGAAAACAAATGCAAAAAGAAATTTAATTTCTGATAATTTTTTAAAGCAGAATAAAAATATGAAAATAAATTAAAATAGAGCAAAAATATTAGAAAAATTAGAAAATATGAAAATAGTTAGAAAATATGAAAGTTTGGAAAAAGAAACAAAAACCAGCCCTGGAGTGGATCGAACAGGGGACCCTTGAGGGTATCTGGCAACAGGAAACGACTTAACCACCACGCCATGTGTCACCTGGTGTTACGGAATGAAAACGTGAGATGATGAGCAACACGCGTCGCCGTTTGGGAAGGTAAAAAACACAGTCAGCCGGTGGGGTCCTTTGACTTATGAATGAGCGAATCGGAACGCGTTCTCCTGCCACGCCAGCTTCCTCGCCGGTCAACACATTCAACGACGCCGGAGCCCTAGCTCCGGTCGTCTTCTCCGATGAGTTCCACGTTCAAACCTGCAAAACAGCGCGAATAACAAGAAAAGGAAGACCTTGTCCACCTAAATCGGACCTTCTGAATCCATTGGTGACCTTAGTTTTGGCTAAAAACACTTGTATGAACCGGTTCGAATCAAACAGTCCGAAACAACCTAACCATGGTGATTCGTGATTTCCACGTGGAACCTCACATGTAAAGCGCCAAATACATTCTAATGGACACCCTGAATTCAAACAAGCAAGCAAAAATGGTTAATGATGCATGGATTATGAAAATCAAAAATCAAACAAATACCAAATCGGAGCTTGATAGATGTCACGTTCTGGGCAGTTGTAGGCTTGAGTAAGGATTGTTTTTGCTTGCTGGGAACCTCCTGAGCAAGAATGGATGGCTAGATCGGGCTGAAACCTGCTGCAATTTGGAATTCGATTTTCTCAAGTTTTGAGAAAAATTTGGCAAAATAAGGGTTTGGCTTGAGCTAGGGTTTCATGTAGCTTGCTGGCTGTGATGCTTGGTATTTATAGAGAGGATTTTGAGAGAAAAAGGAGTGAAAAAAGATTGATCCTTGATTGTGCAATATTTTCCATTTAAAACAAATCAATATTTTCTTGGTCTTCAAGGAAGATATAAATCCAATCCTTTTCAAAAAATATCTTATTTTCATATTTTATATGATTTAATTTTGAATTAAATGTTTTAAAATTCAAATATAAATCACAAAAATAGAAAATTACCATGGCCAAGCATTTATGGGTCAAGAATTGTCATGAACAAGTTTGGATCAAAAGATTTTAGGCCCATTTGGAAAATTTTGCATTTTGACCAAGATGTCCTTTTGTGCAATTGTCCAAAATTGCCCAACTTCTAAATAGTGTATCTTGCTCAATTTTCCACATTTTTAAGTGTTCTTGGACTTTTTGGAAAGCTCTAAGAGTCCTCTAACCAACCTTTTTGGTATCATCTCAATTGGAGTTACCATGCTCAATATATCTTCAAAACAAAAAGTTGACTTTTTGTTGACTTTGAAAATGACCTGTAATGTTTTGAGCTATACCTCTCAAATGAAGCATTTTTTGGACATTCTTGTGAGACATGAAGTTGTAGAGAATTGAATTTCTTTCAAAATGAGCTTTGGTGGGAAAATTTTTGAGAAAGTATGAGAAAGTTATGATCAGTCAAAGTTCAGTTGACTTTTCACCTAGAAACCCTAATTTAGAAAGTTTGACTTTTGAGCAAATCTTGAGTTTTCTTGATGAATCATGATCAATCCTTGATCAAATGATGAATGTAACTTCAAAATGAGGATGTTGACCAAAAATTATGAAGTTTGACTGTATGTTGACCATAGTTGACTTTTTTTCCAATACAACTGATTTTCAACCATCTGAGCAATTGTCTGAGGAAACTTGACTTGTGAGGCTTGAAACTTGACATGGAGAATCTTTGAAACATATGAGGAGGCATGAAGACCATTGGAGATATTGGAAATTCATCTTGACTTGAGAGATACCAAACCCTAATTTGGGTTGATTGTCTAGGAGAGAGTTTGTCTGATCAACTTTTGAGGAATCCTTGAGTATAGATGTATGACATATCTTGAGAAGATGGAGGGAAAATTTTGGGGTATGACAGCTGCCCCTTTTCAATCTTCTTGTACTGGAGGGTTAGATTGACATGCTTGTCTTTCGTGGCCTGGAGGTAGAAGATGATTGAACACTCGAGTACACCTGAAAATTTGCACTCGCGGTTGGCCGATGATGCGGGAATGGGCTTACAGATGCCATTTGGAGAAGCTGGGGAATGAGTCGTACGCTAGACTCGAGATTACTGATAGGAGGACTGTTGGAAAGTGAGCCGTACGCTAGGCTCTGTGGGCGTTCCTGGAAAGGAGAGGAGATGGACTTAAGATGCCATCCGGAGGGAGTCGTATGTTAGACTTCGTGTTCATTTTTTTTGAATGAAGTTGTTGGTTTGCATTGATTTTTAACCATATATGCAGCATTCTGAAAGTGAAGCACTGTTGATAAGTAGTCGGAGATGGGCTTAAGATGCCATCCAAGGCAACTGAGTCGTACGCTAGACTCTGTAGTCGCTGTTGATAATAAGGGATCAGAATAAATCTTCGTGCTGATTACTCTGAGGGAAATAGTAGTTGGCAAAAATGTGGATAGCTTCCTGTTGTGCATCGGTGTTGATCCATTGCAGTTATCGGAGGATAACCAGGCGATCTTCGGATAGTTTTCCGTCGATTCGGGCTTAATCCGGACCTTCGTCATAAGTGATCACTGTTTTGGAGAAAACAAGAGAAACTTTGATAGAATATTGTTAGTCTTATGCAAGGAATGATGCATGACAGTGTATATGAATGACATATGCATGAATTATGACTTTATGAGTAATGTATGAATGATAGATGTTGTGGTATTTCAAAACATATCCATCTTGAAGAAGATGCGGACGTTCTGTTTGAGGATTTCTGACTTCTGCTTGGGGAATTGTGTAGGTGAGAACTCCGCTTTTGAAAGAGAAGAAAGATATCCTGGATTCCTCCGATGCACTATCTGACCAAGTCTTGGGCCTAGATATTGTTGAGGAGGGTAGAGACTGAGAAGCTCGTTGTTGGAGATCTCATAGACCCTGTTGAAGAGAGTTTGGGAGGCGATCTGTTGGGGACCTTGTATGTAGACCCTGCTGAGGAAATTTAGGAAGCGCTCTACTGGGGATTCTGAGTGTAGATCTCGCTGGAGAGCAATTGATAGTTGCCGGGAGACCGAGCTGGGAGAGTCAGGATCCCGTTGTAATCTTTGGCTGGGGGATGAGGATGTAGTTTCCTCTGATGCACTATCTGACCAAGTTTCGGGTCTGGATACTGCCGCTGGGGAAAAGAGGAAGGGACTGAGAGATGTCCACTGGGGGATGAATACCTTGACTGGAGATGAGGTGTTTACTGCTTGGAGGTCGATGTAACATCGCTTAGTTGAGTGGAATTGCTGCTCGTGGATTCCCTTTTGCTCTGCTGGGGAAGTTGTGTTGGTGACTTTTGTCGTCATCTCAATTCCTGGAGCCTGTAGTAAGTACTTTTGTATGTTCACTTTTCGTATGTTTGCGATTAGATTTTTATTGTCAAATGCATATAATCATTCAAAGCAAACGTTGGACTTATTACAAACGACAACAACAAGAATTGTAAAGAGAAAGAATTTGCGTTTATTTGAAATGTGGCGTATGGCCAAGTATTTTGTACACAAGAAAGGTAAAAAGCTATGCGGAAACAACCTCGTTAAGTTCCAACTATGCTAGTACTCATATATTTCAACCATCTCATCTCCTTGCTGTCAGTGGAAAGTGAGTAGACTGATCTTCGCCATTTGAATCTTGAATGCTGATAGTAGTGCAGGCGTGATCTGAGACATAGTTGTACACTTAAATCCCTAACTTTTGCCTAGACCGCCTTTCGGGTTTCCTGGGATACCTTTTGCAAGCCGCCTCTTGTGTTTTCGACTTGTGTACATGTTTTGTATATATCCTTAATTTTTGCCCGAACCCTTTTGGTTCGCTAGGATGCCCTTATTTTTGCCTAGGTCAGTCGACCTAGCGGGTCTCTTCATGCGTAGTATTTTTTGACTATGTCTGCGTTCACAGGGTGTGGGAAGTCTTCACCATCCATGGTGCTAAGTATCATAGCTCCACCGGAAAATACTGTCTTGACTACAAATGGTCCCTCATAGGTGGGAGTCCATTTGCCCCTGGGATCACCTGGGTCTCAAGATACCTCTTCACGTCATAGTACCATGGTTTCTCTTCTATGTCAAGCTCATAACAATGCGATGGTTCGTCGAACTTCTCAATGATGATCTGGGGAGCCTCGTTGTCCCATCTGACCTTGAACATAGACGACATAGTAGCCAATGCATCTGCCAACTGATTCTCTTCTCGTGGAATGTGATTGAAAGTGATCTCTTCGAAGTAGGGGGTCAAACTCAGAACATGCTCTCGATGCGGAATGAGGTTCGGATGCTTCGTATCCCACTCGCCCTTAATCTGACTGATCACTAAAGCTGAGTCTCCATACACTTGCAAGAACTTGATTCTTAAGTCAATGGCAGCTTTGATACCCATGATACATGCTTCGTATTCGGCCATGTTGTTCGTGCAATTGAAACATAATCTGGCGGTGAAAGGAGTATGTCCGCCTGTGGGGGATGTAATGATGGCGCCAATGCGTTTGAGGCTCCATCAAAGACCATAGTCCATCGGGATCCTTGTTCAGGTCCTTCGTCTGGGCCTGGTTCTTCACAATCTGTAACTAGTAAAACATCTTCATCTGGAAATTCGAACTGCATAGACTGATAGTCATCCACGGCTTGATGAGCCAAATGATCGGCTACTACACTTCCTTTGATCGCTTTCTGAGAGGTGTACTGGATGTCGTATTCGGTTAAGATCATCTGCCATCTTGCTATTCTTCCTGAGAGAGCTGGTTTCTCAAATATGTATTTTATCGGATCTATCTTGGAAATCAACAAGGTAGTATGGGTCAACATATACTGTCTTAGTCGGCGAGCAGCCCAAGCCAAAGCGTTGCAAGTTTTCTCGAGTTGTGAGTATCTTGTTTCACAGTCGGTAAACTTTTTGCTAAGGTAGTATATTGCATGCTCTTTTCGACCAGACTCGTCATGTTGCCCCAACACACACCCCATCGAGTTCTCTAACATTGTCAAGTACATGATAAGAGGTCTTCCTTGGTGGCGGCATCAGGATAGGAGAATTCTGTAGGTACTCCTTGATTTTGTCAAAAGCAATCTGGCAATCGTCATTCCATTCCACCACTTGATCTTTCTTTAGTAACTTGAAGATTGGCTCACAAGTAGCAGTTAGATGTGCAATGACTCTGGCAATGTAGTTCAATCGGCCCAAGAAACCTCTGACTTCCTTCTCGGTGCGGGGAGCTGGCATCTCTTGAATGGCTTTAACCTTGGCAGGGTCAACTTCAATACATTTTCCGCTGACAACAAACCCTAAGAGTTTTCCGGATCTGACTCCAAAAGTGCACTTGTTGGGATTAAGTCTCAGTCTGTACTTCTTCAACCTGTCAAATAGTTTCTGCAGATGACCAAGATGTTCTTCTTCTATCTATGATCGAGCTATCATGTCGTCGACGTAGACCTCTATCTCGTGATGAATCATATCATGAAACAATGTCACCATAGCACGCTGATAAGTGGCACCTGCGTTCTTCAGTCCGAACGGCATAACCTTGTAGCAGAAAGTGCCCCACCGTAACAAAAGTAGTCTTCTCCATATCTTCGAGGCCATTTTGATCCGATTGTAGGAGAAACCATCCATGAAGGAGAAAACCTTATCTGGCGGTGTTGTCAACCGTAACATCAATGTGAGGGAGCGGAAAATCGTCTTTCGGACTCGCTTTATTCAGATCTCAGTAATCCACACATTCGTTTTACCATCCTTCTTAGGTACAGGCACCACATTTGCAACCCATGCGGATAAGAAGTAATGACTAAGAAACCGCGTTGAACTGTTTATAACTTCGGCTTTGATTTTCTCGACATCTCAGACGCGACGAACCTTCTGTTTCACCGAGAAAACCTTCTTTGTCGCAATCGGTGTACCACAATATCAATGTCTAAGCCGGCATGTCCTCGTATGACCAAGCAAAACCTCAATATAGTCTCGTAGCATCCGAATCAACCTTTCTTTAACACTGTTCTCAAGACCCTTCTATCTTGATCTCTTTTCTCTTCGTCACCCAAATTCACAACCTCAACTCGCTTTCTTGTGTGGTCAGTATAACTCGCTCTTCTTGCGTGCAGCAAGTTCTCCGGCACTTCACAATCTTCCTCACTTTCGTCTTCGGCTTGGTAGATCGGATTATCGAAGTCATATTTAGCACTAGCATAGCTGTTATTAACGAGATTCAGAGTGATTCTGCAGTGTATCAGGTGGGTGTGTGTAAGAAACACATAGCTTTTTGAAGGGGTAATAAAGTAAAAGAAAGAAAACAAACAATTGAATGCAAAAGTCCAACGATTTATTGAATGAAAATACGCAAACGACAGATAATAACCCTCGCAAACGAGCCATGATGCCCCGGGCAAGGCACTAGGCTTTAGAGTTTATTGTTCAAAACATAAAGAAATACGAAAAGCAAAACAAAACAAGAGCAATTACTCCTGACTAAAGGAGATTGGTATGACGTCTTCAGTCTTCCAATTGCTGAGCCCGTGATCTGGAGTTGGGAATATCCACTTGCTGATGTCGAAGTCGTTGTCGTCGTCTTCTATAACATGGATTCCACTCTGGCTGATGCGGAAAGGAAGTTGGCCGGCACGTTCGCGTATCATCTTCTGACCCTTGATGGTGAAGCCTAAACCAGTCTTGTCAAATTTGAAAGGAAGATTAGGGAGCTGGCCCCAAATAGTACTACCTCCTTGTTCAACAGCAGCTTGAGCATCTTTCAGTGAGGCCATCCTAGGCGGAACTTGTGTAACTTCAGGAGTGACAGAGAGTCAACAGGCATGACTCTGGGAATTGTTTCAAAAGCTTGACAGGGAGTCTCAAAGAATTCACCCTCCACCTCGAGGTATCGGAATGACTGTAGATGACTGACCATATACTCCTCTTCACCACACACTGTAACAACCTTCCCTTTCACCGGGTACTTCAGTTTCTGATGCAAAGTAGAGGTAACAGCGCCTGCCCCATGTATCCAAGGGCGTCCAAGTAGGCAAGAGTAGGGTGGACGGATATCCATAACAAAGAAAGTAGATTCGAAAGTCTGGGAACCGACTTTAACAGGCAGAGTGAGCTCTCCAAGCACTGTCCGCTTAGAAGCATCAAAAGCTCTCACAATAATGTCACTGGGTCTCAGAACCAACCCTTCGACATCAAGCCGATCAAAAGCAGTCTTCGGAAGGATATTCAGAGGAAAGATCCACCAAAACATGAGACAAGGTAGTACCCTTGCATTCAACAGAGATGTGCAAGGCTTTGTTGTGTTTCTTTCCGGAAGGAGTCAAATCAGCATCAGAGAAGCCTAGGCCGTTGTTGGCAGCCAGGCTAGCAATACAAACTTCAAACTGATCGGTAGTAGTGTCTTATGGCACGTGAGCATTCTTCAGAAACTTCACCAAGGCGTTAGCATGAGCCTCAGAGCACAAGAGCAGAGCAAGCATGGAGATCTTGGACGAGTCTGTCCCAACTGCTCCACAACATTGTAGTCACTCTTCTTGATAATCTTGAATTTCCTCCATTTCTTGTTTGGAGGTGTCTTCATAACTTCCTTTGGTACCTCGGTGAGCGGGATGAGTCACCGGTTCTTTCCTCTAGCTTGGGAATGGGTTGAATAGGGGAATGCGAAATGGAGTCGTGTCTTTTGGAGGAGAGATATCGGAGAGAATACCCTTCCGGTTCTGTCACCTTGCTGGATCCGGTGATGTTGTCAATGTCAGGAATGGTAGCTTCAACTGTAAGATCTTCAATGGTCAGAGGGTCTTGCTTGACGCCATGATAGTAAACCTCAGATCCATAATTCCAAGGGATAGCCTTGTCAGAGGAATATGGAACTGGTCTTGGAGAAGTGATAATGAGAGGTGCCACTCTAGGCACAGGGATCGCAGAGGTAATCCTTATAGTGTTAACATCGATAGTCTTCGGAAATCGTCACCCCATCCGTCGCCTTAACATCTTCAATAGGAATCTTTTAACTATCAGGGACGGTGTACTTCACCATGTAATCATACTTTCCACTTGGCTGCCCCAAGGTGTCCCACACAGGTGGTACTGTCTTATTCACATCTTCGATCTTCACTTAGACATATCTTCACACACACGCACGGTGGTTTCGAAATAGTGTCTCACGGTTATTCATCATGCATCGAACACGCCTTCTCAACCAAGCACAACCATCGTGCGACGGGCACCAACGACAATTCTCGGGCATCCTGGATTGACACCGGCTTGCAACAAATTCTTCTTAACAGTCATCAGAGGAATGGTCAAATCGTCTATGTTGAAAACATAAGTATCGTCACCAACAGCGTTGGAGCTCTTGTCATGGTTAGGCATAGGCGCGTTGATCACGTTCGGAGTCTCAACGGGAGGGTCAAACTCAATCTGCTTAGCTTCAATCATATCTTGAATCTTGTTCTTTAGAGCCCAACAATCATCAGTACTATGCCCTGGGCTATTGGAATGGTAAGCGCACTTAGCATTAGGATTGTATCTCGGAGAGGAAGTGTTGACATTCTGAGGAGGATCCCTCAAGGTTATCAGCTCTGCGTTCAACATGTGTTGCAAGGCTTGCGACAATGGCATTTTGATCTTCGTCCTTCGTGGCGCGTGCTACGCGTTGTCTCACCGAGGTTGTGCTTGATGTAGGATTGGAGATCACAACTGCCCCCACAGATTGAGCACGGTCGGTCTTGGCTCGGCTTTTCTGACCATACACAGCATTAGTTTCTTTCTTACCACCAAAGGATCTCTTTGCAGCATTTGAAGATGACTCTACCTGAATCTTCCCACTCTTAATACCAGCTTCAATACGTTCTCCTGTCAGTATCAGCTCGGTGAATCCGGCTGAAGAGTTTCCAATCAGATGATTGAAGAATGGGCCCGTCAGTGTTCCCATAAACATATCAACCAACTCCCTATTGGACAAGGGTGGTTGAACTCTGCCTGCTAAATCCCTCCATTTCTGGGCATACTCTTTGAACTTCTCATCACGACCCATAGACATGCTCTGTAGTTGCATGGGAGTAGGTGTCAATTCAGCATTGTACTCATACTGTCTGTAGAAAGCATCTGCTAAGTCGCTCCAAGTACGGATACGGTCATTCTCTAGCTGATAGTACCACTCTAGCTGAGTTCCGGACAAACTTTCTTGAAAATAGTGCATCCACAACTTTCTGTCATCAGTGTGGGGGTTGATCTTCTGGACATAAGACTTCAAATGCAGCTTAGGGCAAGACATGCCATCATACTTAGCAAAAGTAGGAACTTTGAACTTGGGAGGAATCACAACACCAGGGACAAGACTCAGATCATCAAAATTCAGCCCGGACATCTTCAGGTTTTCCACAGCATTCAGACGGTCTTCAAGTTGCTTGTACTTGTCATCCTCATCAGAGTATTGGCCATTATCATAGTCCTTCTCAAGCTCAGGCTGACTGCCTTCACCATTACCCTTGTTACTTTGTTCATCCTCCTTCTTGACACTTCCTTCTGAGAGCTCTATCCGACTGACCCTCTTAGGACCACCTTTGTAGCGTCTACCCATGTTGAGGAGACCAACAACCTTCTTCTTTCTGTTGATGAGCTTCTTCAGATCTTCTTGGCCTTGGACCAAGCTGGTAAACATCTGCTGAAACTGAGCATTCTGAGCTTGAAGATCTTTGACAGACTGTTCAAGAGCCATTTCTGCTAAAATAAATAGCGAGCAAATGAGAAAACCAATCTCCAATGTACCTGTGATGCAATGTTATGCTATGCTATGCGATGTTTATGTGAATGCAATGCAATGTTTTCAAGGACCTTAGAGATTTAAATTTGTTAGACAAGCAATGAACAAACATTTATTAGTACTCTTTTTTTTATTCTTTTTTCTTTTTAAGTACAAGAGATAGTTCAAAACAATAAAAGAAAACATAAACATCCTAAAGCTCTAAGTCTCCCATGGGCTCTTCCTCTTGGTGCCGATGTAGGCGTTGATGCTTCTCTCCTCGTGAAGTAGCTTGGTCAACTCTAGCACTTTCTTCTCACTTGCATAGCACTGAGCTTCAAAGGTATCCCTTTCTTCTTTAAGCTGAATCCAGGATCTCTTCAAGTCTTCAAAATCAGTAGGCATGTCAGGATGGAGAACAATATAGGGTACGTCACCTATAGCGACAGGTTCCATAATTACTGGTAGAACAGGTGTGAATGGCATCATGAGGTTTTGAGCTCGAGCTCGCACCCATTTGAGGTAAGGTTCCCAAGGAACGGGATTTTGGTGCCCCAAAGTCTTGGTATCAGTCTTCTTTACCATGCCCCAAGCGTGTATAAACCTTCGTCGGTAATTTTGGAGATCGTGGTTGTAGTCGAACACAACATCTTGGAGAAGCATATCATGTGGACCATCTTTTCGAGCAAAACCAAACTGGCGTAGATCTAAAGAAGGGTTGTAAGTAATACCTCCCCTTATACCAAGTAGCGGTACATTAGGGAATTCTCCACAACGCTCGATGAATGTGAAGTCCTTTTGAGAGAAAAGATTCCAACGGATATCTGAATGAGAGAGTGACATCAATCTTTGAGACCATCTCGACCTTTGTTCATTCTTCAAAACTGATGGAGGAAGGTGCGAAATAAACCACCTTGAAAGTAACGGTATACAACACATGAGAGTTCCTTGTCTTTTAGTAGTACGAGTGTGGAGAGAATGTAGGATGTCTCCAAGTAAGGTAGGCACAGGATTGCGGGTAAGAAACAATTTGATGGCATTGATATCTATGAATTGATCCAAGTTAGGAAATAGAACCAAACCATAAATTAGCAAGGCCACAATGTTTTCAAATGCATGGAAACTCATAACTTTGAGGAATTCTCGGGCTTTCTTAATTAGAAACTTAGAAAGTAAACCCTTAACTCCGCTTCTTGTTTCCCAATTGGCTTCAATATCTGAACGCTTAAGATGTAAGGCTGATGCAATGTCTTCGTACTTAGGAACCTTTTCTAGACCGGTGAATGGCATTTGGTCAAGAATAGGTATCCCAAGTAGCTTAGAGAACTCTTCCAAGGTAGGAACCAACTGATAATTTGGGAATGTAAAGCAATGGTGTTTCGGATCAAAGAACTGGAATAGGACATGCATCATATCTTCTTCAAAACCGGAGATAACCAAATCAAGTAGATAACCATGTCTTTTGATGAACTGAGCATGGTCGGGAATTTCTGAAACCAATTCTTTGAGTTGAGAAGGTATACCCATGAAGTTGATTCGGATAGTCTTTCTAGAAGCCATAATACCCTACAAAACAGAGCAAAGATAAATCCCTAGGTCCTTGAAATAGTTAGAAATGATATGCAATGCGAATGATGTCATGATG
Source organism: Vicia sativa (assembly GCA_021764765.1). Lineage (NCBI taxonomy): Eukaryota > Viridiplantae > Streptophyta > Magnoliopsida > Fabales > Fabaceae > Vicia > Vicia sativa. Next base: position 36,787,345 of record CM038797.1, on the reverse strand, counting down.
TCATGTTTGGCACACACAAACAATTCACACAATGAGCCTAGGTTTAAGGCTTGCATGAGGTATAGGTGATTACCCCACCAAAAGTTTGAGTTGGTTCATCCTGTCCTATAATAGTAACCGGGTTCTAGGAATCTCATATCATAGATCTTTCTCGTAGGCGCTTATTTCAATACGACGGCCAAGTGGTCGATCGAAAATGTCCCAAAAGTCTGATCTCAACGAGCGTAGCATCGAGTATCAACCAACCTTAGTCTGCACCAAAGCCGGCCATCTCACTACCTTCTAATGGCCAAGATGGGTCAATTAAGGTTCTAAAAGTTTAGTTAGCGCTTGATGACACCACGCAGAAGCCAAATACTATCCTCAACTTGGAAATGAAGAGTATCAGGACATCCAAAGTGTCACACTAACGTAGCCATCATGTTGACCGTTTAGTTATACGTCTAGCGGTCGCGATGATCTAATGCTACTTACCTAAAAGGAAACCCGGATCCGGGTGTAGGATCCCCCAACAATATATTACCCAAGCAACCCTTAAAGATAAAGCAAGCAAGTCAAACAAAAAGCATTAAAGGTGATTTAGAAATCCTTAAGGCAATTCTCTCTTTAGGGTGTTTCCCCAGCAGAGTCGCCAGTTCTGTAACACGGTGAACTGACTTTTTAGTGATTTTGCATCGCAAATGTGCGGATAGCAAGAGTCGCCACCGACTTTTATTTTTATCCAATTAAGGGAAGGTAAAAGTAAAAAGACCTTCGTTTAGATTCTGAGTTCGGGAGAATGGTTATGAAAAGGGAAGGTATTAGCACCCCTTTTCATCCGCAGTTTATTCTACGGGCTCTTAGTTGCTCTAGATTACCTTTTAAAATTGCTTTCTGTGTGTTTGACAAAAAATATTTTGAAAGAGGCATTTCGCTTTGACTTTGTAATGACTCATGTAGGAGTGTATACAAAGTGTTTAGAAATGTTTTGTTTTGAAAAGAATTTGAACTTTGAAAAAGAGTGTGTGGTGTGAAAAGCATTTGATAGAGCGAGCAACTAAAAGACTTATTTACCCACTCAGAATTCGTCGTTTTCATACTTTTACGTTCCTTTAGAATAGCGCTAGTCGTACCATTAGTTAGTAGGTAGCTCCATTCGTTGGATGTAAGCGGGACATTCGAAGGGACATCGGATGGTCATAGAAGGCAACTTGTAGGAAGTATCCTAGCACATTCGAAGGGACTATCATCATTTTTTCGTAGGCGACAATCGAGGGTCAAGATCATATATTCGGAGGCGACATCGTGGGTCTTATGATCTTTGTATCGAAGGGACTATGATGATTTGTTTGAAGGCAACGGTGCTAGAATACCTCTACGTTCGAGGGACATGACCATTTTTGAATTCGTAAGGCAACGAGAGAAAATTACCCTAAGGGGTACATGTGTGAAAGAAGTATGTTGATTTCAGATATTTTATCTTGAAAATTAGTGGGCTAAGTTCATTATTATCTTGCCATACACGCCTAGTTACTAGCAATTGATAGAGTGCGGAAAGTAAAATGCGGAATGTAAAGGTGCGGAAAGGTAAATGTCCTACGCTATTACATGGCTTTGGGGCAGATACATAATTTAAAAATGCGGAAAATAAAGTCCTAAGTTAAACTATTACATCCCGTATACAGTTACATTATTGAAAAAATAAAATGATAAAGAAAGAATCGTCGAATCGGATCAACCAGAAAGGAATGAGAAATCTAAAATACGATATGAATCGAACAAGAGAAAAAATGTTAGAAAAATGCAAATTTTTATATGAGAAAATTATTACATGCTGGAAATAGTATAAATATGTTAAAATAATTTTTTGGGATTTTTTGGATGCGATTTGATAATTAAAAACTAATTTAAAATGATTTAAATGCAAAATTATGAATAAAAATAAACATGCATGCAAAATTATATTTTTTAATTTATTAAATTAAATAAAGTTTTTTCAGAAAACAAATGCAAAAAGAAAATTAATTTCTGATAATTTTTTAAAGCAGAATAAAAATATGAAAATAAATTAAAATAGAGCAAAAATATTAGAAAAATTAGAAAATATGAAAATAGTTAGAAAATATGAAAGTTTGGAAAAAAACAAAACCAGCCCGAGTGGATCGAACAGGGACCCTTGAGGGTATCCGCAACAGAAACGACTTAACCACCACGCCATGTGTCACCGTGTTACGGAATGAAAACGAGATGATGAGCAACACGTTGCCGTTTGGGAAGGTCAAAATACAGCCACCGGTGGGGTCCTTTGACTTATGAATGAGCGAATCGAACACGTTCTCCGCCACGCCGCTTCCTCGCGGTCAACACATTCAACGACGGAGCCCTAGCTCCTCCGCCTTCCGATGAGTTCCACGCTCAAACCCGCAAAACAGCGAATAACAAGAAAAGGAAGACCTTGTCCACCTAAATCGGACCTTCGAATCCATTGGTGACCTTAGTTTTGGCTAAAAACACTTGTATGAACCGTTCGAATCAAACAATCAAACAACCTAACCATGGTGATTCGTGATTTCCACGTGAACCTCACATGTAAAGCGCCAAATACATTCTAATGGACACCTCAATTCAAACAAGCAAGCAAAACGGTTAATGATGCATGGATTATGAAAATCGAAAATCAAACAAATACCAAATCGGAGCTTGATAGATGTCACGTTCTGGGCAGTTGTAGGCTTGAGTAAGGATTGTTTTTGCTTGCTGGGAACCTCCTGAGCAAGAATGGATGGCTAGATCGGGCTGAAACCTGCTGCAATTTGGAATTCGATTTTCTCAAGTTTTGAGAAAAATTTGGCAAAATAAGGGTTTGGCTTGAGCTAGGGTTTCATGTAGCTTGCTGGCTGTGATGCTTGGTATTTATAGAGAGGATTTGGAGAGAAAAAGGAGTGAAAAAAGATTGATCCTTGATTGTGCAATATTTTCCATTTAAAACAAATCAAATTTCCTTAAAAACTTGATTTTTTTCTTTCCATATGCATGCTATCACGAATTTGATAAGGATTATGGGCTTTCTTGGTCTTCAAGGAAGATATAAATCCAATCCTTTTCAAAAAATATCTTATTTTCATATTTTATATGATTTAATTTTGAATTAAATGTTTTAAAATTCAAATATAAATCACAAAAATAGAAAATTACCATGGCCAAGCATTTATGGGTCAAGAATAATGTCATGAACAAGTTTGGATCAAAAGATTTTAGGCCCATTTGGAAAAGTTTGCATTTTGACCAAAATGTCCTTTTGTGCAATGTCCAAAATTGCTCAACTTCTGAATAGTGTATCTTGCTCAATTTTCCACATTTTTAAGTGTTCTTGGACTTTTTGGAAAGCTCTAAGAGTCCTCTAACCAACCTTTTTGGTATCATCTCAATTGGAGTTACCATGCTCAATATATCTTCAAAACAAAAAGTTGACTTTTTGTTGACTTTGAAAATGACCTGTAATGTTTTGAGCTATACCTCTCAAATGAAGCATTTTTTGGACATTCTTGTGAGACATGAAGTTGTAGAGAATTGAATTTCTTTCAAAATGAGCTTTGGTGGGAAAATTTCTGAGAAAGTATGAGAAAGTTATGATCAGTCAAAGTTCAGTTGACTTTTCACCTAGAAACCCTAATTTAGAAAGTTTGACTTTTGAGCAAATCTTGAGTTTTCTTGATGAATCATGATCAATCCTTGATCAAATGATGAATGTAACTTCAAAATGAGGATGTTGACCAAAAATTATGAAGTTTGACTGTATGTTGACCATAGTTGACTTTTTTTCCAATACAACTGATTTTCAACCATCTGAGCAATTGTCTGAGGAAACTTGACTTGTGAGGCTTGAAACTTGACATGGAGAATCTTTGAAACATATAAGGAGTCATGAAGACCATTGGAGATATTGGAAATTCATCTTGACTTGAGAGATACCAAACCCTAATTTGGGTTGATTGTCTAGGAGAGAGTTTGTCTGATCAACTTTTGAGGAATCCTTGAGTATAGATGTATGACATATCTTGAGAAGATGGAGGGAAAATTTTGGGGTATGACAATTACTCATTTGAAAAAATATTTTTCCATATCAGTACATCATGAAAAATGGTCATTCCGTTATTATGATATTGGAATGAGTATCTTATATGGCGAAGAATAAAATTGCAACGTTAATTGCTATGATTATATAAATACAAAGTAAAGTAATAAATTACAGTAGACCAAATTTTATACACTATCAGGGCTTAATTATTATAATTTATTTAAATGAATTAATTGTAATTTGGGAGTACATATTAAAGTAGAAATTGTTAATCACTAGAGTTTTTAAACTCATTGGTGTTTAAAATATGTGATTGAATTATGATTCATATGTTATGTGAATAACATGTTTGTGTTCAATAAGAGTTATCATTATAAGGCATACACAGATAATGACTTATAGAGACTTTTAAATTTAGAGTCTAATGTAACTACTGAATTTTGAGATGTGAAATTTTGAGAACCTTATCATGGAGGATAAGGAATTCAAGATTTCCAATAATGAATAAACTCGTGAGGAAGGTTCACTATTGTTTATTAAAAGAAAAATCAAAAGTTTATTGCGGATTATTGAAACACAACCCGAACTTAGGATAAGCAAGAGATTCTAAAAGGATAAACATATAGGACCGAACACAACTGATTATCGACTTATTTCTTTTATCTAGTAGAAGGAAGTAGTGAGAATTTTGTTTGCATGACTCATGTTATTCTTCAATTAGAAGATGATCCTAAGATTTATAAGGAAGTAGTAACTTCAATGGACTCATCCTTTTGACATGATTTTAACCAAGACGAGATAGATTTGATAATGTCAAACCTTACTTGGGAACATATCGATCTACCAGAAGGATCAAGAACCATTGGATGCAACTTGGTGTTTAGAAAGGATTATCATAGTGATGGAAGACTAAACACCTACAAGTCTAGATTCATGACCAAGAATTTTAAACAAAAAAGGTTTTCAATATTTTGATACATATGCACTAGTAGAAAGCAAAACGAAAAATTAGAGTATAATTTGTATTATCTTCTTTGCATGAACTTATAGTTCATCAAATAGATTTCAAAATAATACTCCTAAATAGAGATCTCGGTAAAGAGATTTACATGGATAAATCAAAAGGTTATGTGCTTCTTGGTAATGAATAAAAATGTGCAAGCTTGCCAAATTCTTGTATGGATTAAAACAAGTACTGAAACAATGACATTAAAAGTTTGACTTTATCACTACAAGATTCACAAATTAAAGGAAGACACATAACTTAGGGGGAGAATTTTCAATCTTATCAAAACATGAATTAAATAGTTAGTCATCATCAAAAATAGGAGATTCAAGAAAACATCTTATATCTAGTTTTGATGAAGACAAAGATTATCAAAGAAGAAAGTGATCAAAAGTATCATGCATATCAATAATGAAGTTGATCAAGAAGGTTTAGCATATAAATTCAAGTGAAGATTTTAGTGAAGTGAACATAACTAAGGTACCCATTGCAATTCATACTATGCTACTTTAAATTGCCCAGAATTTCATCTCTCGCTTCATCTAAATTCTTCTTGCATCATCATACATGAACATCTAAAATCTTTCTTCATCTCATTCTTGTGACATTGTTTGTACACAAAGTTGTGTTAGAGCATTATGATATTCCTTTGTCTCTAGGTTGATTACATATTGATCATTAGCAACGAGATGAATGGAATTTTATAAACAAATAGGTTTCTAACTTCCACATTCAAAATGAAAGTTCTTGGACTAGTGGGCACAATTTTAGGAATCAAAGTAAAGCGAAATAGTGGGGGCTACGAACTTAGTCAAATACACTATATTGAGAAAATGCTTGATAATTTTAAACACTTACGCTTTAAGGAAGTAGCTACTCCATTGGATCCTAGTTTCAAAGTTTACAGAATGATGGAAGAGTCATTACTCAATTGAAATATGCAATTGAAATTGGTTGTCTAAAGTATTCGATGCAATGTATTATACCTGACATAGCCTTTGTAGTTAGTAAATGAGTAGATTTACTAGCAATCCAAATGGTGAGCATTAGAAGGTCATCACAAGGATTTTAAGTTATTTATAAAAAAACAAAATCTTGACCTCCATTATGGTAGGCTTCCTGCCATATTATAAGGATATACCAATGTGAGTTAGATATCGAGTGTTAGAGATAATAAATTTACAACTTAGTGGATATGTATGCTAGTTGAAAGTGAAATTTTTTGAAGAGCGAGAAACAAACATGTATCACTCTTTTATCCATGGAATTGGAGTTTTGGCTCTTACTTTCACTGGTTAAGAAGTTGAATGGTTAAGGGACCTTCTATTGGAAATTTCATAGAAAAAAAGACAACGTTTCAAAAATGTTTATACATTGCGGTAGTCAAGCCACTTTAGTTAGAGGATACAAAGTGTATAAAATAAAGCCTAGGCGAGTAGGACTTAGAAATTTTTTCTTGAGAAAATAGATTAATGATAATAATTCCATTCGCATGTATACGATCGATCTATAATTTACTTTATCCATTTACTAAACTAGTGGCCAGAGATTTAGTGAAGACTACCTCGAGAGGTATGGGATTGAAACTCCTTGAATAAGAGTTCTAACAATGACAACAGTCTAATCTGTAGTTAAGAAAACCTTAGCCTAAGACTCAATGGGTAATAACAAGTCGTTGATTTTGATGTTTGTGCTATGTTGACTATTACATATTGAGGGTTGAGTTTTTAAAAAAAAAACTTAATGAAGTTCAATGTCGAGAATATGTATATCAAGAAAAATAGATATAATATGAACTTCACCTATGTGAATTTCGAGATGGTGTGTCTTAATGAAAGTTGGAGTTTTTCTCATGAAGAATTCACGAAACCGGAAATCACATGGCCATAAATAGTTCTAGGAGAGAGATGTTGGAAAAGAACCATTAAAGAGTATGTGTAGGATAACACCGATTTAATCCCAATGGATAACATTTCAAACCATTGCTACCTAACATTCTGATTAGACTTTGTGTTGTTCTTATTAAAATTAAGTTAAAATCAAAAGATATTTAACTGTATTAATATTCTTTGTTTTCCTTTTTTGGAATTGATCTTGTTATTATTAAACAAGTGGGGATTGTTGTAAATCATTGATATTTAATAATAATTTATCACCATGGGTGTGTTCTAAAATTACTAGATAATATGCATGTGAAATAGGCAACACTTTGTGAAGTGTTGCAGAATGGAAAATAGTACAATCTTTGAAACCGTTGTTGTAGGCGAAACAATGCAACGTTTGAAACATGTTATTGTAAGCGAAACAATGCAACAAGAAAAAATGTTGTTAAAAGTGTATTTCATCAGTTGCAATCGTATAAAACAACATCAGTTTGACCTATTAATTGAGTATTTCTGATTCAGAAAAACACATTAGAAAAGTCTATCCTCTTTACATAAAATTCTGAATTTCGTCTTCCTTATATTCGAATTTTCATCGATCTTATACAAATTCAAATATAAACTAAATTATCTTAAATATTTCCGCATACAAATTCAAACAAAACAATTTAAGAGTGCTTGAAATAAAAATAAAAATAAAAATAGAAAGTAATTTGTTCACAATTTTAAACTCGCTTCATTTTATTTGAATTAATTTTCTATCATTAACTTGTCAAAGACATCTTGATCCCACGGATTAAACACTCATTTGTTTGTCACACTTTTAAGTTAACTAAAAATCACTATAAACATCACCTGTATATTTTAGTTCAATACGTAAGGTTGTAATTTTAAGACAAAATTGCACTATATTAATTTAGTAAAACAAATAACTGTTGAGGATCCAAATAAAGAATGAAAGGAATATCAGGTGTGATGGACAGTCTAAACATAGTGCAAGCATAGGCTAACAAAAGAGTCTATATAGCTATTGCAAGAAACCAAAATTTTATAAAACATATAGTAAAAAAAACAGTAATTTATCTATAGAACTAAAGGACAACCGAATAACAACCCCCACCCCAAGGAATAAGTGTATTATTAATTAGCTTAGCGGCAACTGCCTAGATGCTGCAAGAACAAATTCACAAGTCATACAAAAACTATATAGTATAATCTACTATTATATTCGGTGTCACATATAATATGACACAGAAAAACAAATTTGAACAGTTATGTAATCCAGAATATTCATTTAATTTAACCCCTCTAAACATGAAGTGAACAACAAATTAATAGTGCATGTGTCCAAATAGGGCATAGAATAAAAGTGACCATGTGCATGTGCTCCTCTTGTCATTTTTCTCCACCTCCTCACCCTAAATAAATTAGAACATTAATGAGTGTTTTATAACTAAAGAAATTACTAATATTCCTTCATAAATTTTTTATAAAAAAAACCTCACTGCATTGAAGAAATATAAAATAGTTTGGTATTTTTTTTAATGTATTTGTTTAATAATATGTAATAAATGTTAATTTATCAAATAATCTTATACTCATGCTATCTTAAAAGAAAGAAATTTTTATTTTTTTTTATTAATAAAAAATTATGATAGATTATATTAAATTAGATTTAGACTCGTCTTTCCAACTTAGAACAAAACAAACAAGTCAGCCTGAGTTCTATAAGTATCTTTAGTAGTAGAAAGGCTAATCGGCTGTTAATTCATTTATATTAATTTTGTATTAAATTTTAATTATGTTAAAAAAATTATTTAATACATAGATTACAAATTTATATTATAATTATTTATTAAGAATTATAATCAAGATTATAATTTAAATTAATTATAAATAATAATATATATTTTAATTAAAAGAAAAAAATTTATATTTGTTAGTTGAATGTGACATACAAAATTTTATATTGTAAATTTAAATAATTTTAAAAAGTAACGATTTATATTTTATTTTGAATCTAATGTATTTTTAAAAATTTGTCTCTCTTTTAGGTGATTAATTATAATTTGTTAAATATATGCAATTATTTTTAATTTTAAATTAATATTTTATTTTATTTTCAGTTATTACTGAATAAAGTATTTGATAGATTTACAAATTTATGTCAATAACGTCAAATTTTAGTTATATATAGGAAATCGATTTTATTGCTTTTTTTAAATTTTTTTGAATGATATTTTAAGAAAAATATAGAAATAAAATATGTAAATTCATTAAAGACTCTGACATCCTTATTATGTTTTTAGGTAGCTTGATAGTAATTTAACTTTTTGAAAAATTACGCAATACATGCATTAACATTGATAATATTTTATAAGTGTTGCTATTGTTGTATGATTTTAAGAAAACAAAAAATACTTTTAAGTGTGTGGATCCAAATATCTCATTTATTTTCAAAATTTTAAAGAATATATTTAGTTCAAGTAATTATTGTGTTGTTGTGGTATTTAGTTAAAAATGGCTAGAATCTATTTCTTTGAAATATTATTTAAAATAAGGATGTATTATTATAAAGGGTTGAACTCCAAACTATTTATTAATATGGAAGAAAAGAATGGATGTATTGTATCATATTTTAAATTTTACAATATAATTTTAAAATTAGACATTAAATTCAATATCATCTTTAAATAATAATATTATTTATTGTAAAATATATGATGAAGAAATAGTATCTCATTTATTAATTTTTTAAATTAAAAATTTTAAAATTATATAAATAAATGTAGAGATGAAATATATAGACTCGGTAAGAATGTTACATTGTCTAATATATTTTTAGTTCAGTTAAGAGTAATTTAATTCTGAAAAATTATGGAATATTTACTTTAACGTTAAAAGTATTATTTTAATGCTTTTGTTGCTATGATTTCGAGAAAACAAAAATTATTTCAAAGTGTGTGGATCCGAGCATCTCTTTCATTTTTAAAAATTTTAAATATTTATTTAGTTAAAATAATTTAAAAGATCCTAAAATTATATTAAAATATTAGGCTTAAATGCACTTTTGGTCCCCCTATATTAATTATTTTAACATTTTAGTCCCTCTATAAAAAAAAACCAACTATTAGATCCTCCAATATCATATTTCATGTTTTTTTAGTGGTCCCCTATGATAAAATAGTCTAATTTGCATATGTGACAAGTGACATTTTTTTAATTGATGTCACGTCACTATAAATATTAAAAAAAAAATTTAAGTTTTCTTTATAATAATTAAACGTTTTTAATTATTTTAATTATTTTTGTTTACAAATATTTATTTAGAAATTATATATTATAAATTTTAATTTCAAAATATATATTTTGGGTCTATTTTTAATGACGTGACAATAATTAAAAAATGTCACCTCATAATTTCAATGTCACATATGCAAATTAGACTATTTTGTTATTGGGGACCTAAAAAAACATAAAATATGATATTGAGGGACCTAATAGTTGGTTTTGTTTTTATAGGAGGACTAAAATGTTTAAAAAATTAATATAGGAGGACCAAAAATGCATTTACGCCAAAATACTGTGTAAAAAATGTATAAAAATATATTTTTTTTTTCATTTTTTATAATTAAGAAATTATGTTAAGACAAATATGAATAATATTCTATAAAGTTTATGAAAATATATATGAGCAAATTCGTTTAATATGGAAATACGATTTGTTGAGATTTAGTCAAAATTTAATTATATTTATCTAATAATATATTGTATTAAAATAATAATAATAAATTTATTAAGAATAAATTATTATGATATTTTTTTAAATAATAAAAATTAGTAAATAAATATTAGATTATTGTATTTTGCATTTTTGAGGATTCAAACTCATGACCTTCTATAAAGAGTAACAATATATTTTAACATTTAAAAATTGAAGATGAACATGAGAGATATCACATAGAAAAACAAATGAAATGACACAAAAGGGAGTTGAAATAGTGTAAAATAGAAGTTGAAGTATCTCAAAATTATTTGAAACACTGAATTTAATATATATATATATATATATATATATATATATATATATATATATATATATATATATATATATATATATATATATATATATTTTTTTATGCAAATATTTTTATTGGTGGAATAGTATATTATTCTTAAATATCATCGTATGATTTTCTTCTTTTTTATTGATAAAGTTTGTTGTCTTTGTTTTAAGACTTAATTGACTACGTTTGAAAAACACATAATTTATTATAGGAAGCTTCAATTACCAACATAACTTTTTTAGGAAGCTTTTTCTATTATATTTCGGCGAGAGTGGAAGTGTCTGTAAATAAAAAAGCACTAATGAAACGGTCACTTAGAATATATATTTTCTCGTGTATTTATGGAAAAAGAAAAACATACATAAGTGGATTTGATTGAAGTTTGTTCACTTGTAAAACGATAATTGAGGTTTTGTTACTCGACAGACAATGTTCAAAATAATAAAATGATCAAACATCAAAACAAAAAGTATTATGACAATAAACATGACTTTATATCATTTATATCTGCATTTTTTACTTCATATACACGTATATTTGCATTTTTTCTTTCATATACTCGTATTGTTACTCCAAATAGATTTAAGGCTAAATACTTTTTTTCGTCCATTATCTTTATCTCGGAGTCCAGTTTGATCCCTTAATTTTTAAAAAATACAGATAGCTCCTTTAACTTTCAAAAAGATGGCATGTTACTCATTTTCGTCTATTTGATACAAACGGATGTTTAGCAGTGTATGTGTGGCATCTGACGTGTCTATGGTTCGCACGTGTGGTATATGAAGTGACATTTATTATCAAGATTGTTAAAATTCCAAAAATAAAATTCTAGCAAGAATCAAACCCATGCTTTCTTTGTTCCAAAGAATGATGTCTACCACCACTACGCCAAACAAGGGATTAGACAGCGCTTTTTTAGGCCTTTAACAACGCTTAAAACGTTGCTAAAACCACAGCTGCTAAAGGTATAGACAGCACTTAGGTTACTGTAAAAGCGCTGCTATTGATATGCTTTAGGCAGCGCTTTTTCCTGAAAAGCGCTGCTATAGATACCCTCTTTAGCAGCGCTTTCACTTTAGACAGCGCTTTTGAAAGAATTCTAGGTGGAGCTTTAGACAGCGCTTTGTAAAAGCGCTGCTATAGGTACCCTTTAGGCAGCATTTTTTCATGAAAAGCGCTGCTATAGATACCCATCAACGCTTTACTTTATATAGCGCTTTTTTCCCCCCCTTTAGCAGCGCTTTTTATTGCCCCCTATAGCAGCGCTTTTTTCATCCAATTTAGACAGCGATTTTCATTAAAAGCGCTGTCTATTCCCCCCCTTTAGCAGCGCTTTCCCTAAGAAAATTTAGAATATAATTTTTTTTCATTTAAAACAAAATGCTGCCTACCAGATTTAATTTCACCATTTTTGCACCAGATTTTTACCAAAATTTGTAGCTTCAATATAAAATTTGAAACAACAACAACATCAATATACATCTTTAATCCTTTTTTGCACAATATTTCATAAACTTGAAACAACAACAACATTAATATATACAACAATGAAACAACTTGAAACAACAACATTAATATATACAACAATGAAACAACATCAACAATGAATTACAAAATAGCTCTATCTTCTACATCGATCTGCACCTATATAACCTGAAAGAAAATCAAAACATCGAAATTCATACAAGTTACCAAATAACAACAACAAAACAACAATATTGCAACATAACCATAATGACTTATATTATATTGTCAAACCTCAAAGTTATACCTTATAATAAAATTCTCAACTCCATAACAAATTGGCACCAATCCTCCATAAGTTCATCCAATTGATCTTTTGAGTAATAAGCACACTTGAATTTATCAAAGTACTACATAATAATATAACATAGTATAATTTACTTAAAACACTAAGTCATTTTATGAGAAATATTAAAATAATTCCTAAGTTAGAAATTCATACCGTGGATGGAATCTCTAATCGGTCCAAAGGAAGAGTTTTCTTTCATAAACCTCAACATAAAATAACTGCAATCTACACAATTGCATTAACGAGGACACTACACATGGAAAGAAAATACGGATATACATCAAGATATACATCAAGATATACACCTAAACTTGTTTTATCAAGTATCATCGCTATATAATCAAAATTGTGAAAATATATACCTCCACTTTGATCCACGAAATATTGTTGACTTTACTCCTTGGTACTTGAATATCTCTTTGTGCTTGAAAACTTTGTAGAATGCTATAATAAAATAATAACGAATATTTAGAACTATCTCACATAAATAATTAAATATACACAGGAATATTTTAGAACAATCTCACTTACGTATCAATTATCTTCTTCATATCTGGGTATGTTGTCCAATCATTTCCCAATAAATCCAGATAATATATAATTTCTCTCACAAGATTAATCGCAACCAATAATCAGTGTCCACTGTAATATTAAACAAAGGTTAGATGGAAACTTTCTACACAACGTCAAAAAACGAAAAAATTATAATAGAGGAAATTTAGAATGAAAATCTTACTTGTGGCCAATATTATATGGTAAAAAGAACAATTTTTTGTATCTTTGTTGGCCATAAATAAACAGAGTACAAACGCTATTACTTCATCTGGTTTTGAGATGATTGACCCTGCGTGGACAAAGTTGGGATTTATGAAAGCGAATCTGGATTTCATTCCACGCGGGCGAATCAACTTGTCATACAGAAACCTTAAATAAAAACATCATTAACATTAATTATTCATTGAAATGAGTAAATAAATTCTTCAATTAATTAAACAAAGTTGATTGGAGTATACCTGATGTATGTATTGATAACAGCGACACCTAATGTCAAATGTCCAAAAACTTGTTCCAAATTCTCCTTACCAATTGTTGTCATGCCTTCAGAACCATAAATCCCTGCATCCATGGGTATAAGACTAGTACCAACCTTGCGAAATATTTGTGAAGCTTATATATGTCTGAAGGTACGACCTATACTGTGAAGTAGTTTTCTTTCTATCCCCGGTCCTCTTAGCAACACTCTTTATTTCTGTGGGAATGTTGCTAATTACAGGCTCCTTACCCCTACTGATAGCTTCAATCTCTTTAGCAAGAATAACCTCAATATCATAAAATTAGATTGGTCAAGTATAAGATGACAAAACATTATCTAAGCATAAATATCATATAATTGTGTGTTGTACCTGTTTTTTTGATGTCACTGACTCGATTGGCCACGTAATCCCATTATCTTTTGGTTTGGGTTTTGTAGGAGTCTAACATTACCATGCAAAAAAAATGTAAGTAAAATGAACGTAAAAAATTTGAGTACTCAAAAGTTCATAATGATTTTAAGTATACTTCATCATCTATGCGAATGAGTCTTAACGACCATGCAACATACGCTCTTATTGCCTCTCCCACCAATGTTGCATCCGAAACTTCGTCTGGGATTGGTAATAACGCACCCTCCTCTAAAGCAATATCAATTGATACTTTTCCTTTCCAACCATGCAATAAGTCGGTGTCTCTAAAAAGAGTTGAATAGGTGAAATTCCCTAAAATCAATAATAAATATGACATCGTTAATGTGTATATATGTCAGTTAAATAAATTACATTAATTTAATTTCATAATAATATATATAATTACCTTGGGAATACTCGGTTGAACTGCACAATTGACACTAGCTATATCACTAGTATCTTTAACACCCGAAGCTTCCCTTTTCGATTGGTGTCTCGCTTTATCCTTCCTCAATTCAAGAACTTCAGCTTCTAATGTATCCAATCTTGCCTGCAGTTCTTTATTGGTAGCAGCTTTTGTCTTTGGATTGTTCTTTTTCAAGGATGTTGGAGTAACCCCATGTCCTTTACCCCTCACCCGACCATAATACTCACGAACATCTAATGCTCGACTAAGTATGCTCCTGCAATCATCTAGTGGAGATATAGACTGAGACAGAATCTCCTGAAATTCATATGAATATCGAAAAAACATGAATATTATATTTTAATAAAATTTTGATTTAATTAAAGAATTAATGTTATACTTACGCATTTTTCAAAAAAAATTTGTATATCTTCTTTAAGAACTCCATCCTTACCCACACGAGCAGCCTTCCACAAAACATGTTCCGGAAGAGATGTTTAAGAACTATTCTCCTCTTTTAACTACACATTAAGACAAAAAATAAGATCAGTTATAACTCTTGATGAACAAGTATATCATTGCAATTTATAAACTTACAATTTTTTGTTCTAATCGCATATCCCAAACGCCTTTTTCTATGGATACGAGAGATGACGCTTTGGCGATTTACATGACTTACACTCTGAAATATTGGGGTTTTTCGTTTGGCTTTAAAAACATCCCATTCTTTAAGTGAAATCACATCTGCATATTCTGTTGGACGCTCTGCATCAACAAAAACTTTTTCGGCATCTTTAAGATATTTTCTATTTAAATATGTTCTAAACCCTCTTGGTATTTTGTCGGCTAATCCAAGACAATATTTTTTTCTTGTATCATCAATGTTGAAAGACCTCTACAAAAAACATACACAGAGTGTGTTAGTATAAGTAATTTAAATACATAATCGTAATTTAAGAACATAATTTAAAGTACTTGTATCTCACTCCAGATTTTGTTTTTAGCGTCATCCAACTTATCATCTCTGCACTCGTCACAAGTTATTGGAATTTCTCTCGTTACAACTGTACCAACGTAACTTGTCAATTTACAACCGTTAGGCTCAATTAAATGGTCACTTGGACTCCAATGCACATCGTATTTTATGCCTCTATCTCTATCACGAATGATATTCTTCATAATAGTTTTTCCTCGTTTAATTTCTCTTTCTACTCCCTTATCGGATTTGCCTCCACCATTGTCTCCATCATTAATAGAATCATCGTGTGGGTGATCCTCGTTACTAGCCATCTAACTTGTAATAAAGAAAAACATTAGTATCTAATGACAAATATTTAATTCCAAATATATAATTCCAAATATCTAATTCCATAATCAATTGAGTATATAAAATGACAAATATATAATTTTATTGAAAATGACAGAATATATAACATTTTACTATATTACCTCTTTCACTAACATCTCTTTCTTTTATTGGTTGGATTGCGAATTACTTGTCTCTTAAGAATGCGGACGGAGGGATTGATCCAAATTCCCTCATCATGATCTTTTCTGATATATGATTCATCCGCTGTAGTATTTTCATCTCGATCGTTTCTAAAATACGACTCATTCTTAACATCAACATCACCTTGATCTACACTTTTATCATCAATCACTTTGTTAGGTAAAAGCACTATAGACCACCTTGACCCACATAACAACAACCCAAGAAAGGAAATTTCATTCTATTCAGGTCTTTAGCGTGTTCAACAGCAAACTTAACGAACTCTAATACCCCATTCTCGTACTCTTTTGACAATCGATCGACACACATCCATTTTTTATCCATGGTTTTATTATTTAGTAAGCTAAACAAAATCACTAATTAATATGAGGAAGAAATTTACCTCAAAAACACTAAGTAATTTAAGCTAAACCTCCATTTTTATCCATGATTTTACTACTTAGTAAGCTACTCATACCAGAACCAGTAATTTGAGGAAGAGATTTACCTCAAATTGAGGGAAACTCAAGGAATGAGCGTTGTACGTCGATCTAGGCCGAGAAACACTGATAATTCAAAGGAAAGAAATTTTTTAACAACACCATCATAATCCCAACAGAATTTAACCACAACTCTATCTTTTATATAATAAAAAATTATAAAGTTGGTGAATAGTATGAACTATAAATATTTGTATCATATTTTGATATCAAGATAGCATAGCACTAAGAAAACCATATGTGAAAAAAGAGGCATACAAGTACAATACCAACACATTCCTAATATTAAACTACAGTAGCCCCTTGTTTTAGTTTTAAAGATCTACTTATAAGGTTACAGTATATTATACACACTCACAATATATAAGGTTACTTTAAATGAACACTATTTTTTTGCTGAATACACTTACAAAATATGATGAATTGTTATCTAAAAAAGTTGTCCCGTGTGAGAATGAATATCGGATAAATGTTTCTAGTTTCCTAGAAGTTGCTGAAATTGAATGCTAGAGTACCAAACATAAAACATATACATTCTGTTTCATCAATGACAAAAATAATATGGAAGTTTAGAATTCGGTTTCATGTCGTATTTCACCATACCTATTCAACTGCCTTGTATTCTCTGTACAAAAATATCAATAATTAAAACTAAAAGGTTCCTCAATTTTTGACTTGTATGTATGCATCAACAACTCAATAGACACCATAACAACTTTGCAATCGATTAATCATCTCATAAAAATGGAAAAGAGAGAACGAAAGATTATGGTAGCTGTTGACGAAAGTGAAAAAAGCATGTATGCACTTTCATGGTCCATATCCAACCTTATTTCTGATACCAACAACAATGTCAAGCTTGTTCTTCTCTATGTCAAACCACCTTCTACTGTCTACCCACTGGATTCCGCAGGTAATTCATTATTTTCTTCCCTTGGGTTATTTTGAGTTACTTGTTTATTATTAAATATTTTGTTAATTGTTGTGATGTTTTTGATTATAGGGTATATATTTACCAATGAAACAATTGATGCTTTGGAAATAATTAATACTCAGTTAGCTAAATCAGTGATGAAAAGAGTTGAAGCTATTTGCAGAAACTTTGATGCTACTAATGTATTGCTCTACTCTTTTTTTTCTTTGATTTTTCGATGTTTTTCTTAGTTGGTTGAGTATGAATTTTGGATTTAATTTGCATGGAACTGGAGAAGCCAAGAGTGTTATATGCAACGCAGCGAAGAAACTTGAAGTTGATACCTTAGTTATGGGAAGTCATGGTTATGGATTCATTAAAAGGTAACCTTAAATATATTGTACTGTTTAGTTACTTTCTGTTTTTTTTTTGTGTTTTTAAGTAATCTTTGTATTGTATATGTGAAATCATGGATAATTAAATTTGATGGTGTAAATTTGCAAGACACTACTTGAAAGTGTGAGTGATTATTGTGCCAAGAATGCTAAATGTACTGTTGTAATTGTGAAGCAACCATAGTTCATAATAGAATTTGGTTTTCATCTTAAAGGGAAGTTAAAATTGTTGTGTAGTCTTGCCATTTGTGTAATTATCTTTGTATTTTATATGGAGAATAATATAAGAGTAGTCTCTTGTTATGTTTTCTAAGTTTCAGGTTTGTTGAAGTTTGATAGTTGATACTCCTCTTTCTCATAATAATTAATCGATTTCATTGTTTTGATAAAACCAACTCTGAGAATACCTATTCAACTGCCTATCCAACTGCCTTGTATACTTTTTGGAGAATAAATCTTTGAAATTCATAGATGATTGGAAATTAAAGATGCATGGACAAAGATTGGGGAAGAAGACACCATAACAAAGCTGAAAAGCAGAAAAGCTTCGCCACTGTCAAAATAAGATTAAAATGGAAGTATGAGTTACCTACGGCGGTGGTGACAGTGGAATGTTTCTACTGAAGGTCAGCGAGTTGAGGTATGTTTCTCTACTTCTTCTTCTTCACTTTCTCGATCCGCTTCTTCTTGTTTGAATAGAATACGAGAGTTGAAATCAAAATACAGAGTTGAATAGGAGATGATGTGAGGTCGTCGTCATCGTGGTTACGTCGTGAGAGAGGGAGAGATGTTGTGAGGCCGCCGCCATCGTGGTTACGCCGTGAGAGAGGGAGAGATGTTGTGAGCGAGAGCGAGAGCGAGGGTTTCTGTTTGAGAAGAAGAACAATAATAGAGAGCGAGGGTTTTCTAATTAATTTAGGGATTTTGAAAGTTCTTAATTACCTAAGGCAACGCTTTTAGAATAATACTTTTAGCAGTGCTTTTGGATAGCGCTTTCTAAAGTATAACCTTTAGCAGCGCTTTCTAGAATAATGCTTTTAGCAGCGCTTTTAGAAAGCGTTGTCTAAAGTAAGCCTTTAGCAGCGCTTATTGTAATTTTTTTAACTAATAGCAGCGCTTAGGGAAAGAAAGCGCTACCTATGAATATGGCCTATAGCAGCGCTTATATGAAGCGCTGTCAAAAGTATACCTTTAGCAGCGCTTCTGTTTAAATTTTTAATTTTTAATTTTTCTGAGAACATGTAGCAGCGCTTTGGGCATAACAGTTGTCTATGTGGCGCTGTCTAAAGTCAATTTTGGCATAGTGCACTTGACTATGTTGAATTTGTTTATATATTTTCGAATGAGTTATATATTGTTCAAACATGTTTTTTTGAGAAAAACAGAGATGCTTACACCTATGCTTCCATCACTAACAAGACCATGGAACAAAACTTCCCCATGCTGGTAAGTCGTCTGAGATTCTTCTTGTCATCCACATATTATTAATAACTATATTATTAACTACGTCACTTTGTTAATTTTTCGGAAAAAATAAATTAAATTAATTTATAATTACAATAAGAATTTTTACATCACCATAAGTCAATCACAACCATTAAATTATTACGTGCGTGTTTGGATGCCAACTAAAAAATCAAATCAATTCTAAAATTACTTCCTAATTTAAAAAAAATAATAAAACTTCTTAATTTAAAAGAAAACAAAATTAAAAAAATTAAAAATACTAATTAATTAAACTATATTAATAAAATTAATTTAGAAAAACGAAAAAAGCTAACTAAATTATATTAATAAAATTAACAAAAAATAATAATAAAAAAAATAACAATATAAAATATAATATATAAATAAATTAAGAAATTTAATGTGGTATTTAAAAACAGTAATAAAAAAAGTAACAAATTATATTTTATTTATGTTAGATTTCATTTTCTTTAACATCCTAATAATGTACATTAATTTCTTTCCCCATCTAATGGGGTTCTTCTTCATCTCTAGTGAAAAACCAAAAATACCTCCCAGTTTCGTAAGTTAACTTATGAATTCCCCAAATAAGGTGAATTCAAAAGTTAATTTACGAAATAATCCACGATTTAAAAAAAAAAGGTGATTCGCAAGTTAACTTACGAATTAACCTTATTTGGAGAATTCGCAGGTTAACTTGCGAAGTCTGCGTATTGTTTTAGTAAACACACAAACACCCCCAATACTCATTCATTTCAAAATACTCAAGTTTTCCCTCTATACTCCAAACCCTTGCAATTTCTACCAAATCTCTGCAATTTCTACTCATTTCAACTCCTCCAACATCCAACATCCAACATCAATTCAACTCATTCCAACACCTGCAACATCAATTACAACCTCCATTTTGTGTACGTTATTTCTATTTAAATTTTTGAATTTTTATTAGATTATTAGGTTATGTTATAGAAATTTAATAGTATATGATGTTATAGTAGGATAATGTAGTAGAAAAAAATAGGATTTTAGGAGTTTTGGGTCTGAAATTCTGATTTTGGAAATTCTGGACGAAGGGGGTTTCGCAAGTTAACTTGCGAAGTGTACCAGAAGACACTTCGCAAGTTAACTTGCTAATTTTTGTCTGAATGGTAAATTCGCATGTTAACTTACAAATTTTTGTCTGATTTGTTTTTGAATTAGTATGCTAACAATGTAATGGTTTATTACTGGAAAATGGTTGATCATGATAACCAGATGACACGTTTGAGATAGGGCAGACAAAGCCAGACAGTGTCGGCTCATCGAGAGCGTGAGCAAAGGGCAAGGGCACAAAGGAAATAAATGGGACAACTTTCTATAACATCACCTTCCGACAGTGATGGAGGAGTCTTCTCTATGAGGTGTGTTCCTCTCGTGCATATGAGGATGAGGTACCAGAGATGGAGGTACCGGAGGTCGAGTCGTCGGCGGAGGAGGCCTAGGATGCCCAGGACGCTGACGAAGATGTTGAAGAGCCTACAGAGGTGGAGGATGTTGGCTATCCAGGAGGGCCATATGACAAATCCCTCCTAATTTATTATGGAGACCATATTGCCCGCTATGTCTGGAGCAGAGAGGTATTATAATTTTTATCGTTACATTTCGTATTATTTATTTTCGTTCGTATTATTTATTTATTTTTGTATTATTTATTTTCGTTCGTATCATACTATTTTTGTATATTGGTCGTTCGAATTATTTATTTATTTTCTTTTGATTCTTAAGTTTCAGGAAAGAAAGTCCTTGAAACATTCTAACCACTGCCGCGAGATCTTTGAACTCTATGCTCCAAAGACTCAGTGGTTCCAGACTACTATCCTCGCATCCGGTCATGTCGGATTATACAGTACTGGTTACGGGACCATTAACACCGGCATGCATGGTGCTTTTGCTGAGAGATGGCATAGGGAGACATCATCTTTCCACTTTCCAGTTGGGGAGTTGACGATCACCCTCGATGATGTTAAATGTTTGCTCCGACTACCTATCAGAGGTAGGTTACTCAACCAGTCTAAGATAACTAGAGCTGAGGCGGTTAAGTGGATGGTTGAGCACCGAGAAGCTAATTCGTACAGGGCTGCTCAGGACTGCGAATCCACAAACGGGGCGCACGTGACACTCTCCTATCTAAAGGAGTTATATGAGGATCACTTCCGTCTAGTGTAACACCCCAATATTACCCAAGGTTTTATATGCAAAAATCAGAGTAATTTAAAATTTCATCAATCAATACTAAGGCATCACACCTTCAAAACCAAATCACTTTAAACAGTTTGCTTTAAAGTATAAATCTCGGATACATAGCATCGTCAAAAATCATAAATTGATTCATAAAAATCAAAACATCTTCTTAATTAAACTTCCTTAACAAATCATATTTTCAAAGAGTATGATTCTTATTTACAAAAGGAAAAACAACAAAAGAACAACAACAAGACAACATAAATATTCCCCCCGAGTGCTACGTATCAGAGCGACACCGACTCAACTAATAGCAGCTATAAACTCCGTCTTTATAACCTGCACGTTACCAAATATAAAGGTAACGGCGAAACAAGTAAAGGGTGAGATACCCCAAAACATATAATTAAAGGCATGATAACATATATATATATATATATATATATATATATATATATATATATATTTGGAATTATAAAGGGTATAGATTAATAAGTGCAATTCCAACACATATCCAAAACTAACTCACTCTAATCGTCATTCTAATGTGTATAATCTACACTTTATCACCATAACCTCATCGACATAAATCGTCACGACAACACATAAACGTTCATCACCACGAAATCATCACAAGTCAATACGTCACTAATCAACACGGCAATCATAAACAACAACATCGAATAACAACATCAAACAATGCTAATAACATAAGCAACATAAATAAAATCATCACAAATTGACTAAAGCCCATCGTGGCTTTTGGCATAAAAGCCCTCGTCACAAATATCATCACATCATATTTGCATTAAGCATTTCATCAAAGTTAAATCATTGCAAAACTCATCATTTATATTCATCGCATAGTTATCATGAAATTATCAAGTCATATTCATTTCATGTTCATCATAAAGATCATCACCAAACAAAGCATCATATATCATCGCAATTCAACATCATCCATCAATTAAAACCCAACGCCAAACAACTCAAATATAAACATAACAGGCTCCATGAGACACGACTATGTTATACATGTGGTACCCGTCGCTTTGTCCATAATTAGGAACACTTGGCATAAAGCCCATCGTCGCTTGACATAAAAGCCCTCATCGTTTGGCATAAAAGCCCTCATCGCCTATGCAATGTATGTGACTCGACAATAAAAACAACATAACAGAAACATCATTATCGCTCATCAAAATTGGCATAAAGCCCACATCGCCATAAATTATCCACATTGAGATAAATATATCATCGCGTCATATTTGCATTATGCAAAACGTCACCTATAATTCGTCATCGTCAAAAGTCATGCATTCACAAATGGGAAGCATTTATTAACAACATCAATATAATCATCACATTATCATGTACAAAGACATATATCATCATTATCAACAAAGTCATTTAATCATGAACAAATTGTCGCAAAAGTCATGTATAATCATGTAGCATCGTCATTAAATAAATCACTCAATTCTAAACATGGAAAAATAATAGAACATCCATAATCGTCGCAAAAGCCATTCCTAATAATCGACATTAATCATAATCGTCAACATCGAAATCGGATTGTCCATACGTGTCTTAAATCGACTAAAACGCAATCCAATTCAATTTAACCGTAAATTGGCCTATTTCGGGTCGTTTTGTAAAAACTCGTTATTTCGAAAACTAACCTCACCACTACGTTCTACACGTCGAACTTAGCTAGCACGTCAATTTTCGTTGAATTCAGAGCAACTTGCTCCGTCATCGAATTTACCGAAATCCGGAAATCGGAACATAATCGGGTTCTAAATTAAATCGGCTAACTTATGCCTTAATTATATTTTATTAATATAAGTTATTGCTGTATGAAATTGGAGAAAAATAAGAAACAGAAACAAAATGACATTCTGCAGGGAAAATTATGCAGAAGACAGTATTTCTCAAGACAGCAAACCACAACAGCAAAAATTCCGTTGCACCTCTCAAGCCATCAGGGACGCACGTCCCTAGTTTGATTTAAGGAAGGAGGCGGGGGCCTCATAGTGGGGGACGGTCGCCCCACACCTTGAGGTGGGCGCCTCCCCCTTCGTCCTACTCTCACAAATCTTCCTTTCATCTTCCCTGTTGTGTTTCTTCTATAGACAGTGTACATTCTTATTTTTTTCTTCTGGTTTTTCATACAGTTTCCTTCATTTTCTAATCTTACAATTTATTCCTACTATCCAAGGTAATATGTTAGTGTTTTAAGTTGGCATTAATTTTGGTAAAACTAGGCTATAGCAATGTCTTGATAAATGTCATGACATTCAGAGATTGAAGATAAATCCTACTTGACAAGGATGTTAAAGGACAGCTCAGAACTGGAAGCTAAAAGTCAGGCGGAAATTCTGAAAATAGTCTGATGTCATAACAGATGTTATGACATTCAGTGTGACATTCTGTTCTGCAGAATCTGTTTTTCCTGAGACTTTTCAGGAAGTTTGTTGAGCTGCTATATTATGTTTTTCTGTTATTAGAAAGCATGCTCACGTGGCTTCTAGGTTAATCTTAGTTAAACCTAAATTGGTTGTTGAACAAACCATGTTTTTAGGATTAAATTAAGTGAACCCTAGCTATCTTTATGGAAGCCCAAAACTGAAGTTTCAGGACTGCTTCTATAAAAGGAATTCAACCCTTATACTGCTGCTACGCCCTTGGAATGTATTGAAGATTTAGCAGCTTGTTATTTGTGTAATTCTAGTATCTCTTGTGAGCCAAGAAACTATCAATTGATAAGTGCCTTGGACTAGGATTTGTTTGTAAGGGTAGTTTATCACTCAAAGCTTTGAAGCACGAGTGTTTGTCTCTTGATTGAAAGCTTTGAAGCGAGATCAAGATAGTTTATTGAAGTGTGTCTTCACAATTCAATTATTCAATAGGTTGATATCACTGCTGTGATTGAGGGGGAGTGAGTAGGAACTCAGGTCTAAGTAGGACTTAGATTGAAGTTGCATTGGGTAGGTCTTAAGTGAAGGAGATAAACTGGTTGGTTTATTCCTGAATTAATTCTACTAATAATGAGTTTCCTCCCTGGCTTGGTAGCCCCCAGATGTAGGTGTAGTTAGACACTGAACTGGGTAAACAACTTATTGTGTTCTTTATTGTTGTTTAAATTTATTGTGTAAATTGTTAGCAGTGTCGAGATAGTGTGTCATAACATTCAGTGACATCACGTATCTGCTGCTTCAATTGGCATCGAGCAGGCACCCTGTTATTTTTGGTGAGATCTAGGATAATAGTTTCTGGCGTAATGGATAAGGAAGGAGGATTTGGAGGTAGACCACCTATTCTGGATGGGTCTAATTATGATTACTGGAAACCTCGTATGGTTGCCTTCTTAAGATCAGTAGATATTAAAGCTTGGAGAGCTGCTGACAAAGGATGGAAACATCCCACCAAGCTTGAGAAAGATGGGACTACTGTCTTGAAACCTGAGGAAGAATGGAGCAAAGAGGAAGAGGAGCTAGCTCTGGGGAACTCTAAAGCATTGAATGCCCTATTCAATGGTATTGACAGAAATATCTTCAGACTGGTTCATCAATGTGAGCTGGCCAAGGATGTTTGGGACACTCTCAAAACTACTCATGAGGGGACATCCAAGGTGAAATTGTCAAGACTTCAGATGCTCACTACCAAATTTGAGAATTTGAAGATGAAAGAAGATGATACTATTCATGAATTTCACATGAATATTTTAGAGATTGCCAATACCTCAAGAGCACTTGGTGAAAAGATGTTAGAAGAAAAGCTGGTGAGAAAGATTCTCAGATCCTTGCCTAAAAGGTTTGCAATGAAAGTGACTGCAATAGAGGAGGCTCGGGACATCAACACCTTGAAGGTTGAAGAACTTATTGGATCTCTTATGACCTTTGAGATGGGAATCGGTGAAACTGTTGACAAAAAGAACAAGAGCATAGCACTTGTATCTAATACTGAAGAAGGATGCAAGGTAGATGGTGAGGAGAAGATATTTGAAGCTATAGCTATGCTTGGAAGGCAGTTCAACAGACTCATCAAGAGGGTTGATCCTAAGTCAAGGTCTAATGTCAAGGACATTTCATATGACATTGGCAGATCTTATGACTCCAGCAGAAGATCCAAGTCAGAGGATAAAGGAAGTCAAAGCAGAGAAACCCAGTGTCATGGTTGTGAAGGATATGGTCATATTAGGGCTGAATGTCCTACCTTTCTTAAGAAACAAAAGAGAGGAATGACTGTTACTTGGTCTGATGGTGAATCAAGTAGTGACTCTGAAGAGGAATCAGCCAAACTTGTCACTGCACCTTCTGAAAGTGGCAATCCTGATAATGACTCTAGTGATGAGGAAGTGACTTTTGAAGAACTTGCTGATACTTACAAAAAGCTGTGTATCAGAAGTGGTGAAGTATGCCAGCAAAATGAAAAACAGAAAAACTGATTGAGAAGCTGGAGGCAGAAAATGTGAAGCTGGAAGCTGAGAAGAAGGAAAATACAATCACTATAAGTCATCTCAACAGTGAGATTATGGTGTTGAATTCCAAGCTTGATCATATGACTAAGTCTGTCAAGATGCTGACTACTGGGACTGATAAGTTGGAAGAAATCCTTCAGCTTGGACAAAATGCTGGAAATAAGCGTGGTCTAGGATATGTGGCTGAAAAGGAACCTGTTAGTGACAAGAAAAAGAAGAGGCATGGGAAACCAAGGTCAAAACAGATGTCACAACATAAAACAGGAAATGTTTCTGGCTCAGGGCATGTGGCTGCAAAGAAATTTGCTGATAACCAGAAGAAGAACAGGCCTAATAAGACAATGTCAAAGCAGATGTCACAACATTGGGGTCAACATCAGGATCAGAGAAACATAAATAAGAAGTTTCAAAGATGGAGATGCCACCATTGTGGAAGGTTTGGACACATAAAATCCTTCTGTTATAGGCTACATGGATACCCTAATCAGGCTCCCTATGTTAACCCTAAGAACATTAAGGTACCCTACACTCAAAAGTGGAAAAAGAGGACTGCAACATTGATAGCTCACACTTCTCTTAGAGTGTCTGCCAAGGAAGATTGGTACTTTGACAGTGGGTGTTCCAAGCATATGACTGGAATAAAAAACCTACTGAATAATGTCAAACCTCATTCTACCAGCTTTGTTACTTTTGGAGATGGAGCTAAAGGAGAAATCAAAGGTGTTGGTAACTTGGACTGCTCTGAAGTTCCAAACCTAAATGGAGTGTTGCTGGTAAAAGGCTTGACTGCTAATCTCATAAGCATAAGTCAGCTATGTGATATGGGATTCAAAGTCAACTTCACAAGGTCTGAATGTCTTGTAATCAATGATAAATAAGAAGTAGTTATGAGAGGAGTTAGATCAAAATACAACTGCTACATGTGGGAATCTGAGAACACCAACCTCTCTTCTGTGTGTTCTACAGACAAAGATGAAAAGGAGGTAAAGTTGTGGCATCAAAAACTTGGACATCTGCATCTCAGAGGAATGAAAAAGATCATCTCTGTCAGAGGGATACCAAGACTCCATATTGATGAGGGAAGGGTCTGTGGTGAGTGTCAGGTTGGAAAGCAAACCAGAATGTCACACCCAATATCTAGACATCTGACCACTTCTAAAGTGCTGGAGCTGCTGCACATGGACTTGATGGGGCCTATGCAGGTTGAAAGCCTTGGTGGAAAAAGATATGCTTATGTTGTTGTGGATAACTTCTCCAGATTTACCTGGATAAACTTCATTAAAGAAAAATCTGATGTGTTTGATGTCTTTAAAGAGTTATGCAAAAGACTTTAAAGAGAGAAGGAAAGTGTTGTCGAATAAGTGATCATGGAAGGAATTTGAGAACAACAAGTTTGATGAATTCTTCCTCGAGAGGAATCAATCATGAGTTTTCCTCTCCTATAACACCTCAACAAAATGGGTTGTGGAAAGAAAGAATAGGACTATACAGAATCGCGAGCAATGATTCATGCTAAGAAACTTCCTATTCATTTTTGGGCTGAAGCTATGAATACAGCTTGCTATGTTCACAACAGGGTCACCTTAAGAAAGGGAACATCTTCCACCTTGTATGAACTATGGAAGGGAAGAAAACCAACTGTGAAATACTTCCATGTGTTTGGGAGCAAATGTTATATTCTGACAGATCGTGATCAAAGGAGAAAGATGGACTCTAAAAGTGATGAAGGCATTTTTCTGGGATACTCCACTAACAGCAGAGCATATAGGGTATTCAACTCCAGAACCCAAGTTATGATGGAGTCTATTAATGTCATTGTTGATGATCATCATCAGGAACACAATGTCCCATATGATGTTGAGACATGGTTTGAGACATCACCACAAGTACCTGATAAGAATGATGTACCTGCTCCTACTTCACCAAAATCTGGACCAGAGGAAGTCAACAAAGATCCTTCCATCAGAATTCAGAAAGATCATCCAAAGGAACTCATCATTGGGGATCCAAACAAGGGTGTCATTACAAGGTCCAGAGAAACTGTCTCAAACTCTTGTTTTGTGTCAAAAATAGAGCCAAAAAATGTCAAAGAAGCTCTAAGTGATGAATTCTGGATTGGAGCAATGCAAGATGAATTGAACCAGTTCAAGCAACATGAAGTATGGGAATTAGTTCCTAGACCAGAAGGAACAAACATCATTGGCACAAAGTGGATCTACAAGAACAAGTCTGATGCAGAAGGGGTTGTCACCAGAAATAAAGCAAGACTTGTTGCTCAGGGTTACACTCAGGTTGAGGGGATTGACTTTGATGAGACTTTTGCTCCAGTGGCTAGACTGGAATCAATCAGGCTACTACTAGGGGTTGCTTGCATTCTGAAATTCAAATTATTTCAGATGGATGTGAAAAGTGCCTTCCTAAATGGTTACTTAAATGAGGAAGTATATGTAGAACAACCTAAAGGATTTGTGGATCCAAGTTTTCCTGATCATGTCTACAAATTAAGGAAAGCCCTATATGGACTAAAGCAAGCTCCTAGGGCATGGTATGAAAGGCTAACAAAATTCCTTACAGACAAAGGATACAGGAAAGGAGCCTTGGATAAAACCCTCTTTGTCAAGAATGAAGGAGGAAAGATAATGGTGGCTCAAATTTATGTGGATGACATAGTATTTGGTGGAATGTCAGACTCAATGGTGAAACATTTTACCAATCAAATGCAAGCTGAGTTTGAAATGAGTCTCATGGGAGAGTTGACCTACTTTCTTGGACTGCAAGTCACACAGATGGAAGACTCAACATTCCTTTCATAGAGCAAATATGCAAGGAATATTGTCAAAAAGTTTGGAATGGAGAATTCCAGCCATAAAAGGACTCCTGCTCCCATGCATTTGAAGTTGTCCAAGGACACCAATGGTGAAAAGGCTGATCAAAGTTTGTATAGGAGCATGATAGGAAGCTTGTTGTACCTAACAGCCAGCAGACCTGATATTGCTTTTGCTGTTGGAGTATGTGCAAGATACCAAGCTGAACCTAAAGTAAGTCACATCAACCAGGTGAAAATAATTCTGAAGTATGTAAGTGGAACTTGCAATTATGATATCTTGTATTCCCATGGATGTGAACCAATTTTGTCTGGTTATTGTGATGCTGACTGGGCTGGTAGTGCTGATGATAGAAAAAGTACTTCTGGAGGATGCTTCTTCTTGGGAAACAATCTTGTTTCTTGGTTCAGCAAGAAGCAAAACTGTGTCCTTGTCCACTGCTGAAGCTGAATACATAGCAGCTGGTAGCAGTTGTTCTCAAATGGTCTAGATGAAGCAAATGCTGTCTGAGTACAATGTCACATAGGATGTCATGACATTGTACTGTGACAATCTGAGTGCTATTAATATTTCAAAGAATCCTATACAACACAGTAGGACTAAGCACATTGACATTAGACATCACTTCATCAGAGACCTTGTGGAGGAGAAAGTGATTAAATTGGACCATGTAGTCACTGAACTTCAACTGGCTGACATTTTTACTAAAGCTCTTGATGCTAGTCAATTTGAAAATTTAAGGAGCAAACTGGGTATCTGTCAATATGAGGAATTGTAGCAATTAAGATTGCTTACAAGGAGGGGAAGAGACTTTTTATTTCAATTAATTATAAGTGGACCATTTAATTATTTCCCTCTTATTTTTAAAAGTTTCAAGAATATGAAGAGACTCCTCCATATAATAGACTCTTCATTTGAAAGTATCATATCCTCTTCACCCAAAAGATACTCTCAAACCCTTTGTCATTCTTGGTTTCTGTTTCTCAACATATCTCAGAGAAATATGTCTTCTTCATCCTCTTCATCCCAAGACTCTGACTGTCCATCTCCTACCATGGCTGAGATTAGGGCGAGTGCTGCAGCCATGAACGTTGAACCTGTGAAGGTCTCTCCTCAGCGTTCCTTGGCAAATGACTCTAAGAAGACCAAGAATCAGCATGCACGGAATACTCAAAGGTCATTAGGTTCATCCTATGGTAAGATCTCTGGATCATCCTCATCTGTTCCGTCTGAAATAGCTAATAGGGAAGGTACTATGTATGTGCAAGAAACCATTGATAGGATAGTCACCAGGATCCTAAACGAAAATCTCTCTGTACCTGGCATTTATGTTCCCCTTAAGCAAAAGCCTGCTAGCCCTAGTTTAGCAGCTGATCCAGATGTCACCGAGGATGTTATGACATCTGATGATCACGTCCAGGCAACTCCTGTGGACTCTGATATTGCTACTCCTGCTGATTCCCCTGTCAAAGCAAAGGATGGTATCTCTGGTTCTCGAGTTGAGAAAATGACCAAAACTGGAACTTCTTCAAAGAAGTATAGAGTTAAATATGTTGGTAGCTCTCGACCCAAGAGGACACCAATTGCCAAGAAGAGGAAAGCTCCTGAACCTGCAGAATCTGGTCAAGATTCTGGTTTCAAGTTTCAGGCTGAAGTGGTAGCTGGTAATGTTGCTGATGGTGTTGCTCACAATGATAACGATCACAATGCTTCTTCAGGAAAGGAGAGCAACTGATCTGTTGCTGTGATGGTCCTTGTTTTTTGTTGCTGGATGATTATAATTTTCTGTTAAACTGCTTTGTAATCCTTGACTGAGATATAACTATTGTGCTGGTACCTTGCTTCATATATGATTAAAAGTTTGGGGTACTTGTATTGGTTTCTGGGTTCCTTTGGCCCCTTTGTGGCTAAAAAGGGGGAGAAGAACTACTGTGTGACAGTGGCTGGAAATTGTGGGAATTGTGGGATTTTAAATTTGTATGTGGGAAATTGTGGGAATTGTGGGATTTCTGTATGGGTAGAATTTATCTTATCTCTAGGTTCTAGTTTCTTTAAGCTTAGAACTAGTTTGTCTTCTGCTGCATAGGTACTCTGATGTGTTAAGTAGTTTTAGCCAAAAATGTGCCAAAGGGGGACTTTGTTAGTGTTTTAAGTTGGCATTAATTTTTGTAAAACTAGGCTATAGCAATGTCTTGATAAATGTCATGACATTCAGAGATTGAAGATAAATCCTACTTGACAAGGATGTTAAAGGACAGCTCAGGCGGAAGCTAAAAGTCAAAATTGCAGAAAATAGTCTGTGTCATAATAGATGTTATGACATTCAGTGTGACATTCTGTTCTGCAGAATCTGTTTCTCCTGAGACTTTTCAGGAAGTTTGTTGAGCTGCTATATTATGTTTTTCTGTTATTAGAAAGCATGCTCACGTGGCTGCTAGGTTAATCTTAGTTAAACCTAAATTGGTTGTTGAACAAACCATGTTTTTAGGATTAAATTAAGTGAACCCTAGCTATCTTTATGGAAGCCCAAAACTGAAGTTTCAGGGCTGCTTCTATAAAAGGAATTCAACCCTTATATACCCCCTTGGAATGTATTGAAGATTTAGCAGCTTGTTATTTGTGTAATTCTAGTATCTCTTGTGAGCCAAGCAACTATCAATTGATAAGTGCCTTGGACTAGGATTTGTTTGTAAGGGTAGTTTATCACTCAAAGCTTTGAAGCACGAGTATTTGTCTCTTGATTGAAAGCTTTGAAGCGAGATCAAGATAGTTTATTGAAGTGTGTCTTCACAATTCAATTATTCAATAGGTTGATATCACTGCTGTGATTGAGGGGGAGTGAGTAGGAACTCAGGTCTAAGTAGGACTTAGATTGAAGTTGCATTGGGTAGGTCTTAAGTGAAGGAGATAAACTGGTTGGTTTATTCCTGAATTAATTCTACTAATAATGAATTTCCTCCCTGGCTTGGTAGCCCCCAGATGTAGGTGTAGTTAGACACTGAACTGGGTAAACAACTTATTGTGTTCTTTATTGCTGTTTAAATTTATTGTGTAAATTGTTAACAGAGTGTCAGATAGTGTGTCATAATATTCACTGTGACATCATGTATCTGCTGCCAAGAATTTCATAATAGAACACCTAGATCAATACTCCTAACTCAACTTTCCTAATTTATTCCAACAATCACACACACACAACTCATAAACCACAACATCAATTTCCATCACAAATCCACAATATATATATCAAACCCTAACTATAGGAAGTGGAAAATCATACCCCTTACCTCTAGTGCTTGGATGATTGCAAGATGCTCCAACAAAATCCCAACCTCATTCTTGTTCTTGCTCTTCTTCTTCTTCTTCTCCCAAAACCCTCTCTTTTCCTCCAAGCTTCTATTTGGCTTATGGTGTTGGAATGGAAGAAAATGAGGAAAAATGGCTTATATGTATTCTTACTAGCAACAAGGGTGTATACCCAATCTCTTCAATTACTCCCCACACCCCTAACTTATTTTTATAAATTAATACCTTAATAATATCTAATAATATTATTAACTCAATTAATTAAAATAATTATGGGGAATTAAATATCGGTCCGAATAATATTATACCGAACCGAACGAAATAAAAATCGGACCGAATGAAACGTCGCCAAATATATTAATAGATATATCGATTAACATAACCATTCTCATCGCAAAATAAATATCGATCGGTAACTCGAAAATATTAATATAATATAATATTAATTAAAACAGGGCGTTACATCTAGCAACTCATGCAAAAAGAGATGTACAGGAAGCTGGGGAGCCTGTTGCGGAGGATATTTTTGTTTAGTATCATCGGGGCTGTGTCATTCGGTGTTTTTAATGTATTTGGTAGGCACGTCCGTCTTTGTGGACACGAGTGGCCACTACACCGGCGTGACCTACCTGAGATACTTTATGAACCTTTCTACAGTTCAGGACTAGAACTGGGGTGCCACTATTCTTACCTACCTCTACCAGAAGCTGAATGAAGCTTCCAGGTGGAGGGCTAGGGTGCTTACCGGCTCGTGCACACTCCTCACGGTACGTTTTTATTTTAACGATAAATTTTAATTAGTTTTAATTAAGTTTAATTAGTTTTAATTGATTTTAATTATCTGAACATTATATTTTTGTTGATGTAGAGCTGGATTTTATCTTAATTTCACCGCATCCATGGTTACTCAGTGGATCCCGACTATGCGGACTTCATGCCCAGGGATGCCAGGTTTATTCTCAACAGGGGCAACGATAATGTGGTTCCTTACCAGGTGTTCCTTGATCGCACTAACCACGACGACATCAACTGGACCACGTTTAAGGTCTATAGGGAGGTTGTCCCCTTCGATATAATTTCGTTATACTCCGAGTGGCTAGCCTGTGGGGCTAACATGATGGTCTAGTATTTTCCCGAGCAGTGTATGCGCTAGTTTGACTATGTGCAGACCGTACCCCG
Organism: Vicia sativa; assembly: GCA_021764765.1. Classification (NCBI taxonomy): domain Eukaryota; kingdom Viridiplantae; phylum Streptophyta; class Magnoliopsida; order Fabales; family Fabaceae; genus Vicia; species Vicia sativa. The sequence continues at coordinate 36,753,891 of CM038797.1, read as the reverse complement.
ATCTCCTTTCCAGGCTGCTCACGACACCATCACATGGAGGGCTCTAGATGATATCTTCCAGGATTGGGAGAATCATGTAGTGCCATATGAGTTTCGGTTGTTGCGGGCATCCCATATGTGGCACTCTATGGAGGGGTACGCGACATGGATCTTTACAGTATCGCACCCTTACATGACACCGGAGGCTGAAGGACGTCCGTCGAGGCCAGCACATGATGAGCTTTTGGAAAACGAGTAGGTTGAGGATGATCATGTCGTTGATCTACTGTCCATCTGTCAGAGTATCCACCAAATTGGACAGGAGGTTTTAGATGACAGGATTATCGATGGGGGCGGACCCGGTGCAGTTGCTGTGGTGGAGAGGATGGTCGCTGAGGCAGAGTGTGCAACGCGTTACCACCGGCAGAGGAAGGCGCGGGGGGTCAAGATTAGGCATACCCAGTAGCCTTTATGTTTTTTTATTTAATTTTGTATGATCGCATTTTGTTCGAAACAATTTATGTAATTGAAGCAACTCGATTTTCAAAAAATCATTTAAATATGAATTTTCAAAACAATGAAATCGCCACCTAATTTTATTTGTTCTAGAAAGAACGGGGAAATATAGATAAAACCCACAAAAATCGGATAAGGCGGTCTACAAGACCAAAAAGATGGATTCGGGAGTCGGTTACGCAAGAGGAAGGTATTAGCACCTCTTACGTCCATCGTACTCGATGGGACCCATTTAGTTCAAAATGTGCTTGTGTGTGTAATCGCTAATTTCTAAATTGTAAATAAGGAAGAAGAAAAACGAGATTTGTTTATTATTATTTTGAGTTTGACACGGTTTCGAAACCGCGTGCCTACGTATTCCCTCGTGCAATGGGAAAGTCAAAACTCCGTAGTTCTTGTTGAAAATGTTTGAATTGGTTGTATTGATTTTAATTGAAAATGTTTTTTTTTTAATTTTGATAATCGCATATGAGCGAAAAAAGGATTTGAATGGGTTGAATTGATTTTAATGGTAGATGACAAGTACCAAAACGTCGGGATATCCTCTAACGATTCGGTACTCGGGATTGGTGATTGAGGTCAACCGATCTTCTCTCATCCAAAATCTTTATTATGAAAGGAGTGAGGTGAAACAAAGTTCACTTTTTATTAAGTGTTATGGAATAAAGTATTTAAGTCATTGGGTTGCCCTCTAATGGCCCAAATACTTTACATTTTAATTAAATCGTTGGGCGAACCTCTAACCATTTAATTAAGTACCATAACACTATGTTTTTTTTGTTTTGTAGAAAAATTGATTTTTGAAAACAAATTCAATTAATTAATTTAATATGAAAGTGTTTTAAATGTTCAAGTGTATGGAATAAAGTATTCAAGTCATTGGGTTACCCTCTAATGGCCCAAATACTTTACATTTTAATTAAATCGTTGGGCGAACCTCTAACAATTTAATTAAGTACCATAACACTATTTTTTATTTGAAAGTGTGTTGAAAATTTGCGGCGTTGGACGTAGAGAAATGATATTTCGGGTTATGATTAACCAAGTATATGGACTTGATTAACCTCGTGAGGATAGGTGCTCATATCCCCAACCATGAGACCCTGGTGCATGGTGATTGGTATATGGACCAATTATTTTTTCGGGTTATGATTAATCAAGGCAACGAGGGCCCTAATTGACCTCGTGAGGATGGCCATGCCCATCCCCAACCATGAGACCCTTAGAGAATTTGGTGTGGGTAACCAAAAATAAGAGAGAGAGCGGAGGCGTCGTTGTTTTTATATTAATGTGAGAGTGAGTGTACGATCGTGTAATAAACAAACAAGCGGATAATGTAATAGCGAAAAATAAAAGAAAATAAATTAACACACAATACAAATCGGAACTTAAATAATTATTAGTATAGATATTTTTTCACTTGATGAAAAATCAACTAACAATTTAATCGATAATTCAACAAACAAAAAACTATCATATGCCAAATATTATTTAATACATCATTATATATAAAAAAAAACTTGCATAATATTAATTTAAAGAGAAAGTTTAGGAATAGGCCTGATTGGAGCTTTAAACCGGAGGGTGTGAGTAGCAATCTGAGCCCAAGCCCAAAACAATGCTGCTGGATCTTGTGTAGAAGCTCCATGGAGACATGCTGTGGTCCACCATTCTGGATCGTTGGATCTGGACTTTGACAGATCTGGTGGCTTAAGCTGGAGGGTGCAAACTTGATACCATGGACATACACACACCAGATTCGAACAGACCAAACAGGTGGTGACAAGTGTCACCACCTAAACTAAACAACATGGCCAAAAATCTTTACAACTAATCCTATCCTAAAACTCATTTATATTATAAAAGAGGGTATTAACTCTAATTAAAATAGAAAAGAAACTAATACTAACATAAACAGAAATTAGTTTGTATATTTTTTCTAAAAAAAACTAAATCAGTTTAAAAACGAAATTAATTTATGAACAAAAATCAGTTTTTAATTTAAATTATATTTTATAGAATAAATATTATATAAAAACTAAAACTAAAAAAAGATTCATTTACTAAAGTTTAATTATATTAAACTAAAACTTAATACTTAAAAGAAATCAAGAAATTCTAAACCATTCATCCCTCACGATCAGAAATTCCTCACCCTCTCATTAACACGATCTCACTCTCATCTCAAGCAAAACCCGCCGCCGCTCATCTCACGATCTCCTGCGATCTCTCTCTCAAAACTCGCCGCGATTTTCACGGCGGTCCTCTCATCGTCCTCACCGTGTTCGCTCTGACCCTTACCGTGTTCGCTCGCGGTTGTTTTCGTCTCTCTCGCCCTCGGACCCACCGTCCTCACCGTGGCTCGCGACCTCTCATCGCCGATCTCTCGTCTCTCTTACTCGACTGTTCCATTTACACTATTGATTTCCGAAAACAGGTTCTGATTATTGTGTTTGCAGGTTGGGAAAGGAAAGGGAGTGAAACCCTAACTCCTAACAGTGATGATATGAGGAAAAAAATGAATGCCGGAAAAAGGAAAGGAGGAACAGAAGACGGTGGACGGCGGCTTGACCGCAACCCCGGTGAGATCTCCTCTGTTTTACCTTAAGCTTTGCTTCTTCCTCGTTATATCTTTTCTGAAGGATTTCTTTTTTCTGGAAAATGATGATGCTAGTTTAGACGGATTTTGTTCTGTGTTTTTGTTTCCTGGTTTTTTGGCTTGACAGTATTTGGTATGAGGTTAGGGTTTGGTTCCTGACGAATTCGGCTAGGGTTTCTTGCTTGTGAACAGTTGCCTCCTCCTTGTGTTATAATCTTGAATGCTTTTATACTGTCAGTGTTTAGGGTTTTGGTTGATCTGATTTTGAAAAACAAGGCCTTCCCAATGCTTGATGGGCTTGTATCCTTTTGTTGTTGGGCTGATAATTTTGATTCTTCTGGCTATTTTGATGTATCAGTACTGCTATATCTGATTGTGTTAGGCTGCTGGTGTATTGTTTATGGTAAAATTGCCTTTTCAGGTGCCTACCCTTGCTGCCCTGTATAAAATTCTTGTACTGTCATGCCAAAACTGTTTTTTACAGCTGCTTTTCCTCATCTTCTTTCCACACCTCCTATTGTGAACCAAGGGTACCCTTGAGGATTTGCAATAGTGAGCTTTACGGCCGATGATTTGTACATGAGGCCCCGGTTATGATGCAACCTGATTCCGAAAAGAAAATCCTAATGATGAGATAGGATTATGCGTATTGTCTTGTATTATGTTTATGTTCATGTTTGGATTTCTCGATCATTTGCTAATTATTTCCTTGTTTGTTTCATGAACATGAGCAATGGTGCAAGCTTGGAGGAACGGCAAAGGAATGCTTTGGACAAGAAGGCCGGGTTTGAAGATAGAGCAAGGATGTAGAAAGGAAAACAACAAAAACTTCCATTAGAATACAATAGGATAGAAGAAGAAATTTGCTTGTATTTTTATATTTGTATTCTTGAAGAATTTGTATCAAAAATTTGAACCTTGTAATCAACACGAATATCCAAATTGACATTGTAACTTTGATGATTCATGTAGAAATTGTACAAACCACAGTTAAGCGAATGTTGAATTTGGAAGTTTGATTTCACTTGTGAGCGGGCATTCTTCGAATGTCCTTTTGTATTCGAACAAGATTTTTGACACTTGAATGACAAAAAGAAGTTGAATATTGAATGAAACTTGTTTGGCTTTTGGATTAGAACTTGTATTCGAAGATTTGATAAGTTGTAAAACCATGTACTCATTCTTGTACTCTTGTAAAACCTTAGAGTAATTCAACGCTCTTGAAATTTCATGAATGCAAAGTTTGAAGATTATGTACCAATTTGAGTTCTAGTTTGAATTCTTGAATACTACTAATGTGATCTGCAATGTTGTAGCATTTGTGCATGGAAGTTGAAAATTCATGACGAACCAAACATTCCAAAAATTTTGTCACGAACCAAAATTACTTTGGTTAGAACAAAACTAAGTCGAAATGTCGATTTAAAATATGCACCCAAATCCAAATCAATCCACCATTCCCATCCGTATTCTTGCATTAAATGAGTAATAACACGGTTGTTGCATTTTTAGAACTTGGACCCTCTAGTATGCAAAACTTGAGAATTAATCTCTATACACAAAGATGGTTTGGTGGCTTAAATTTCAGAAACACTTGAACCCTTTTGAATTTCCCCGGCCACAAAGCTTTCATGTTGATCCTGCTTATGTAAAAATCCCGAGCCTTTTGCCACTTGAAACAGAGAATTAAAACTAACTCTAAATTTCAAATAACATCCTTGATTCCAAACCTTGGTCAATTTGGCGATTCCATAATTTCCTTTAAGAAAAGGGTGATAGTTTCCACTTGAAAGTAATGGTATTGTCACCGCATCCGCAAGTCGAAACATATTTGGTAGCAGAAAAAGGATTTGAAACCAACGAATTTCATAAAGAAACTTCTAATATTTCAATGAATGTCTTGAATTTTGCGAGCGATGGACGCGATAGGAAAAGATTTAAACATGTGGCACCTTGACATTCGTAAATCTTGTAAACAAGCCCTCTGGATGAATATTTTCACATACATCAACTATCACCAAGAAACGAATAAAGTTGACGATCAAACCAAATGCACTAGAACTGGAATTGTTGATCAATGAACGGATAATCAATATCCATCCTTTTACATCTTGAATAACGAACTTGAAACAACAAACAAAACCCAAACTCGTGATGAATTGATCTCTTGAATCGAGAGGTAATGACATTCAAAATGACCAGACTTCCGGAGCTCCATTAAGAACAGACCATTCAATTCAACAACCGAACACCAAGCCCTGAAACCCGATAGATATGAACGGATAAGATTTAATATTAAACCTCATCGTTTTCCCAATATCCTAGATTGGTTGAAAGCACCACAACTTTTCTGTTCAACGGAGAATCTTTGGGAATCAACTCCAACCCGTAACCATAGAACCAGTGGTATGAATGCATGTGAGTGTCATGATAGATGCGAAGCCTAAACCAGATAAGATCGAGATAGGAGGACAAATTTTGGGGTGCAACAGTAATAATATTTCTGGCATTTTTTCTCTTTATTAGTTATAACATATTATTATTTACATGGTTTGCGTATATTGATATCTCTAATATTTTCTTTAATTGAATTTTTGAAAACGGATACATAATTCTTGTAAATGTGGAAAAACATAGTAGTTTTAAACATGATTTTACACATTCAGTAAATGTTTCGCAAGTTAACTTACGAATTCACCTTGTAGGGTGAATTCGCAAGTTAACTTACAAAATAATCCACGATTTAAAAAAAAAAAGGTGAATTCTCAAGTTAACTTACGAATGCACCCATAAAGGTCACTTCGCAAGTTAATTTGCAAATTCACCCAACAAGGTGAATTCGTAAGTTAACTTACGAAGGGTATTTTTGATTTTTCAGGGGTGTGGGAGAAACTCTCTAGGTGAGTGAAGAAATTCCCAATTTCATTTATATAGTTTTCATTTTTGAAATGAAAATGACAAAAATATTCCTATTTGCTCATAAAATGGATGCAGCTGAAATGAAAATGACAAAAATATTTCTATTTGCTCATAAAATGGATGCAACTGAAATGAAAATGACAAAAATATTTCTATTGTCACGGTTATTATTTATATATTTGGTAATGTATAAATCATTTGTAAAATATTTAATCAAATTCAACATGGTCAAGCGGTAACATGATTACTTGTAACCAAAATCATATGGGTTTGATTCTTGTTAGAAGTGAAATTTTGGGATTTTTATTTGAAATTTTAACTACCTTGGTAATAAATATGCCACTTCATATGTCACGCGTGCAAAACATAGATACATCAGATGCCACACAGACACTGCTAAACGTCCGTTTGTATCAAATAGGCGGAAAAACCCACGTGAATATATTATTCACATGTTAGATGGTTTTAGTGAATCAATTTGATGAGTCCTCAACAAAATGAAATACAAGGCATGCGTAGTGGTGGGGCTACCTTACAAAACGGGCCCACAAAATCAATGTACATATCAACATTTGGGTTTTGGGCCCACCCTATCAGAAGCCCAAACAGGCACTACTATTTCACCCTTCATTTTGTCAACTCAATCTTCATCCTCTTTACTGTCCTGTCCTCAACTTGCCTCTTAATTCTCTTTTTCACTAGTACAATTTATATCATAGCAAAAGAGTTGCATATGTCACGTGGCACACGTGAGGACAAAGGTTTTTATAGTGTAGGGTAGAGTATAGGGTAGGATCTAGACTCTAGGGTTTAGATGTGGGACCAATAGTGTATGGTCCACTGTAGACCCTAACCGTCCAAGATGTATGACAACTATATTCTCTCTTTGGTAACTAAGAACATCAATTTTGACTTGCCTTTTAAAGAGTTTTATAATGCATGCGTGACTTTGTAGGACTTGTATATGTATGATAATGGAATGTATTTACCAAAATATGAAACAAAATAGGACACTATAACGTTACGTCAATCTGCAAAGTGAGATAAATGTTATTTACTTCCTAGTTGTGTTTTTCTTTTCACCTTTCTTTAAAGAGAAAATGAGACGTACGTAGGTAACTAGATGCATGCAAATTGTTTTCTATTAGAAAATGTAGAAAGTGGTTTTTGTACTCTAAGAGAAAAGAAGAAATAAGTTGCATGCAAGGTGAAAAGTCCTTGGGAAGAGGAGCGTGTAATGAACAATAAGGATGATAAACAATATATGGTTAAATTGTTGGTTAATTTGAACTATAGAAACGGTTGGTTGATTTGTAAAAAAAAAAAATTGATTATTCAAAATTAGAAAAAGACAATATTACAAAGTTAAGAAAACACCTACTAAGGAGTGTTCAAAACCGAACTTATCCAATAGAAAATTACAAATTAAATTAAATTAAACTATAATTGTAAAACAACATATTTAATTCGGATGTGTTTTGATCATTTTTTAACAAAACTGCACTGTTTGATTTGATTTTCGATTTGTATTTTACAGATTGAACCAAACTGCATTATATTACAATTAAAACTTTACTTAACCCACATCCAACTTAAACTCAAATTTATTATGCATTAGTCTTATGATTACAAATGATTTTCTCTTCATCACACTAAAAATATCAGTTTCTCTTCAAATCTCTCTTAACGGTATCACACATTCTTCTCATCTTCTCATCTCCTTTTCCATTTACATCTTACCTCTTCTTCTTTAGTCTCCTATCTCTTATGTTCTTTCTTTCTTTCTTATCTTCTTATTTTTATTCTATTGTTCTCTCTTCCAATCACATTTTCAATGCACATCTTCTTCTCTAATCTCTCATCTCTTATGTTGTTTCTTTTTTATCTACTCTGTTTTTTGTGTTTCATTATAATGTATTTGTTATTGTTTTATGCTACTATTTTTTTTTATTCCACTTTTCTCAAATCTTATTTATGTATATTAAATGAAAATTTGTTGTCAAAATATGATGAATTTTGTTGTTATTGGATAACGCATAAATAACTACATACAAAACTATGTGTATGCATATCTTAATAATATTTTTGTGAAAAATCGAACCAACCAAATCAATCCAAACTGCATTTTTTTGGTTTAGTTTGGTTCAATTTTATTTTTAAAAGTCAACTAAACCAAACCAAACCACACAATTTTTTCTCTTGCGGTTTGATAAATTTTTTTACGTCAAAACCACTCAAACCGCACCACAACACCCTAACACCTATAACAAAAAAGATGATTTAATATAGACTTGACTGATTTAAATACATGAAGAAAAATATATAGATTTTATTGTAAAACAACATATCAGATATAGAGGACTCAAATAATAAATGATAAACAAAAATTTAAAATAAAATTATAAAAAATATTATTTAAAGAGATCTCAAAATTTATAATTTAGATAAGGTATTTCTCAAACAGGATTGGCCATACCAAAGGTAATCAGATCCGCAACAAACAACCTAAGAAAATGGGCTTCAAATTTTTGTGTAATAAATTTGTAAATTGATAATAATATTGTGAGAATTGGATCGAACTCTAGATAGTCGAAGATGAGCTTCTTGGTTCGACAGTTCGACAAAGTTGTAGCATGCAGTCGAAGGTAGCTCACATGTTGCTTTCGAAGTATTGTATGTTGTAGTCGAAGAAGGATCAAGCATGCAATGACCGAAGAATGTTAGGACTGTTAGCATCAAATTGGGTCTGTTTGTTATGTCCAATTGTTTAAGTTAGTTTGTACTCTAAGTTAGTCTATAATGGGTATTTGTGAAAAAAAAACCATCAGTTTAGCATGTTAGACAATACTGCAAATCTTAATTTAGGCTGAGAGGGTTATTTGGTATTCTTGTATACTTGTAATCTTGTTTTGAAGATAAGTGAAAGAATAGCAGTTAATAATCAATCCTTATTGTTCTTCATTTTCTTCATTATATTCTGCCCTAATTGTTTCTTGATCATAAAGAAACAAGTCTATACTTTGTTTCTAAGGTATCTGTTTCACAACAAATTGGTGCGGTGGGCGTGGAGAAGATGCCTTCAACAAAGTATGAGATTGAAAAGTTCACCGGAGTGAACGATTTCAGTCTATGGCGCTTGAAAATGAAAGCTCTACTGTTTCAGCAGGGTTGTTTGGAAGCGTTGAAGGGACAGACAGCCATGAACGTTGCATTAACTGCAGTTGATAAGACGAAGATGGTAGAGAAGGCCCACAATGCAATCTTGTTGAGACTTGGTGATAAGGTTCTTCGACATGTATCAAAGGAGACGACGGTAGTAGGGTTATGTGTGAAAATTGAAAGTTTGTACCTGACTAAATCGTTGGTAAATCGACTCTTCCTGAAGCATGCTTTGTATTCATTCAAGATGATTGAAGACAAAGTATAACTGAGAAGTTGAATATGTTTAATACGTTGATTGTTGATCTTGAAACTATTGATGTGAAGATCGATGATAAAGATCAAGCGCTATTGTTGTTGTGCACTTTGCCCAGAACACATTCTCATTTCAAAGAAACTTTCTTGTATGAAAAGGAGTCCCTGACCTTTGAAGAAGTTCAATCAGCCTGGTATTCGAAGGACTTGAACTAACGAAAAGAGCATAAACCTTCGAGAGTTGGTGAAGGTTTGGCCGTTAAAGGAAAATTCTTGCAAAAGGTTAGTAAGTTCGACATGAAGAAAGGTAAAAGTCAATCGAAATCTTATAGTGAAGAAGCATTTGGTATTCAATGCTATCACTATATGAAAAAGGGTCATACAAGAAAAGTATGCCCTGAACGCCTGAAAGATCATAGAGGTAAGGACAATGACATGTTCAAGATGATTTCGACTCATATGATGTTCATGTGGTTTCGAGCAGCAACTCGTCGAAAAAGTGGATTATGGATTCTGGGTGCACTTGGTACATGACTCTAAATAAATACTTGTTAGAAGAGCTATGTGATCAAGATGGTGGATCTGTATTGCTGGGAAACAACAAATCTTGTAAGATTGCAGGTTTTGGATCTGTGAGATTAAAGCTCTATGATAAGTCAATAAAGTAGTTGTCTGAAGTCAGGTATAGACCAGATTTGAAGAGGAATTTGATTTCTCTTGGTGAATTTGACAAGAAAGGATATGTTTTTCAAGGTTAGAAAAGTATCCTAAGAATCATGAAGGGGTCAAAGGAAGTCTTGAGAGGCGTGAAGAAACAAGGTTTGTATACCCTTGAGGATGAGTTGTAAGTGGTTCGATAAATGTTGCATCCACGAAACCTTTGTCGAAGACAAAATTTTGGCACATGAGATTGGACCATGTCAGTGAAAGGAGTTTGATCGAATTTTGGCACATGAGATTGGACCATGTCAGTGAAAGGAGATTGGCACATGAGGTTGGATCCCTATGTACTTGGAAAATATTGTAGAGTGAAGTTCAACAAAGGCAGACAAAGAACACATGGATCCCTTGATTATATTCATGCTGATATTGTGGGGCCTGCAAGGTGTCCATCATATTCAGGAGCAAGGTATTTTCTATCCATAGTAGATGATTATTCTATAAATTTATGGGTATAGAAGACTAAGCATGAAACTTTTGAGAATGACTTTCAAGAAATGGCTTTCAAGAAATGGCTTTCAAGAAAACTAATGATGTTGGTCGAAGTTCAGAAATATCTGACAAACAACTGAAATAGGGAGAAACTCCTATTCAGGTGAGCATGTTGATGCTGAAGGGCGTACCCCAGATGAAGTCGAAGAAGAAGCAGAAGATGTTGAGGAAGTTGAGGAAATTGTCGATGGATACCTATTATTAAGAGATAGGATGCGAAGAGTCATCAATGCACCTTAGAGACTTGGGTATGCAGATCTTATAGCTTTTGTCTTAATCTCTGCAAGTGAGGTTCTAGAAGAATAACCAAGAACCCATAAGGAAGTTATGAAGATTCAAAATAAGACTCAATGGCTTAAGGCCATGGTTGATGAGATGAAATCTTTTCATGATAAGAAAACTTTGGAATTGATCAAGAAACCTGCTGGAGCCAAGTTAGTCAATGGTAAATGGATTTTCAAAGTTAAGGAAGGAATCGAAGAAGTGGTATCGAAAATATACAAGAAAAGGTTGGTTGCAAGGGGTTTCACTCAGAAAGAAGGTATAGACTTCAATAATGTGATTTATGCTATTATGAAGCACATGTCCATTCGAATGTTGCTTGCCATGGTGGCATAGTTCGATCTTGAACTGGAACAAATGAATGTGAAAACTGCGTTCTTGTATGGTTATCTCGATGAAATAATCCTAATGGGGAAACCTGAAGGGTAAGTCGAAAAAGGGAAGGAAGATTATGTGTGCAAGATGAAAATATCTCTATATGGGCTGAAACAGTCTCCTTGATAGTGGAATACGGGATTCGACAAGTTCATGGCACACATAAGTTTCATTAGAAGTCAGTTCAGCCACTGTGTTTACTTCAGATTTCGACCTGGTAATTCATTTTCTATTTTTTTACTTTATGTTGATGATATTCTCATAGAAAGCATCAATGTTGAAGATTTAATAAGGGTGAAGCCTAAACTCAATAAGGAGTTCGAAATGAAGAATCTGGGAGGTGCATCCAGGATTCTTGGGATTGATATTCAAAGAGATAAAAATAGTCAAAATTATGCTTATCTCAAGAGGCTTACCTACGAAAGATTCTCGACAAGTTTGGTATGTTGAATTCAAAGCCTGTCGGGACTCCAATGAATTCTTAATTTCAATTTAGTATAGATTAGTGTTCTAGTACAGAGATCGAAAAAGCTTATATGAATAGCATCACATATGCTAACTTAATAGGTTCTTTGATGTATGATATGGTTTGTACTAGAACTGATATAACATATGCGGTAAGTCTTATAAGCAGGTACATGACGAATCCTAGAAAGGCTCACTGACAAGCATTAAAGTGGATTTTGAGGTACATAAATGGGTCTCTGAATAATGTCCTAATTTATGGTGGAGCCTTGGGTGAATATAGTAAAGTAGTAATCAAAGGTTATGTCGGCTCTGATTATGCAGGTGTACGGATTCCAAACAATCTATTTCTAGATATGTTTTCACAATGTTTGGTACAACAATTAGTTGGAAAGCAACACTTCAGAAGATTGTTGCATTATCAACTAGTGAAGCGGAATATATTGTTTTAACTGAAGCTGTGAAAGAAGCATTATGACTTTAAGGTTTTGCTAAGAAGCTGAAAGTTCATAGACAATTTATCACTATTAAATGTGATAATCAAAGTGCAATACACCTGTCGATGAATTCAACTTATCATGAGTGAACCAAGCACATCGATGTGAAGTTGCATTTTGTCAGAGGAGTAATCGAGCATGGAGAAGTCCAAGTGATGAAGGTTTCGACAGATCACCATGTTGTTGATATGATCACCAAGACATTGCCCAGTTACTAGTTTTCCACTGTATGTAGTTGATAAAACTACATGAAGAAAGCTAGTTTGTTCTTTGATATTAGATTTTGTTCCAAGGTGGAGATTTGTGAGAATTGGCTCGAACTCTAGATAGTCGAAAAAGAGCTTCTTGGTTCAATAGTTCGACAAAGTTGTAGCATGCAGTCGAAGGTAACTCACATGCTGGTGTCGAAGTATTATATGTTGTAGTCAAAGAAGGATCAAGCATGTAATGGTCGAAGAATGTTAGGACTGTTAGTATGGAATTGGGCATGTTTGTTATGTCAAATTGTTTAAGTTAGCTTGTAAGATATTTGTGAAAAGTCAATTAATTTAGTATGTTTGGTTTATTATAAATAGCATATTAAGTTTCTCATCATTGCATATTGCAAATCCTAATTTAAGCCGGAAGATTTATTTGTTATTTTAATATACTTGTAATCTTTTTTTGAAGATAAATAAAAAAATAACAGTTAATAACTAATCCTTATTATTCTTTGTTTTTTTAATTATATTTTACTATAATTGTTTCTTGATTATAAAAAAAATAAATGTATACTTTATTACTAAAGTACATGTAAATATGATTATATATATATATATATATATATATATATATATATATATATATATATATATATATATATATATATATATATATATATATATATATATATATATAAAAATATATTATATCTGTAACCTAGCGGAAAAAAGATTTCACTACAAGCAAGAAATAGTATAATATTATGTGAAGATAAATTTCTAAGGTTAGTCATCGAGTTTTATTATACTCCAAATAAAAATATATTCTTTTGATTTTTTCAACATGGCTTTCATATAATTAATAATATTGTAGAGTACTTTATTTGAACGATTTTCAGAGTTAACCAAAGGGTTGTTTTTGACAACATATTGATCTTCTCTGACTTGCACATATGCAATACTTATACACAAGATAATTTATATATTGATGTGTTAATATACAATCCTACCTTATCCATGGAATATTTCGAATGATGTGTAATTAAACAAACGAATTTTGAATAAAAGGGTTTTTTTCTCACTACAAAAAGAAATATTTTGAAAGATATATAGTATACAATATTAATTAATTGGGACTATAAAGAGGTGTTTCTTTTTTATGCGCAATTATTTTTATTGGCTTTCAGTGTCTTTTTCTTATTAATATGTTACATTTGTCACAAACACTTATGCCTTATGTGGATGTCAAAAATTGGAGAACAGAGACGAAAAGTATGTCATAATCTCGGTCCAATTAGTTGAAAACTGAATTGATTTTCTCTTGGTAGATCTATTTCTGTAATCTATATAAATATATATATCATTGTCACCGTCACTGAATTATTATTGTCGGTTCCATTATGCAAACTGCGATTGAAAGCTAGTTTTCTTTTGATCACATAAACATAGTTATTTTAATTAAGTTAATGCATATTTACTTACGGTTAAAGATAAGATAGATAGAAAGAATATTAACACTAAGCTGGAATAATATCTATCACTTTTTTAACATTTACTCTTTGGTTCTAATAATAAGACTAAATTTTTTGTGTAATTTAAGTGTGTGAACAAAAAAGTCAAAGTGTGTGTGAACAAAAAGGTCAAAGTGTGTGTGAAAATAAAAGTCAAATTAAATAGTATATATTACTTGAATACAAAAGTAATGACTTTGTATTTGATATGCGTGTTATAATTCGATTATTTTCAAGGACATTCACGTTGTTGCGGCCCTGAAACAGACTTCTGCTTCTAGCATCAGCCTCATCTCGTCAACTCGACACAAGTCGAGCAGACAATTAGGATCTATCTCAAATGTATCTGCCCGATAACACCTCCTTGATCAACATAACGGCTAGTTACGGACACGACTGCCCGTTTTGACCCAGTCCTGGCATTTACCGATTTTCGTTGATCTTAATATCTAGGCAAAAAAATAGGAACCAATGGCTATGTGCCGGGGGAAAACTATATAAACCCTCACATTTGTGAGGGCCAAGTATCGACTATTCACTCTGAAAATCCTAATACTTTCTTGCACCACTTTGTGCTCTCTCTTACTTTAGCATCGGAGTGCCTTGCAGGTACACCGCCTCCTCTCCACCAATTCCAGCTCGACGGATCACCATCTCTTCGGTTCATCTCAGATTCTGATCAACACACCAGATCAGTGGCGCCGTTTGTGGGAAATATCTTCCCAGTCTTCATTTCCTCTCAGAAAACCAGAGACCAAAGATAACCTCAAGATTTTACAACAATGGCCGACAATGATGATCTACATTTGTTTGGCAAGACTGTCACCTCACCTGTCCGCAAGACGGATATGAGCGAGGCACTTGCTCATCTCGAGGACATTATTGATGAAAGAGATGGCACGACCGCATCCCTGGATTCAGTCGGTGCAGACCATCAAGATTATTTCCTCTGGGACAATTAGAAGTCCTAGAAATCATCAAAGGATACGCCTGTTATCCTTCCACCGGTGTCCATACCAGCCAATATCGATCCGCCCATGGCAACACTCCTCGTTGCCCTCAACCAAACGAATGCCCTCATCCTGCAGTAGAGCCAAAAGATAGAGGCCCTAGAGAAGAGCCGCTCTCAGTCTCCACTTCAGAGGCCCAGATTCCGCAAATCTCGCAGCCCGTCTCCATATAGGTAAGCCTGAAACTCTACAAGCTAAAACCAAAATTTATCATTTCCAAAGAAACGGGGACATACACCTCCTCGAAAGGATCGATGATCCCCCATCCCCAAGAGAACCAGAAATGAGCTTCGACATGCACGCGATCGATCCCTGTCGTTGAAGCCCAAGCAACACGAGAACCTTTCTCCCCGAAGCGGGAGGAATAACTATTTCCCGAACTCTTCTATTGAAATAAGCAATGATGACGAACCTCATGGCCCATTTTACAGAGAGATCATGGAAATCCCCATTCCCGTCGGTCTAGAAAAGCCTCCCCAGCTAGGCAACTACGACGGTACTATAGATCCAAATGATCACATAGAGAACATCTGACCATTGCTCGACTATCGAGGGGCCATCAAATGCCTCATATTCCCTGTCACACTCTGTAAGGGGCTGTTAGGTGGTGCAAGATCCTTTTTGAGGAATCAATCACGTCTTAGAAGCATCTAAATCTTGGTGTCACCCGAAGTATGAGGCGTCCTTGGAATCTATCATCCAAGGCAAAAAGGAATCTCTTCGAGGTTATTCAAGTCTCGACTACCAACGACATGAAAAAATACCTCCTCAATAAAGGATTGCGCCCGCGTAGTGATCACGACTTTATCGTCTATTAATCGGGAGAATGCAAGTGCACAGTCCTATCGCGTAGTTTTAAAAGATATTGAATCCACAGGGACTATAAATCGATCTACTGTTATCCTAAGTTACTGTATATAGCTAAGACCAATAATTCTTTTGGATGATGATTAAAGAAAAATATAAATTAAACGGATATCGGTATGTAATTCGCTAACTTAGGGGATCCGAATTTCCACTGGCTTGTTTCTCAAGTTGATAAAAAGTCTTTTCAGCAAACAAAATTCATCTAAAAATCCTATCTCAAACTCTCGCTCTATTGAATCAGATCATGTAATTAAATCCTAATGTATGCTCTCGCTATCCCGCCGAAATTAAAAACACTTTTTGAAAATAAATAAGGTTTAATCAGTTTTAAAATGCTTTCGCAGTCTTTAAAATTAATACCTAGTATCCACTATCCGGTTTAAACCTCAAACTCTCGCTCTGTTGGTTTCTAACCTTAGTCCAGTTTATTTAACCTCAAACTTTCGCTCTGTTGGAATTTAAACCTTTTAATGAACAAATTTGGATACCAAAGTCAGAAAGAGTATTTTTAACAACATAATATTATGCCAGCTTATTTCAGATTCCTTTGGTTCGATTAATTTACATATCGATACCTACTCGGTTTAGCCAGAAATATTTATTAACTCAATCATGCATAAACAACAATATTTCATGTATTTGGGCATATCCAGAAAAATACAAATAAATGGCATGCAAATAAATTTAAGCTAATAAATATTTAGGAACCTGAAATAAGAATACTGCAATTAATCTTGTTCTTCAAAAATAGTACTACACCACCAATTGGATCTACTCTTGAAACTCTTGAATTCGAAAGAAGAAAATAAACAAGGAATAAAAAGCACTAGATCTAACGTAAGGTTAGATCAGTGAAAAGTACACAATAATTTCCGGTGTAGAAATTGTTGTGAGAAAATTATAACAGCTTAGAACTAAAAGAAAGAAAATCTAAAACTAAGAAACGGAAATGGAAAATAAAATTGCAAAATTGAAAAAAATAGAAATGCGAATAAAGAAAACCTGGAAATCGATTGTTTGATAAAAATGCCGACCCCTTCTCTGGGACTTATACGTTATTTTTATAGCTTCACTTAGTAACTTCCCTTCTCCAATCTTGTAGGAAAATGGTGATCGTGTTGAAATAAAAATGCCTAAAAAAGTGGGAGATGGACGCCTTGAGTGGGAAGTTCATGAGATGAGACGTGTGTCTCAAATAACGAAAATGGTGGGCCATGGACTTATGGAGACCGCCTCAAAAGCTGAGAGAGAGGGTGAGACGTGCGTCTCACATGTAAGTACGTGCATTTTTGGCTTTTGATTGGAGGCGCGTGCCTCTGAGGTTCAAGAGACGGTCGTCTCAGCTTGGACGTGGCGTGCTGGACTTGCTGGGTTGGATCTGGTCTTTGTATAATCATCTCTCTTCTTATTATCTCCTCCTTTTTGCTATCACACCCCTCTTTCATTTCTCTAGCTTTTTAATTAGATTTCTCCTCAATTTCATTTCTTTTCTCAATTAATCTTTATTTAATACAAATACTTGAAACATTAAAAAATAGTGTAATACAGAAATAAAAGAAAATAATTAAACAAAAATACTAACATTATCTATGAGAATTAAATCAAATATGCTATATAAATTTGTGTTATCAAACTCCCCTATACTTGAACCTTTGCTTGTCCTCAAGCAAAAAGTAAAAATGAAAATCTCTTAAGCATAAGTCAAACGCAGATATAAAACACATTTCAGTTCGTACTTGGTTGCTAGCCGATTCTTTGTTGGATAACCTAAGTTGGACTTCGACACCAAAGCTACCGTATAAACACTAGATAACCCCATTTTTGCAAACCAATTAAAGTCATGCTATTATAGCTCAACCTAATTCTTTAGTTTTGTTTCACCCGTTTTCATTCTGGCACAATCATATTAAGCCCCTTGCCTTATGCGCGCATAGTGGAGTAACCGGTTAGTGAATTTGATCTTTGTAATCCAACTAGGAGTTTTGGTACTTATATTTGGTACTCCTTTATTCAATTACAAATTGCGGGGGATCGGACCGTAGTCCGCCCTACCAAGCCTAGCACCAGGAACCACTGAACCAATTCATAATGGATTATTTGCATAAAAGATTTATAGTGTCCGCAACTGTTGGATTAAACGATCTGGTGAGGACAATCTAACTTAGTAAGTGCACTCCTAATAAAAAATTTCTCTTAAAATATTTTTTTTGATCAATCACTTATATTCATCGGTTCTCCATGTAGTTTGTCGTTTAAGGCAGTGCCGACTGCTTTTATAAACTACTCAGGGTTACTTTAAAACTAAGTCTTAAGGTGTTGGTATAATAGGTACTTAAACCGATCTAGCGCGTTAGGGTTTTGAAGTGTTAGGACGGTAACAATTTTACTTTAGTCGCACTCAAGTTCTTATTTATAAAAATAAGCAACCTTAGCACTCTTTGAGTATGTCAAGATATGCGTTAGAAATTTTTCGTTATGGCTCAAGAAAATTAAGGAATTCGAAAAGCACGAAACTTTTGCATAAAAGACTTCAAATTACATACACATATTTTTATTGAATAGAAATTTTGTAATACAGGGAAAAAGGAAACAAAAAGAGAAATACTAATAAAGCAGAGAAAATAAAATGAAATAAGAAATATTCTGACTCCCTTATACTTAGAATGAGCATTGTCCTCAATGCGATAAAATCAGGAGAATCAAAAAGGAAAAAGGTAATCTCTCATTGTTGGGTTGATGACGTCCACTGGCTTCTCGTCCTCTAGTTCGTGGCTGTCGGCGCCTGTCAGAATCAGAATCATGAAGCTGTAAAGCATCCGCCATTGGAGCTGACATCATTTCAAAGTTACGGTCGGTCTGAAAAGCATATTCACGTTGATCTTGTTGTAACTCTCAAACTAGACGCAATGTTTCATTTTGATTCTGTTCCATTGCTTGGAAACGCTGATCTTGTCATAAGATAGCAGCGTACATTGCGTCAAGGGTGGTAGGTTGCGGGGGATTTTCTGGAGGCGGTTGTGCAGCAGGTGCATCTAGAACAAAATGCCAATGATTATTGTTGCGCACGTCAATTTAATTCGGACATGGTAGAACCACACTTGGGACTAAGCGTTTATTGACCATCAAAGTAAACCTTCCATCTTGCCTTGGTGAGATTAGATGCGAGTCACGACAATAAATAACATCAAGAAGTTGTGCTAGCATCATAAGATGTCCAATGGATAAAATTTCATCGGCCAGGCCCAAAGCGTACGCTAAAGATGTTATTAGACCACCGAAAGTGAAAGGATTTGTACCTGCCACATTTGCGCATGTTTGGAAATGGTTGAGCATGAAAGGTGCGGAATTCACTGCGCTACCGTTGAGTGCACAGAAAATAAAAAACATTTCATTTTGGTTAACCTTGTGGTTATTGGTCCTCCCAAAAATCGTGTTCGCTAAGATGCGATGGAAGTACCTCAAGGCGGGATTGTGAATGTGAGAGGCATATAGATCCCTCCAACTTTCAATTTTTTGGCCGGTCAGATCTTGCCAGAGTGAGAAACCAATATGATCCCAAGATACATCCCCTTATGTTTTGAAAGGTTTGTAGTAGATATTTTGCCCTCGTGTGAACTGCAAAAGTTCGGCTACCCTTTCTTGATCTATAGCGTACTCGCGATTGAACATGCGGAAATTGGCGTTTCCTGTTGTGAAAGGATCTTCTAGAGGAGTGGTGTAGGAGAACGAGCTTAGGAACTCCAACACGAGTGGTTCAAATGTAGGAAACAGATTAGTGCAGAGATTGAGTAGGCCAGTGTTGGTGAGCATGAAAATGACACTATCCGTCAAACCCAGAGTTGCTAAACAGTCAGTGTCCACGTATTTTGTGGGGACAACTGAGCGTGTATAGAACTTTAAATATTTTTCGCGTTGCTGCCCTTCATCATTTTCGCGGAACACCATGGTGGATAAGTCGGGTGGTGGTCGTTCCGGTCTCACTTATCTGTTGGTGTTGCGTGGAGCCATGGTAGGGGAGAGATAGAAGGAATATGGTGGAAAAATATAGTAATGTGGAAAGATATGAGGGTGATGGATGATGAGAAATATAAGAAGATAGAGAGTATTTATAATGAATGGTTGGTGGAGGTTTGAAAATAGGAAATGAATGAGAATAAATGGTGTTGAGTGGTATTGAAGTGGTGGGTAAATGATATTTATAGTGAGTAAAAGAAAAAGCGTGGGAGACAAGAAGACACGAAGCGAAGAGAAAGGTACGGGTGCGGTCGCCTCATTGAAGGACAAGACAGTCGTCTCAAGGATGAGGAATATTAATATGCGTGATGGAGGCGTGCGTCTCAAAAGGTGTGTTGGCAGTGAAGAAACAGAAGCAAGGCGGGCGTCTCCAAACAAAATATAATTCAGTGAAGAAAGAGAAGGCATCCGTCTCACTTTTCTGCCCGTGTAATGAGTGCAAACCAGACTGGCATGAGAATCTCGTGCAATTTTACTTCGCATGCATGTGTAATTTGATAAAGATTTTTGACCATTGCAAATAGTATGATTGGACCTAAAATAAACTTTGCAGAATATGTTCCATACATATATATATATATATATATATATATATATATGTATGTATATATATACACTTTATTTAGATAACTTGAATTTTAAACCATGGGGTATATATATAACATTGGAACATATATTGGTCAGCATGCATTTTAAAATTTTTAAAAATTAACATAAAATAGAAAATAGAAAATCAAAATGAAATTAAAAACTTGTAGGTTGCCTCCCACAAAGCGCTTGTTTAAGGTCGTAAGCTCGACAGTTCGGGAGGGTAAACATTCATAGTGGTCCTCTCGAGACTGACTCCTCGCTGATTTTCCATGGCCACTTATCAAGCCATATCACATATCCCTCACCTTTTCTTTTCTTACTTTTGTGGGGTGGTTCATTCTTTTGATCTCGTGATGGTGGTTCTGGATCTATCCTAAGTATTAGCTTTTCAAGTTTGGGCTTAGTGATTTCATCCACCTCCTCAAGGGTTAACCTTACCCTCTTAACAGTAATTATATCCCTAA
This sequence comes from Vicia sativa, assembly GCA_021764765.1. Lineage (NCBI taxonomy): Eukaryota > Viridiplantae > Streptophyta > Magnoliopsida > Fabales > Fabaceae > Vicia > Vicia sativa. The sequence continues at coordinate 36,732,976 of CM038797.1, read as the reverse complement.
TTTCATGGTCCTCTAATTTTCTCTTGTTAGGCAAGACCTCAAACAAGGGTGCATTGATGTGGATATTTTTCAATACCTCAACATAAGTTTTAGATTGGAGGTCTGCCCGAGCTTCCATAAAACCTTTTGGGAAAGGAATTAGTGGGATGTAGTGACTTGGAATAACGATAGGTGTTTTTTTCTCTACAACTTCTACAACCTTCCTTTCGAGTGGTGTAGGTGGATTTTTATCAATCTCTACTATTTTCTTGTTAGAACTCTCCTCGGCCACAATATCACTCTCCTCAACCTCATTATCACTCTCAGGACTTTCAAATTGTTTTCCGCTAATGGTTTTTTCAACATCCTTACCCTCCTTGGGGAAGGGTCCTAGAAGGTTTTGTTCAAGTTGGGAGATTTGAGTCTCTAAGGCCATGTTGTGAGTCGCGAAGGACTCAACCACAGTGGTCAGTTGCCTAAGGGTTTCATTGTTTCAAAGACTTTGTTCTCTAAACTCTTCATTTTGGACAATTTGTGTCTCTACAAGGTGCTCAATCATAGACTCTAACCTAGAGTTAGTTAACATCTCATCAGAATCCTCCATTGATGTTTCGAAGTTTAAATCTTGCGATTCTTCTGATTCTTGAAAGTGAGTTAGAGTCTCCTTTTTTATTTCCCCAAAGCGTTCTATCATCCTGGATGTTTCATTTAAATTTTCCATTAATATTTCGAGGTCAGATTTATATGGTTCTGGTGATTCCTCAAAATATTGGGCGTGGCAATTGTAGAGGAAATTGGGTTGAGGATAAGTTTGGTTGGAATTATAAGTTTCTTGTGGCTCCTCAAAATGTTAGAATTGGTAGTTGTGGAGGTAATTTGGGTAAGAGTGAGTTTGTGAAGCATTGAAATCTTCCATCATTATTTTGAGGTCGGATTTATGGGATTCTTGTGATTCCTCAAAATACTGATAATGGGTGTAGAAACAATTTGGGTGATACATAGTAAATAAGGTAAAAATGCCTTAGTCTATATGGTGTAACACGGGAGTTACAATATCGACTTCAAAAGTCCCCGACAACGGCGCCAAAAACTTGATCGCGACTTTATCGTCTATCAATCGGGAGAATGCAAGTGCACAGTCCTATCGCATAGTTTTAAAAGATATTGAATCCACAGGGACAATAAATCGATCTACTGTTATCCTAAGTTACTGTATATAGCTAAGACCAATAATTCTTTTGGATGATGATTAAAGAAAAATATAAATTAAACGGATATCGGTATGTAATTCGTCTAACTTAGGGGATCCGAATTTTCACTGGCTTGTTTCTCAAGTTGATCAAAAGTCTTTTCAGCAAACAATATTCATCTAAAAATCCTATCTCAAACTCTCGCTCTATTGAATCAGATCATGTAATTATATCCTAACGTATGCTCTCGTTATCCCGCCGAAATTAAAAACACTTTTTGAAAATAAATAAGGTTTAATCAGTTTTAAAATGCTTTCGCAGTCTTTAAAATTAATACCTAGTATCCACTATCCGATTTAAACCTCAAACTCTCGCTCTGTTGGTTTCTAACCTTAGTCTAGTTTATTTAACCTCAAACTTTCGCTCTGTTGGTTTCTAAACCTGTTAATGAATAAATTTGGATACAAAGTCAGAAAGAGTATTTTTAACAACATAATATTATGCCAGCTTATTTCGGATTCCTTTGGTTCGATTAATTTACATACCGATACCTACTCGGTTTAGCCAGACATATTTATTAACTCAATCATGCATAAACAACAATATTTCATGTATTTGGGCATATCTAGAAGCATACAAATAAATGGCATGCAAATAAATTTAAGCTAATAAATATTTAGGAACCTGAAATAAGAATACTGCAATTAATCTTGTTCTTCAAAAATACAGAGTACTCCACCACAGGTCAGCTGGATCTACTCTTAAAACTCTTGAATTCGAAAGAAGAAAATAAACAAGGAATAAAAAGCACTCGATCTAACGTATGGTTAGATCAGTGAAAAGTACACAACAATTTCCGGTGTAGAAATTGTTGTGAGAAAATTATAACCGCTTAGAACTAAAAGAAAGAAAATCTAAAACTAAGAAACAGAAATGGAAAATAAAATAAAATTTCAAAAAATAGAAATGCGAATAAAGAAAACCTGGAAATCGATTGTTCGATAAAAATGCCGACCCATTCTCTGGGACTTGTACGTTATTTTTATAGCTTCACTTAGTAACTTCCCTTCTCCAATCTTGTAGGAAAATGGTGATCGTGTTGAAATAAAAATGCCTAAAAAAGTGGGAGATGGACGCCTTGAATGGGAAGTTCATGTGATGAGACGTGTGTCTCAAATAACGAAAATGGTGGGCCCTGGACTTGAGGAGACCGCCTCAAAAGCTGAGAGAGAGGGTGAGACATGCGTCTCACATGTAAGTACGTGCATTGTTGGCTTTTGATTGGAGGCGCGCGCCTTTGAGTTTCAAGAGACGGTCGTCTCAGCTTGGACATGGCGTGCTGGACTTGCTGGGCTGGATCTGGTCTTTGTATAATCATCTCTCTTCTTATTATCTCCTCCTTTTTGCTATCACACCCCTCTTTCATTTCTCTAGCTTTTTAATTAGATTTCTCCTCAATTTCATTTCTTTGCTCAATTAATCTTTATTTAATACAAATACCTGAAACATTAAAATAACAATGTAATACAGAAATAAAACAAAATAATTAAACAAAAATACTAACATTATCTTTGAGAATTAAATCAAATATGCTATATAAATTCGTGTTATCACGTAGAGACTTCGCTAAAGCCGTGGGCTTGTTGTACCTCAAAATGTACCCTCTTCATTTCGACATTTCTGGCTTATAGTTTCATTGTTATAAACATGCTTGCATATACATGCATATCATTGATCATGTGGTTACAAGGTTCTGAATACTCCAAATTGTGGAAGAAATTGTGCGTTTTGGCCATCGAAGATTATTTCGAGCCATAAATTGATATTTTTTGGTTCGTATGTCTGAGGCAAGATTTTTGGTCAAAATTACTGTCAAAAGTCAATATCTGAGAAAATGTGATCATTTGTTGAGAAAAGCCAGGAGAATTGGACAAAAATGGGATTTCTTGCATTTTAAGTAATCTTAGACTTAGAAATTTTTTCTAAGTTTTAAGAGTTTTATGTTCATGGAGCCATATTGTCGACTCTCTATCTCATCTATTTATGGTTGAGAGTTCCTAAATTGGTAATCGATGGAAAGAGCACATGTCGTACTTCAAATTTGTCCTTGTGGAGATTTCTCTAAAAATGCCCGGTTTTCGAGTTATGAGGCTCCAAAGTTTGAAGTTTACAACTTTGGGAATTTATACTTAGTGAAAATTTGGAGAGTTTTAACATAATCAAGTGCTCAACTTCAGAGGTATTTTACAGGTGTTTCCAAGCATCGTTTCGTGTCAAGTTCAAAACCAAAGTTGTTCATTTCGTGGCAATCTACAAGTTTGCTGAACAAATCAAATCCATTTGGGACTCGGATCAAAAGTTACAAAGCTCGGAAGTTATGAATTTATCATGTGTGCAATGTTCAACACTTAGTGAAATTTTGCTGAATTTCTCATATGGTCAGATCGACGACTTCAGGTTCGATTTTCTCATGGCTATCAAATCCGTATCAAAAAATGTTCAAATATAAAGTTGTTCACATTGCAGCAAGCTGCAACTTTTCTGAAGAAATCGGATCCATTCGAGGTTCATACCAAGATTTATAAGGCCGTAAAATCAAGGAAGAACATTCAGTAAATTTTTGCCGACATTGCCTGTATTTGACCAATTATGTTCTCTTAACTTTGGGACCGATTTAAAGCATGCTACGCGCGTCGATTCCAGAAACTTCCAACACGGAAACTGTTCGGACAAATGTTCACTACAATTTGGAATTTGGAATCGTGGCTTGAAGATGATTATATTTCGAGTTATTGAATCGAGAAGGGGATGATATGGACATGAGGGTGGTTTATTGCTTTAGCCTGAAGCGTTTTTGTACGTATGCTACAATTGATCAATCTTTCTCGAATAAGCCATACAAAAACAAAATTCAGGAATCATGGGCGGGGGATACCGAAAATATAAAGCTATCACTCACTTCATTTTGTGGCCTGGATGATAACCAAAGGCGCAACAACTTCACTCTCTCTTTTCCTTTCACTCCACACACCATACAACAACCACAACCATCATTCCACTCTTCGCCGCAACAAACTTCATTCGCCACCGTTGAAACAACCGGATAAACATTATTCGATAACTATATCAATGAAGTCGCCATCGAACGTTTTTTATCTCGCAAAAGGAGAAAGGTAAATGCATCGCGAAAACCTGAAAGGGATAAGACACAGTCTTGCGACCGAGAGATAGGGTAAGGGAATCTATTACGCAAAGAGAAGCTATTAGCACCCCACACGTCTGTAGTACTCTACGGTATCCACTTCTATTTTCTATCTAATGGGCGTGTTTATATCTATTTACTGCTTAATTTCTATATCTGAACGCTAAATGAGAATGCATGTGAAAGAAAGGAAAATAAAGAAAAAATGGGGAAAAAAAGGAAGTATTTACAAAGCTTCCTCAATCGTGTCCAGTGACAAGATGCCTACGTATTCCCTCGTGCAATGGGAAAGTCAGAACGCCGTAGTTCGGTTCACTTGTTTTGGTGGGTTTTGCGTTTTTTACATATGAAAAAGGTTTTAAACACAAAAAAAAACCCGTAGGCAAAAAAGGTTTGCATTGGTTGGTTGTTTTTACCTTTGAAAAAGGCGTTTAAACCATTATTAAGTGTTTTAATTTTCAAAAGAAAAGAAAACAAGTTTTAGTTTAATTACATGCAAGGATGCAAAAGAAACTAGAAAACAATCAAGGGAAACTATCTAATTCTATCCCTAATGTTATCATACATGGATTGCAACCTAAGGTCTAACTCGAATCACTATCTAAGATAGAGTCGAGTAAATCCTAAGAGAACTTGGCAAAGATTTGCAACCTAGATCTATGTCTATCTCGAATCGCTACCTAAGGTAGAGTCGAAGACGACAAAAGGGATGAAACAAACAATTGCTTTGGCAGAAGCACAGAAACAATGCAATGCGCAAACAAATGTCAAACAAGCGTAGGCATAACCTACAGAGCAAATGATGCGAGTTCTATAATAAATGAGAACCCCAGGAATGAGTGGAGAGTCATAATAGGGGACTCTAGCCACTTTGTTATTGACTCGATAAAGGAATAGTAACACGATTTGCGTGTACCATACAAGACACAGACTAGAACTGCGAGGGACGACTGCCGACCCTTTCCGCTTGCCCATCATATCAATGACTCGATAAAAGGAAATATAAAAAGCGGGACTTTGCTTGGTGGTGCCACGTCGGGTGTCCTAACCACTTCTGACCTATGCAAGCACAATTGTAAACACACAATGAAAATCGCCTCCCTATGCACGGAAGAGGACTTTAAACAAACCAAACACAATTAGCAAACAGAAGCGCCCTTAACGGGTCTTTAAATAAACCAGAGGGGTTCCTGAACATGCCCCAAGCACGGAAGCCTAATCATGCATCTCTATTCCTACTTCTCATGGCAAGGAAAACGGTAAAACCCTACTTCTCATGCCCTCTAGAAAAGCGGTAAAAGAATGCGGTAAACAAAGTAAAATTAATACCAAACAGATAATAAATACTCTGGAAAAACTTCGAGTAAACTGCCATCAGCAAAGCAATAACCAGAAATAGCTCGATCAATATAATCCACAAGGTGATATCGTGCAATATATGCATGTAGAAGACACGTCCTCATAACAATCAGAACACCTGCACAAAGGTACATATCCAAACAAAATAGCAGAATATGTGTTTCTCGTAACATGAGAAAACACAGAGCAAAGTGCGTTTAAAACGCAAACAGAACCACAGGAGAAGTGGTAACCACGGGAGAAGTGGTGTGTTAGTGTACCAAGATTAGTACCTTTCCAAAATATCCTTAATGTACCTTTCACAAGTTAACAAACACGTCAAATATAACAAGGAGGCGGGAATATAATTGCATACTCACATCACAACTCAAAATATAATCCAAATGCGAAGAAATGGAATGTAAACATGTATAGCAACATGAGAATGGAAAGTTGGGCAGCCACGCACACATAATGAAAAGTAACCCAGGAATGATATCAAAATCGAGCTAAGTCCATCACAATAATCCTCAAATGCAATGCTAAACATAGTTAGAGACCTAGAGAAGTTGGAAACCATAAATCTATACAAGAATGGCCAAAGAATGCATTATTCACAAAGAAATCGAGACATGAAAGGTAACTTCTAATAGGGCAAGCAACTACCCATTCTAAAGCTTTCCTAAACATCTCTAAAGATATAGGAAAAGATTTCAAACCAAACATGCAAGAGGGACCTAGAAGAACTATACAAATATCTAACTAGTTCCTAGGAATTGAACTACTAAAGGATAGCTTTGAAGTTCTATTTACAAACCTAAGATAATGTATACATTTAAATACAACTAAATGGGAGAAATAATGTCCTAAAGTTTCTAATAAATACATGGCATCATGCTCTAACAATTAGTCAATTCAAATGGCAAAAGAGAAACATGTTTTTAAACCATACAACATAATCGAAACTTGAGAATTAAGTAAGTATTGAATTCAAACAAATGTAAAACTCTACAAGTCAGTATCTAATTCATATTAAATTATATCAAACAAAATGCACAAGAAAAATCATGCTTGAAGCAAAACTATGCGCAAAATTAAGTCAAAATGATCAATCGTCGCTCTAAGGATCAATTATCACGGTACCCTAATCATATGACTCAATTATCGATTCTAAACAGGTAAAAACTACCTAAACATGTCAAAATGTTAATCAAGAGGTTAGTTAAAGGTTAGAACAATTATTAAGCATCGTGTGCAAAAGATCGATTCCTAACTTGGTGAAATTGCAAGCAATCATGTATCTTTATCTTCACTCAAATGGAAAATCGGATAAAAATATAAAAAGATCTAAAAAATTTATGATAAAAATATCTAAAGGCTCCTAATACACCATAGAATCAGAATGTTAGTTTTAGGAATTTTTGTTGTTAAGAAACGATCAAAATTTGCATGTATATGCGAAGTATTATGGGAAAAATCGCTTCTAAACATGTTATCAAAAACAATTAAGACGGGATCGAAATTTAATTACAAAAAATCCTAAAAGAATATGATAAAACTCTAAAAGTCCTAAAGTATCAGGAACCTATTTATTCAAATTTTTATTGTCGACAAACGATCGAAAACCACATCGAAATGTGCACGGTATCATGGAGAAATCCTTTCCAAACATATTATGAAAATTGATTAAAAACTAAAGGAAATTAATTATAAAAAATTCACAAAAAATATAAAAAATATCCTAAGATTCTAAAAAGTCAAAAACATATTTTTATGTATTTTTTATGAGTCGACGGAATCGAAATCGGGAGTTAAATTGACAATGTGTTAATGTTGTGTAAGCATAGCTCAGGGGGGTGTATCACCATTTTCACAAATGAACTAAAACTAACAGGGAGAGCGCCTGGGCCCAATTAATCAGGGGATTTGAATTGTAATTTTTCTAAGCCCAATCTAGATTATTATATGATCCAAAATCTCAAACAAAAAATCTAGATTTATTATTATCATCATGTTGTCACGTTTTATTACTTATGTACGAGAGTTATCAATTGGTCAAAGATTATTAATTGCATTATCAAAAAGAATGAAAATTGATCAATATAATAAGATAACGTATCAACCAACCAGATGTCGCCACGTTGAGGGTTAGCATGGAAAATCAGAATACTCGCCAGAAACAGAACCCGATTGTCTTCTTTGGTTAGAACCCGCCGGAGATGATGGCCAAGCCCACCGGAATCGAAACAAACCCAGCCAGCTTCTTGATCGTTCTTTCATGTAGATTTCGAATCCACGCCTAGTTCGAGCTAAAACTCGTTCTAACATACGGAAAAACAAGCACGAATTCCTGATCTTGGAGCAGAAATTTCACGTATCAATTTATTGGGTATAATGTTATCACCGGATGCAAGGATCTTCCGCCGTGTCTTTCGGGATAGATGATGCAAGAAAAACTTTAATCTTATTCCTCCGAGCCTCGCTGATGCTGAAAGCAGCCTTAGAACACTTCAACGAATCTTGCAGTAGTTCCACAAGGGAAATCTGAGCAAGAAAGCGATGAACTCACGGGAACCGTGAGAGAGACTTTGAGACGAATCTTGTTGCCTTTGACCAAAGACCCTCAGCATCGGAGTGTTGATGATAGCAACCCTAACAAATGATGAGCGAGCGAGAGTTTCATACCGGTGGCTCGATCAGAGTGAAGCAATGATGGTTGTGGTTGTTGCATGAAGGATGGAGAGAGGATGTGTGATAATTATGGATGGAGGTGTTTGTTATGGTGAGGAAGAAGAGTGAAAGATCGTGATGGTGAAGAATGATAATTATCAGGAAGAATAAAGAAGTGTTGAGTAGTGGGAGGAGATGACCAGGGTAAGAGATAAAGAAGAAGGGGGAGGTTTTTTGTTATGGTGTTGAGTTTTTGTTAGAATGGGTTGACGAAGGTGAAAAAGGAAAGAAAAGAAAGAAAAAAAAGGAGGGCACCTGAGAGTGAAAGAAAAGAGTAAGATTAGTTTGTTAGAGGTTACTGAGTGTGTCACGGATGATACAGAAGTGTGGTTGAAGAATGAGAGAAGGAAAAAAAGAAGAAAAAAAGAAAGAAAAAAAAGAGAAGAAGTTCTGGACGAAAGAGATCAGAAGTTCTGGAAGAAAGAGATGAAAAGTTCTGGAAGAAAGTGATCAGATGTTCTGGAAAAAAGAGATCAGAAGTTCTGGATGAAAGAGATCATAAGTTCTGGAAGAAAGAGATCAAAAGTTCTGGAAGAAAGTGATCAGAAGTTCTGGAAAAAAGAGATCAGAAGTTCTGGAGGAAAGAGATCAGAAGTTCTGGCCGTTAGAGATCAGAAGTTCTGGAAGAAAGTGACCAGAAGTTCGGGAAGAATGTGATCAGAAGTTCTGGGAAAAAGAGATCAGAAGTTCTGGAAGAAAAAGATTAGAAGTTCTAGAAGAAAGTGATCAGAAGTTCTGGAAAACAGAGATTAGAAGTTCTGGAAGAAAAAGATCAGAAGTTCTGGAAGAAATAGATAAGAAGTTCTGGAAGAAAGAGATCAAAATTTTTGGAAGAAAAAGATCAGAAGTTCTGGAAGAAAGAGATCAGAAGTTCTGGAAGAAAGAGAGCGAAGTTCGAAGAAAAGATCAAGTTCGCCGTTGGGAGGGGCCGTTGGGAGCGTAAGTTCGGCAGTTGGGAGCGAAGTTCGATCACGGGAGCGAAGTTTTGGCCGTTAGGAGCAGAAGTTTTGGTCGTTAGGAGGTTCTAATTTTCTGATGAATCTTGTGGATCGATAAGCCGTATACAAATACTTCAAGACTTACAGAAGGCCATAGAATCACTTCGGGCTCAAATGTTCGACCTCAACCTGCTTTTGCTCGAAAACCTTAATTAATATCTGTCGGATAGGGAATTAAAACCTCAAAACCTCGATTCTCATGAGATATCCAGAAGCTTCTGGACGCACATACTTGTATATTGAGATGACGCTGGAAACAACAGAACCTCAAATATTCAACTTTTGGGAACCAAACCTCTTCTTCAAAATTGTGCACTCTCACTCAATTAGAAAATTTAGATCATATGGTTAATGCATGAATAATATGTATGCAATGCACCTCCCGATTAAGTGTAAGCCAACTATTTATTAAAAAACGAAGAGGGCGAAATTTGGGGTGCAGCAGCTGCCCCTATTCAATCTTCTTCGACCAGAGGGTGAGATTGGCGCAAACCTTACGAACAATCAAGGTAGAAGATGATTGAATACATAAATGAACCGTAAAATTCGAGCTCTGAGGGTGAACGAGACTTATTATATCTTTGAATTTTACAATATATATATGACAGAAAGCAACCGGGTGAAGGTAAACCAAATGAAAGAAAAGGCCTCCAGGAGAAAGCGAGCTTATCGAGGAAGAAATCAATGGGAGAAGGTGAAATCGACATCGAAAAGAAATACTGGGAGACAACGAGTCTTAACAGCAAGACGAAACGCCGGAAGAAAGCGGACTTACTGGGGATATAGGTACCCAAAATATGAGTAGAACGTCGGGTGAAGACGAATCTTATCAATGAACAAGAAGTTTCGGAAGAAGACAAATCTTAATGAGGGAAGAAATCACCAGGAGAAGGTGAAATCAACGTTGAAAAGAAACGTCGGGTGAAGACGAAACATAGCAATAGAAAGGACGCGGGGAGAAGGTGGACCAAAAGGAAAAAATCATCGGGAGAAGGTGAAATTCAACCAAAGAGAAACGTTGGGTGAAGACGAAACTCTCGAAGAGAACACCGGGAGAAGGCGAACTCAACAAAAGAATTGTACGTTGGGAGAAGACGAGCCAACCGAAGAAGGAAATCACCGGGAGAAAGTGATATTCAACCAAAGAGAAACGTCGGGTGAAGATGAATCTTTTGCAATAAATATAACGTCAAGAGAAGACAAACTAAATATGGAAAGAAAGTCGGGAGAAGACAAACTAAACGAGGGAAGAGATCACCAGGAGAAGGTGAAATCTACACCAAAGAGAGACGTCGGGAGAAGACAAGATTCTTGAAAACGAGCATCGGGTGAAGGTGAACTCGACAGATGGGTATGACGTACTTGCCCAACCAAAGATACTAGACAATTGGATTTTGAAGAGGCACTAAAGGGCTCTAAAAGAGGAAGGACGCACTTGCCCGACCAAGGATACCAGACAACTAGATTTTGAAAAGGCATTAAAGGGCTCTAAATTGCAATGTTAGCTAAGCTAACAGAAGGAATACCTGACCTAAGGTACAGGTTCCAACAAAAAAGGAATTGATCCAAACAAGACCTCTAAATTGCAATGTTCACTAAGCTAACAGAAGGAATACCCGATCTAAGATGCAGGTAAACCAGAAGGGAGAGACTGATCAACATAGACCTCTAAACTACAATGTTAGCTAAGCTAACGGATGGAGAACCCAATCTAAGATACAGGTAAACTGACCAAAAGGAATTGATCCAAACAAGACCTCTAAATTGTAGTGTTAGCTAAGCTAACGGAAGGAATACCCGACCTAAGATACAGGTAAACCAGAAGGGAGAGACTGATCCATACAGAGCTCTATGTTATCTAAGCTAACAGAAGGAATACCCGATCTAAGATACAGGTAAACCAGAAGGAAGAGACTGATCAACACGACCTCTATGTTAGCTAAGCTAACGGAAGGAATACCCGATCTAAGATACGGGTAGACCAAAAATGATAATCAACGATGGACTCACTAGGGAGAAGATATATGGATTGATCAAATCATAGATCGAAGGCGAATTTACATGGAAAAGACCAACTAAAGGGACTATAGCAAACAATGTTAGCTGAGCTAACAGAACGAATACCCAACCAACAAGTAAATTGGGAAGAAAGGAATTGACCGACGCAGGACCTAGGCATGAGAAAGAGACCGACTGAAGCAGACTCTAACAGAATTATCCAAAACAATTTGGACTTTAAGAAGGTGCTTGCAAAAGCACAAGAAGTATAATATCCCTCAGGCCAAAGGCGGGGTGTAATTCTTCAAGAGTGGCAATTATCTGAATTACCACACACCAAGTATGGATGCTCAAATACTTGAAAAGTAAGAAAGGTTGTACACCGACTCTTACTCACACTCTAAAGGCAATACAAACACGGGTAACATAACCAAGATCTTGCCTAACCAAGAGAAGTCTACGACATACTGGGGAAAAAGGAACATTTGTACGAAGATGCACTTACAAAAGAAAGAGACTGACTGAAGCAGACTCTAACAAAGATTGCCACCATGTTGGGCTTCAAGAAGGTGCTTGCAAACACAGAAGAACTATATTGTCCCTCAGGCCAAAGGCGGGGTATAATTCTTCAAGAGTGGCAATTATCTGAATTACCATACACCAGGTATGGATACTCAAATACTTGAAAAGCGAGAAAGGTTATACACCGACTCTCACTCGCACTCTAACAACGACACAAATACGGGTAACATAACGAAGGCTTGCATAAGCAAGGAAAGTCTATGACTTACTGGGGTAAAGGGTGACACAACCCGACGTGACTGAGATAAAGAAAGTCACAGAAGACTCCACTGGAGAGAGAATGAGTTCCCATAAGACACTTGATTTGAAGTGAACAATTAGGGAAGTAGAAATCCGTTGAGAAAACATCTTGAGGGTAAACCACAAAGATTTTTTTATTTCTTTTGGATATACATAATTGGCAAACACTTAATATGCATGTTTGAAATTTTATGGTGTAATGCTCCCAATCAACGGAATGCTACGCATTTAAGGCGGATGTGCTAAAATTAATGCATGCCTACAAACTACATGAGAAGTAACAGTAGCGAGGATCGGCTGCTGAAAAGCCATTAACATCCGAGAGAGAGGTACCACTAGGGAGTGGATTTTGAAGAACACTTGCAAAAATAAATTGCAATTCCAATATGGGAAGCGTTCTACACTTGGGGAGAGATGAATTGGACTTCCAACCAATCTGACTTCCTGGAGAGAGAGTAGTTACCCTTCATTGATGATTCATAAAACTTCTCTGTATAATTCTCCTACTTACACTGGGGAATTTGGAAAAATTCACGGGAAATTCCGAAAGAAAATCCTCTAGGGAGCAAAACTTCATGGGGAAATTCGCAAACATCTGTGAGCAACCATTAGTATCCTGAATAAATCAAATGGCGTTAAACTTCATCGGTGGGTCAATCCTTCCATGGGGATATGAATCTTTCAAACCAAGAATCCACTGGGGAGAACATAACAACTTTTGTCTCCAAGAATAAAGATCTCAATAGCAAGACCACACTGGGGAGTCTTCGACTAAGGAGTGCATATCAGTGTAGAAATACTAGAACATATGAATGATTAATCTTCACTGGAGAAAGATAAATTTGATTCATATAGAAAGCTCCACTGGGGAAACAAATTGAAATATCCAACTCCACTGGTGAAACAAATATTCTTGTCCCAACATGGCTGATCTGAGAACAAAACTCTCGACGATGCTCAGAATAACTTCACACGAAAGAGTGCGACTTACACCGGGGAATATAATCAATTGACCGGGGCGTGCCTTATACACTGGGAACTTTGACGTGGAAAACACTGTTCACTGGATAATACAATAATAGTTCATCTATCAAAGCATACTCACTGAGAATATCAACCCTTAGTCAATGACTCAAACACCGTCTTCACTGAAAATAAAGGCTAGAACCTTCTATTGGGCATAATTTGAGAATTCGACGGACATTCACTGGGAAACTTCTCCTGAATTAGGTATCAACGACCTCACCGGGGATTTACATGAGATCGGTACCCATAACTTGCAGTGGGGATTTACGTCCTGCTTTAGGATGATAACCTATCAAAGATGTTAGGATTTATATTTTTTCGAAAGGCATCTTCCACTAGGGATAATCCCTGTTAATATTCACTAGAGATTATGATAATGTCAATAATGTTGATGTGTGCATCACTGGGGAACTAATCAACCCATCAGACTCTTCTGGTGATGAATTCTACTTGAGAATCAACCTCAATGGGAATAAGCCTCGACCAACATCGAGACTTCTACTGGGGAGTACGACAATATCAATATGTCGAAGTTCGAATCACCAGTAACAAAAGCAGTCCATCAGGACCTTCTGGAAATGAATTCTGCTTGAGAATTGACTTCACAGGGGAGAAACCTAGATTGAGGTGTACTCTTCATTGGGGAACATGGACCTCATACTGATAACCCATCAGTTACCTGCAAATTGCAAGTCATAACAATGTCTCCAAGAATGGAGAGAAATACAGAGAGACAACTTGCCCATACATCTTCGGATTCTGAAAAGATTCTCCTTTGATCAACAGATGCTTGGAGAGATAAAACCTTGGCATAAATGCCCCAATTTAATTGAAACTGAGGGATATAATCCCGACTTAAATTCCTCAGACTACTCATCACTTGAGAAATTTCTGAATCTCGACATAACTTCACCGGATTGATCATCACTTTGAGAGATTGTCAGAATCTCGATGTAACTGCCCCGGTTTAATCATAACTCACTCCACAGAGCATTAACATGTTTCTTCACCCTTCATGGCAATCAAACATTGAGATAATTCTTCCCAAAAGAGTACCATTGTTGGGATACTGCCCCTACTTTGCGGGGTTTGGATAATCCAATTCTTCACCTCGTGTTGTCGGAGAGATGAGAGACTCACAGATTTTTGAAGACCAAACCTCATTATGGTAATTGTCTAATATCTGGAATGCAGGCTAACACACAATTATTCTTATCAACATAATCTGCTTCGCGCTCAGGCAGACATTTTAAGCAATCCACCCCTTGGGAATAATTGAAAGTGATACACCATAGCTCAACAGAAACTTCTGGACAATCAAAACTTCCACACAGTCTGTTTCAAAACATTTGACAAACTGGTCCTGTTATACTCAACAGAGTCAATAGAAAGCATGCCCCAGATTAGGAACACTCTTCAAAAAAATGGTCCAATCTTCAACACGTCCCCGAAGCAATTTGTCTCTCGGGATAATCAAGTTTTTCATCTGATGCTTATTATGCAAGCTTACTTGATGTTTAAACACTTATTCATATAACAAGAATGTTTTATTATATGAATGATAATTCTAATGCAAATCATATGCTTGTCTTGAAATTAAAAACATTTATTAAAAAGATGTCAAAACATCAAATTTTTGTTCAAAGAAAGTAAAAAGGTGGAGTGATACCAACTCAAAATTTTAGCAATCCTCCTAGGACTTTCAAGGGTTGTAATGCAACACCCTTCTAAATAGCCCAAAATTAATATATTAAATTCAGAGTTAACAGTATAAAAAGGGCATCACAATTGATTAAAATAAAATTCCATATAATGTCATGCTTTACTGAAGAACATAATTAAACCAATAATTAACCAACACATGTTTAACACAGCAAAATTATTTATTCAAAACTTGGATAATTCAAAACCAAATAAATACCAAAACCAAAAGGTCAACACTCTAATCCATCAAAACGATTATCCAACTAAACATCAAATAAAACTGAGTTTAATAATAACTCTAGCTAACGTTCCCCAGTGTTACAAGAACAGAGCATGACACCGACACGTAATAGGTAAATAGCATAGCTCTACGAGCCATCCTCACCAACTCCTAAGCTGCTAAACTTCAATCTGAAATCATCAAAGTAAGAGTGAGAGTTTATCATAATTAAAATGCATTATAAATTCATAAAACGACAGAATTTCATAAGCTATTATTTCACCCTATTCAGCATAATCAGATTTAATTCACAATCCAAGTCATAACATACATCACACACAACAACAAGATTATAACACTGGAAACCATTCTATCATGTTATAATCCATACAAAATGCAATGCAAGACTCTATGCATGTGGTACCAAAAAGTGAACTAAGTCACACATTGATCCATAATCACCCGGATACAGTTACATCGATTCGTCTATAATCACCCGGACATGAATCCAGCCTCACCATCCATAATCACCCTGGAACGGTTATTGGCAATACTCACTGATTTCACACAATGGGAATTAGTTACCACCAGAATGTATATGCATGCACATCATAAAAGCATGCAACATTCAACACAGGTTATGATAACATCTTACATCATAAACCATCATCAATCTAAAACATGATACAATCAGTTATCATGAACATCACTAAACATCATAAACATGCACATCATCAACCAGAACATGATAGAATCATTTATCATGAACACACCATTGCATATACATCAAATATGCAATAATAGTAAACCGCATAATCGAAAAGTCAACGCTTTTCAAAATAAAATCAAGTTACTGTTATTTTCTTCATTTTATAAAATAGAGTATTTAATTTAAGAAACAATGTCCAAAATGACGACTAAAACGGACTTGCGGTTTGAAAGTTACGAATTTTTAAAGTTTAGTATTTTTCAAAAAGTTACAGTGGTAACCGGTTCCTCCTGGGGAGTAACCGGTTCCCACTCTCATAGTGAAAACTTGCTCATGGATTTTATACTGGGAACTCGGTTCCTCCCACCAGGGAACCGGTTCCTCAGACTCATGGAAAAATCACTCCCTAAAAACTATATTGGGAATTCAGTTCCTCCCACCAGGGAACCGGTTACCCAGACACATAATTGTCACTCTGATGGAAAATATACTAGGAACTCAGTTCCTCCCACCAGGGAACCGGTTCCTGCGACCTCTTGTAGTAGAAAACTACAATTTGACAACATGCTTGTTTCCTAACTCAAGTATATCATTCAAACATGAATCAAACCACAAATTATCACCAGAATTATTCTACAAACAACACAATAATGCAAAATAACACAATTCCACCATACCTAACAATTCTATAACATACGATTTATTCAATTCCATGCAATTAGACCATTTTAGAGACAAATTCCATAAACCTAGAAAATCCTAAATTGGGATTCCTAACTACTCAATCAATCATATCATTCCAAAAATATATAAGGCATAAAAACTAGATAAAATCACCCGTTACCTTAGTCAATAGCTTGAATCCTTGAACTCTTGGTTCTTCTCTTCCTTCTGCCTCTTCTTTCTTTTTACGTATAGTCAGTTTCTCCAATTTGGCTTTCCAACCTCTTTTCCTCTTATTAGTCCTTTTACTATAATAATAACAAAATAATAAAATTATAGACTTTTACTTCACACCCCTCACTTCTACTCATTACACCATAACTCCAGTTTTCTCGTTTTATTTGTTTATTTCCAAAAATCCCAATAATTCTAATAATTCAAATTTTAATTAAATAACTAAAATTCAAATTATTTAATAATTGAAAATATTGGGGTGTTACATGTAACGTGGCCTGGTTCACGGTTTTAGGAAAAAAGGATTTAAGGCTCAAAATATTTGGTGCCCGCCCATTTTCCGTGATGTTCTCCACTCCTACGTTCAATTAACTCAATACGAGCACCCACCTTTCATAGGGAGTTTGCAATAATTGGGGAACCAATGAGGTATCTTCTTTTCGGACATGCTAGTCACTCACCTCTTTCATTTGATATTTGATCACACGACCTTATTCTTTGACTTTCCATATCATATTGTTTCTTTTCTTTTCTTTTTCTTTATTATCTTTTTTCTTTCTTTTTTTTCTTTGAATAAGTCGTGTGAAACTAAGTCGTTCGACTCTTTGTCAAGGTATGACTACCTTATTCTTTGATGGACGAGGAATACCCATTGGGGTTTTGCCATTTCCCTCAACCTCTTGATAAATGAAGGATAACAACTGCGGTTGATCCTTGCATGTACTCTTCTGATGGGATTCAAATGCTCGATCAGGTTAACTGAACACTACCTTGCCCCGAGTTAAAAAATGAGGGTTTTTTCGCATATAAAAGAAGCTCCTACTCCAAGGCTCAAAGGGGGTTAACAAGGGTTTCACTCCCTTATATCTCCGGTGTTTGGGAATTTGAATTAATGCCTGTACATCATCAGCAAAGTTTTTATTCGAAAGCCATACCATTTGAGACTCTTGGTATATTAATCATCATCCTCCCTACTGTTTTTTTGCTTTATTTACAAGATTTGAGAATCAAAAGCATATAAAAAAAATTAAGAGTGGATACGAATGGATCAATTCAAGACAAACATATTCAATGCATTATGATTAATATTCAAGAATGAACAAATTTTACATACCAGTAAGTACTAAACAAACAAGAAATATTTCAAATGAGAATGCAAAATAAAACTGGAAATTTCCATCGTTGAGGAGAGTAGTCTCCGAATGGACTTATTGCTTCAGACGATGCATTTTGAAGTCTCGACATTCAATGAATCAAAGGAGCACCCAAATCTGATCATCTGGTGTGAAACTGATAACCTTTGCATCAAGCAGGTCTTGCACTTTATCTCTCAAGGATTGGCTACCTTCTGGCTGGATCATACAATCTTCACAGTCTATACCACAACCTGGGAATACACCCTTTCTCACCAAAATGCTCTTTCACAAAGGATAATGGAGTTGTCAACAGATTTACATCTTTAACCAGGTCCAAACCTCCATCCTTAACAATAGCATTGACAGTAGCATCAACATAAGTTGGTAATAGTTGTTGGGTAGCATTAAGTGTTGGTGCTGGCCCAAAGTTAAAAGCCTCCGGATCAAGCAGGTCTTGCACCACATGCCTGAAAGCCATGCAATTCTCAATAGTATGCCCCTTCCCGTTAGAATGGAAGGCACACCGAACGTTCACATTGAAATTTTTTGGCAACTTATTAGGATTAATCCTTAAAGTACGCAATTCAATCAGCTTTAACCGTTGAAAGTGGGAAAACAATTCAATATGAGACATCGGCAAAGGATAAAACTTCCTTGGCGCCTTTGGCAGTTGTTGATTATCCTGCTTGGAAGTATAAGTTTGCGCTTAAGGCGCAACAGCAGCCGAAATAGTCACATCGGCAATTGGGATAATATTGATTTGCACACTCAAACCTGTGGGAGTAAACAAAATTATCCCTTCATCAAGTAAATCCTGAACTTTATGTTTCAATGCCGTACCGTTCTCAGTATCGTGACAAGGTGCCCCGGAATGGAAATCACACCTAGCCTTTTCATTATAATCACGTGGAAGCTTTCCATGCATCGTGAAAATTCGAAGCTCAACTAACTAAAACTTAAGCAATTGAGGATGTAACTGAGCATATAACATCGGAATGGGATCAAATTGCCTTTCAGGTTGTGACGACCCTGGTTGATGAGTTTTACCCTTTGGATCTTATTGAGCAACATATACTGGTTGTAGACAGGAAGACCCCGAAACAAAAAGTGGAAGAGGAGATGTATGCCCTAATTCAAGACTTGAAGAAGCCCCCAAAGTATAGGGAGAAATAGAAACTCTTGTTGCGGAAGCGGGTGCAGGTTGTCTTCCTTTCTCGACACGGTATTCAGAATTTCCATAACCAAACTCAGCTGAGTCTTCAACTGATGTTTCTCCTCCTTCAAGAGTTCTTGTCCACTGACCAAATCTTACATGTCTAGCATCAAAAACCCCATTTGTTCTTTCATTTCATCCAATTCCCCACGAAGTTGTTCCATCACTTAATTCTGATCACAGAGCAGTTGAGAAATTGAGATTTGCAATTCTGCAAAGAAAATACCAGGTTTGAGTAACGGAAATACCAGATTTGTAATTCTGTATAATCCGCTGAATAACAGTTGCATAATCTCTAAATAATCTAAATATCACAGGATCAAAGGTTCGACACCAATTCAAAATACCATGAAGAAACCAAGTCGAAATATCATAGGATCAAAGGTCTGACATCATTTCAGAATATCACAGAAAATACCGAAAAATACCAAGATCAAGAACTAAGTATCATAAGACTCACGGTCATCAATAACAAAACATCACCGACGGACCAATATAATCACCACCATAATAAATAGTCACCATTAGAACATAGTCACCATCAAAACATAGTCACCATCTATACCTTTTTGAAATATTCCCGCCCCACTCACAGGTGAAGTCTAGGCCAGGGTAAGGTCAAGGGGTAACCCAGAGTCAAAAGTCCTCCCGCTAAGTACTATCATTTCAACACCCACATGATGATGATAATTCCGCGTTTGAACCTCGTCTGAGCGCGGAGTCACATGAATACGCTATTTTGGACCTCACGTCTCATAGCCATCATGTGTCCACTCTATTCCTATGTGTTCCTATATGTCACTCATAGCCTGGGTATTGGGCCTTTTACCTCATGGTAACCCCCATCCCAATCAAGAGAACAACCAGTCCAGCAGTACACAATATATAGGATATATGAAAGTGATAAAATGCTACATAGAATGCAATGCAAGCATACAAAGGATGATGCGATAAATCAAGTAATTAAATAAATAAATAAACACCCAATAGACATGAAAATAAAATTTAGGATCGACTCCTGATCAGACCAGCAATAAGTCTATACGATCCCCAGTGAAGTCTCCAGCTGAAACAACCGGCTGAACATCATCCGATAACTATATCAATGAAGTTGCCATCAAACTTTTTTTATATCACAAAAGGAGAAAGGTAAACGCATCGCGAAAACCTGATAGGGATAAGACATGGTCTTGAGACTGAGAGATAGGGTAAGGAAATCTATTACGCGAAGGGAAGGTATTAGCACCCCACACGTCCGTAGTACTGTACAGTATCCACTTCTATTTTCTATCTAATGGGTGTGTTTATATTTATTTACTGCTTAATTGCAATATCTGAATGCTAAATAAGAATGCATGTGAAAGAAAGGAAAATGAAGAAAACACGGGGAAAATAAGGAAGTATTTACAAAGCTTGCTCGATCGAGCCCCCTGACAAGATGCCTATGTATTCCCTCGTGCAATGGGAAAGTCAGAGCGCCGTTGTTCGGCTCACTTGTTTTGGTGGTTTTTGTGTTTTTTACTTATGAAAAAGGTTTTAAACACAAAAAGAAAACCCGTAGGCAAAAAATGTTTGCATTGGTTGGTTGTTTTTACCTTTGAAAAAGGCGTTTAAACCATTATTAAGTGTTTTAATTTTCAAAAGAAAAGAAAACAAGTTTTAGTTTTATTACATGCAAGGATGCAAAAGAAACTAGAAAACAATCAAGGGAAACTATCTAATTCTATCCTTAATGTTATCATACATGGATTGCAACCTAAGGTCTAACTTGAATCGCTATCTAAGACAGAGTCGAGTGAATCCTAAGGGAACATGGAAAAGGTTTACAACCTAGATCTATGTCTATCTCGAATCGCTACCTAAGGTAGAGTCGAAGACGACAAAAGGGATAAAGCAAACAAGTGCTTTGGCAGAAGCACACAAAAAGTGCAATGCGCAAACAAATGTCAAAGAAGCGTAGGCATAACCTACAGAGAAAATGATGTGAGTTCTGCAATAAATGTGAACCCCGAGAATGTGTGGAGAGTCAGAATAGGGGACTCTAGCCAGTAGAACTGCCGGGGACGACTTCCAACCCTTTCCGCTTGCCCATCATATCAATGACTCGATAACAGGAAATATAAAAAGTGGGACTTTTCTTGGTGGTGCCACGTCGGGTGTCCTACCACTTCTGACCTATGCAAGCAAAATTGTAAACACACAATGAAAATCTCCTCTCTATGCATGGAAGCACCCTAAACGGGTCTTTAAATAAACCAGAGGGATTCCTGAACATGCTCCAACTACGGAAGCCCCACCATGCATCTGTATTCCTACTTCTCATGTCAAGGAAAGCGGTAAAGCCCTACTTCTCATGCCCTCTAGAAAAGTGGTAAAAGAATGTGGTAAAAAAAGTAAAATTAATACCAAACGGATAATAAAATCTGAAGAGCACTGCGAGCTAAAAAGTACTCTGAAAAACTTCAAGTAAACATCCATCAACAAAGAAATAATCAGAAATAACTCGATCAATATAATCCACAAGGTGATATCGTGCAATATGTGTGTGTAGCATACACGTCCTCATAACAATCAGAACACCTGCATAAAGGTACATATCCAGAAAAAATAGCAGAATATGTGTTTCTCATAACATGAGAAAACACAAAGCAAAGTGCGTTTAAAACGCAAACAACACCACGGGAGAAGTGGTGTGTCAGTGTACCAAGATTAGGTACCTAACCAAAATATCCTCAATGTACCTTTCAAAAGTTAACAAACACATCAAAAATAACAAGGAGGCGGGAATATAATTGCATACTCACATCACAAGTCAAAATATCATCCAAATGCGAAGAAATGGAATGTAAACATGTATAGCAACATGAGAATGGAAAGTCAGGAAGCCATGCACACATATGCAAAATAACCCATGAACGATATCAAAATTTAGCTAAGTCCATCACAATAATCCTCAAATACAATGCTAAACATAGTTAGAGACCTAGAGAAGTTGGAAACCAAAAATCTATACAAGAATGGCCAAAGAATGCATTATTCACAAAGAAATCGAGACATGAAAGGTAACTTCTAATAGGGGAAGCAACTATCTATTCTAAAGATTTCCTAAACATCTCTAAAGATAGAGGAAAATATTTCAAACCAAACATGCAAGAGGGACCTAGAAGAAATATACAAATATCTAACTAGTTCCTAGGAATTGAACTACTAAAGGTTAGATTTGAAGTTCTATTTACAAACCTAAGATAAGGTAGACATTTAAATACAACTAAATGGGAGAAAATATCCTAAAGTTTCTAAGAAATACATGGCATCATGCTCTAACAATTAGTCAATTCAAATGACAAAAGAGAAACATGCTTTTAAACCATACAACATAATCGAAACTTGAGAATTAAGTAAGTATTGAATTCAAATAGATGTAAAACTCTACAAGTCAGTATCTAATTCATATTAAATGATATCAAACAAAATTCACAAGAAAAATCATGCTAGAAGCAAAAGTATGCGCAAAATTAAGTCAAAACGATCAATCGTCGCTCTAAGGATCAATTATCATGGTACCCTAATCATATGACTCAATTATTGATTCTAAAGCAAGGTAATAAATACGTAGACATTTCAAAATGTTAATCAAGAGGTTAGTCGAAGGTTAGAACAATTATTAAGCATTGTGTGCAAAAGATCGATTCCTAACTTGGTGAAATAGCAAGCAATCATGTATCTTTATGTTCACTCAAAGGGAAAATCGGATAAAAACCTAAAAAGATCAAAAAAATTTATGAGATAAATACCTAAAGGCTCCTAATGCACCATAGAATCAAAACGTTAGTTTTACGAATTTTCATTGTTAAGAAACGATCAGAATTTGCATCTATATGCGAAGTATTATGGGAAAAATCGCTTCTAAACATGTTATCAAAAACAATTAAGATGGGATCGAAATTCAATTACAAAAAATCCCAAAAAAATGTGATAAAACTCTAAAGGTCCTAAAGTATCAGGAACCTATTTATTCAGTTTTTTATTGTCGAGAAACGATCGAAAACCACATCGAAATGTGCACGGTATCATGGAGAAATCCTTTCCAAACATATTATCGAAAATTGATTAAAAACTAAAGGAAATTAATTATAAAAAAATTCAAAGAAAAATTCAAAAATATTCTAAGATACTAAAAAGTTAGAAACATATTTTTATGTATTTTTTATGAGTCGATGGAATCTTAATCGGGAGTTAAATTGACAATGTGCTAATGTTGTGTAAGCATAGCTCATGGGGGTGTATCAACATTTTTACAAATGAACTAAAACTAACAAGGAGAGCGCCTAGGCCCAATTAATTAGAGGGTATGAATTGTAATTCGTCTAAGCCTAGTCTAGATTATTATATGATCCAAAATCTCAAACAAAAAATATAGTTTTATTATTATCATCATGTTGTCACGTTTTATTACTTATGTATATAGAGTTATCAATTGGTCAAAGATTATTAATTGCATTACCAGAAAGAATGAAAATTGATCAATATAATAAGATAACGCATCAACCAACCGGATGCCGCCACATCGAGGGTTAACATGGAAAAGCAGAATACTCGTTGGAAACAGAACCCAATTATCTTCTCCGGTTAGAACCCGCCAGAGATGACGGCCAAACCCACTGGAATCGAAACAAACTCAGCCAGCTTCTTGATCGTTCTTTCATGTAGATTTTGAATCCACTCCTAGTTCGAGCTAAAACTCTTTCTAACATAAGCATTAGGATGTGTAGTTGCAGCCCCTATTAGGAAGCTACAATTCATGCCTCAGTTTGTTTGTGAATAATGCATCGTAGGCCATTCTAGTGTAGATTTTTGGTTTCTAACTTTTCTTAATCTCTAGTTATGTTTAAAATTTCATTTAAGGGTGATAGATTTAGCTTTGTTTTGATATCATTCATGGGGTATTTTGCATTATGTGTGTGTGGCTACTCGATTTTCCATTCTTATGTTTCTATACATGGTCATAATCCATTTCTCTGTATTTGGATCACGTTTTGACCTGCGATGTGAGCATGCAACTATCTTCCCGCCATCCTTGTTATTTCTAAGACTTTGTTATATGTGCGAGGTACTTTGAGCATTTTCATTTGAGGTTTGGATATGCGGGATGCATATCTTGATGCTTGCACACATGTGTGTGCATTCTATTGTTTGCATCTTTGGTTTTTTTACCTTCTTGCAGGTGTTCTGATTGATTTAGATATGCGGGATGCGTATCTTTATTGCTTGCATACATGTGTGTGCATTCTATTGTCTGCCTCTTTGGGTTTTTACCTTCATGCATGTGTTTGATTTGGATATGCGAAATGTGTATCTCCTTCCTTACACACATGTTTGTGCATTCTATTGTCTGTATTATAAGCGTTCTCCTTTCATACAGGTTTACTTGATTTATTTAGATAGGCGGAGTGCGTATCTTGTTGCTTGCACACATGTGTGTGCATTATATTGTCCGCATTGTTATCATTCTCCTTTCATGCATGTATTTTGATTTGGATATTCGAAATGCTTATCTTCTTGCTTGCACACATATGTGTGCATTCTATTGTCTACATTATTAGCGTTCTCCTTTTGTGCAGGTTATATGATTGATTCGTGATACGTGTGATACGTATCTTGCTTGCATATATGTGTGTGCATCTTATTTTCTGCACTGTTATCGTTCTCCTTTTATGCAAGTGTTCCATTTGGTTTAGATGCGCATGATGCGTATCTCCTGGCTTGCACACATGTGTGCATTCTATTGTCTGAATTATTAGCGTTCTCCTTTCATGCAAGTTTATGCGTATCTTGGTTGCACACATATTTGTCCATTCCATTATCTGGACTGTAACTTCGTGTAGGTTTATTTTCTTTGGATGTGCGACATACACATTCCGATCATGCTTTGATGCCTCCGCGCATTACTCACCGGTTTCTTTTATTGCTTGATGGCAGTACTTGAAGTTTTCCAGAGTATTTCTAGATTTCTTTAGCTTTAAGGATTCTTATCCATTTGGTATTTGCTATATCTTTTTATTGCATTCTTCTACCGCTTTTCTAGAGAGCATGAGAAGTAGGGTTTTACCGCTTTCGTTTGCCATGAGAAGTAGGAATAGAGACGCATGATGCGGCTTCTGTAGTTGGAGCATGTTTAGGAACCCCTCTGGTTTATTTAAAGTCCCGTTTAGGGCAATTCTATTTGCTACTTGTGTTTGGTTTTTTAAAGTCCTCTTCCGTGCATAGGGAGGCGTTGTTGGTCGAGTGTTTACTTTTGTGCTTGTATAGGTCAAGAGTTATTAGGAAAACTGCTAAGAGGCACCACCGATCAAAGTCCCACTTTAATGAGATCTATAGGTGTTGTATTAGATGATGATATGATGGACACGCGAAAAGGGTTCGCAATCAACCCCCGCATAGTTCTAGTCTGTGTCAGCATAGCACACGTGAATCGTGTTGCTTTTTTATCGAGTCAAAAGTAAAAGTGGCAAGAGTCCCATATTCTGACTCTCCAAGCCTTCTCTTGGGGTTCGCATTTATTGCTTTGATTCTCGTACTCATATGCTCTTCGCACTGGATAATTCATATCATGTTGTGATACCTTTCTCAAGAATCGAATGGTCGACTCCTGGTTGACTCTGATATACTTGTTATCATCGCAGGCTATGGGACTTCCTTCTTCTCCTGCGCATGTGCGAATCATTTTTTGTGTGCATTGCATTGTGTGTGTGCTTTTGCCAAACCACTTGTTTGCTTAATCCCCTTTCATCCCTTGGTCGTTCAACCAAGGTGGATGTTAAGATAGTTTCCCCTAGGTTTTCTCGGTTAGGAGAGTCTTTGAGGTTAGACTTTTATCCTCAACCATAGGGCCATCTTTGAATGATAACATTAGGGTAGAACTAGTTAGTCTTCCTTTGTTTGCTTTCTAATTTCTTTTGCATCCTTGCATGTAATAAAACTAAAACTTGTTTTCTTTTCTTTTAATGAATCTAAACACTTAATAATGGTTCAGACTCCTTTTTAAAGGTAAAAGAAACCAACCTCACTTCAAACCGTTTTCGCCTTTTGGCTCTTTTATGTTTAAAACCTTTTCAAAAAGGGTGTTCCCTTCTAAGTCTGAGCAATTTGCTAAGTGTGCGAGTGGCCGAGCATAAGACTTCTCATATTCTCAACACCAAGTACGAATTGCAATTGTGAAGATGCGAAATTGAACTTCCCATAAAAATAATTGCAACCCACCAAAACATGTGAGCTGAACTATAGTGCTCTGACTCTCCCATTGCACGAGGGAATACGTAGGTATCTTGTCACGGGGCTCGATCGACCAAAACTTTGTAAATACTTCCTTCGTTTCCCCGTGTTTTCTTTATTTTCTTTCTCTCACATGCATTGTAGCGATTAAGCGATAGATAGATATAGCACACCCATTAGATAGAAAATAGAAGTGGATACCATAGAGTACTACGAGCGTGTGGGGTGCTAATACCTTCCCCTCGCGTAATAGACTCCGTTACCCGATCTCTTGGTTGTAAGACCATGATTTCTTCCCCTCAGGCTTATTCGATGTTTTTCTTTCTCCTCTAGCGAGATAAAAGACGTTCGATGACGACTTTATTGATATTCTATCTGATGATGTTCAGCCAGGTAGTTTCAGGGCAACGAGACCCCGGCCACACTGGATGTTTTCCCGCTGAAAGCACATACTTATATTCAGTATGAAGAAAAGGAGGCCTCCAATAGTGCCAGAGACTCAAGACATTGGGAGAATGTCAAGTTCTCAAAGAACGAAGACTCCTCGACATCTCGTTGGGGGGATATAAAGCGAGAGGACAAGCCCCGTGATTCAAGAGACTACAAGGGTCCATCTATCCATTTCAGTGACTACACTCCTCTTAACGCGTCTCGCGAGCGGATTCTTACTAAATGCACAAACTCCGAGTTCAAACAAGGAGGAATGCGCTTCCCCCGAAAGACACCGTCCAAGCCTGGGACGAATAAGAGAAAATATTGCAGATTCCACATAAGTCATGGGCACATGACCGAAGGATGAATCCACCTAAAGGAATCCATCGAAATCCTCATTCGAGACGACCACTTGAAGCAGTACAAAAAGAAAGAAACTCCCTAGGAAGACGCTTACGAATCGAGCAAGGTAGAGGAGGAGAAGGCTTGCGACAATTCATTCATGCTTGTTTCCATGAGCATCACTAGGCTTGAAGATTTCTATCTCACTATTCTTGATATAGTCCCTTCGTACTTCATGACCCAAATTCATTGGGAAACTTTCCCCGTAGCAATGGTCATATCATGAGGTGGGTTCAACAAAATCTCCATTGGCTTGGTCAAGAGGAGATTTGAGAAGCCGAGAAAGATAATCTCAGATTTGGGGGCTACCCTCAACAAAATTCAGAGCAATTACCATCTGCTCGATTTCTATAGAAAGGAACTACCCGACGGGGCCCCGAAGAATAACATCCCTCTACTCGTACGAGCTAGGATGGATGGCCAACTTTGATGCAAGGCGCATCATGGTCGATCAAAGACGTTCAGTCGACATCATATAATCGTAGTTGTTCATTACTTTGCAGCTAAATGAGACACACCTTACCCCATACGTTGGTTGAGACCTTCCAGAATTCAAAGGTTTGGTAACAAAGCCACGTGGATAGGTAGAGCTTATAGTAACCTTCGGGTAGGAGAAACTGTCAGATCCATCGCAACCCATTTTCTCGTGGTTAACTTTCCATCTATGTACCAATGCATCTTCGGAAGACCCAATCTGGCCAAACTGATCATGGTCCCCTTGACCGTCCATCTGAAGATGAAATACTACATTATCGAAGGAATGGTAGTAATCCTACACGGAGACATATAAGCTGCTCAGAGATGTTTTGAGACCTCCACCAAAGGGTTAAGCTCGATCACCTATCAGACGAAGACTGTCAACAAATCACCCTTCCCATAGAGTTCTAAAGAGTCAAAGTCTTTGCCTCGCGTCGATAAGTCAATCTCGACAGTCAAATTTGTTGAAAAACTCTAAATCTTCCTCATCAACAATATCAACAAAAATAAAATTTGTAGAATCCTTAAACGTTAAATCTCAATAACAAAAAAAAACAACAACAACAATAAAAATAACAACAACAACAACAACAACAACGTAATCCATAGATTATTTAAATATTAAATCTCATAAACAACAACAACAAATAAACAAAAACAATAGAATTGTTAAATACTAAATTTTAACAACAACAACAATATTAATCATTTTACTTGATACAACTACAACTAACATTAATAAGTTACTTTCATGCTTTCCTAACTAGAGAAAATATTAAACATTAAGAAACCAATCTTGAAATATTTTTTTGCTTTTGCTTTCATTGTCATTATTTTAATATGTTAAGTTTAATTTTCAGCATTTTGCATCCAAGATGAATAGTTGTTGCATTCACGTTTTGATTGGCTAGTGAGAGTTTCACATGGATCATTAATGTTTCATGTGGATTGATAATTTGGCAATATCTTGACCATTGTTACTAAATAAATGGACGACAAAGATTCGTTACCTAATTTTTCATCAAATGTGTCATAAATAAATAAAAATATGATACTTTAGCCCTCGGTTTTCAACAAAACCAAGGTAATTGTAAGTTCCTTAGTTTTGAGGATTGACATTATTTTTTGTAAAACAAATAATAGTAGCAATAATGTAATATACAATAGGATGTATAACTTGAATAATAAAAATAGGTACAACAAGAAGTTCTATTGAAATAATAGAACATGTTATGTTGAACTTGTTCAACAACTGGAACACCGTGTCAAAAAAGATGTCCTATCATGAAGCATTCGACATCGCGCTTTCTGAACTGATAAATGAGGTTTAGTTCTATTGTGAAGAATGCAGAATATTCAGGAAATATTAAACAACCTATATGGCGGACATTTAAAGTTACAGAAGATTCAAACAAAAATCAAGGAGACAAATTAGGAAGTTGAAGATTGAAGACCTTACTTGTAGCAGAAGTTTTCTACAGTTTGTTACAGCCAAGGAAGTTCTTATTGAAGGCCCAAATCCAGCTGGGTAGAGGTTATAAATAAGGATTTGTAACCAAGTTTTTATAGCTATCTGATATTAGAAAGGATGTAATCATTAGGGCTACACCTAGTGAACCACCCGGATTGTGGGATGGTCACCATGCTCCTTGAAACCCGTAGGTGAAAGACAGCATGTATTATTCTTGGAGGAAGTCGTGAAGCAACTTCAAGGTGTGTCCTAAGGTAGAAGCGAAAAGCTTTAAGTCTTAGGTAGTTTGTGATAGAAGTGAGTCTTCTGTCTTTTGTAATTGTTATTGTTTTATCACTATGATTGATTGAGGGGGAGTGAGAGGGGTTTCTCATATCTAAGAGTTCTTAGGTAGAAATTGCATTGGGTAGTGATTAAGTGAGGAGTTGTAAACAGGGGATTTTAGCTCTGAATTGATATTGCTGATAGTGGATTTCATCCATGGCTTGGAAGCCTCCAGTGTAGGTGTGTTACGCTGAACTAGGTAAACAATTACCTGTGTTATTTATGTTTTTCTATAATACTTTACATTGCCTGTAGTTTTTTTGTCAGATCAGATGTCTCGATATCATTGTAAGACATCTGAGTCTGCTGTACTAGAATTTCAATTGGTATTAGAGCAAGCATCATGTTCTATTCTGGGTGAGATCCTAGCGAGATACTTTCTGGTTATTTGCAAGGTAAGAAGATTGGTGCTGAAAAACTGTTTGAACTTGGAGAGTTCATGTTTGAAAGGTCCCTAGAAATGGTGGATGGACCATTCATGACAAGATATATATTAAATCTGTCAGGTGTTTCTTGGATGTGAAGCCTTTGTGATGAAGAGCCGGCTATGTTTAGAGCTTGTTTTATTTTTAAATTCAACCAAAGAATCTGATGTGGTTGTGCAAAGGCTATCGTGTTATGCCTGAATATTGTTGAGGAGCTAGTACTTTGTATTTCACTGCATGGTATCTTTTTTAACTCTGATTGTCATAATGTCTACGATTATGTGTTGTTGTCTCCTCAGCAGGTGTAGCCTATTGATAAGTGCCAAAATGTAGTTATTTCGTATATAGGTTTTGTGGAACTTATCCGTTGTTTTTTTGATATTTAGTTCAATAATCCCAACTTTTTGTTGTAAATACGTTTTATTGCATTTTGTGTACATATTGTACCGTTTGGTTAGTTTTGTATATTTTTTATAGGTATTTGTTGCATTATTGGAGCATTGAGAATAAAGTCCAAATGTAGCTCCAAGATGAAATTTTTGATCGAATAAAGGAATAAGGATTGAAGGTTGAAGTCATTGAAAGCCACAAGAAAAGCAACAAAAGTTGCTGCCTTGAAAATTTCTCCAGGCGAGGGCCTTGCGTCGTCGGGCGATGGTACAGCGAGAGGAAGATGAGGTTTGCTCTGACTTGTTTCGCTACCTGGGCGTTGGGAGAGGAAAAGAGAATTTTGTCGGGCGAAGCTAAATTTTGCCGGGCGAAGGTAGATATTTGTACAGGTTGAGGACGTGGCTTAATTTGAGCCAAGTTAATATGAATATTCACCAGGCGATGCTTTTAGTTCACCGGACGAAGCTGCGTAACCAGATTTTCTTTATACTTTCATTTTCATTTTGGAGTATGGTTTTGGGGTGTGAATTTCTTGCTCCCAACTCCATCAATCATATAACTTTTGATAGATTAGCTTAGAAAACAACACTAGGGTCTTGCTTATGGTTGATTGGAGGTGGATTGTTCTTTGATAGGTGTTGACAGACCGGTCTAAATGGATAGTTTATCTCATCTCTTCTCTTTGTATTTCTCTATTGTGTTGGTTATGTATGTATATTTACTCTGAACACATGTATATTTATCGCGCTTGGCGTTGTATAAAGTCTTCTTTATGAATCTGTGTTGGTAGTTATCTTAGGTTTTTACTCTATGTTGGGGATTTGAGCTTGCTAGAGATAGACTGCTTAGATTCTTACCTAGGATGATTATCTGTTAGTTTTCGAATACTAGAAATAGGTTTAGATATGACATTTACCGTAGAGTATCTGGTCTTAATGCCTCCGTATTGGTGAAGTATGCTAGAGATGGGTATGGAGGTAATGTAGTTTACTTCTAGTTGTTGAGATAGGCCAAACATGGCTATCGAGGTGATTCGGGAGGATTCTCAATTTGGGTTAGGAATAGCTTAGTTTGTGAGAGGTATGTAATGCCACGGACGTGTATCATAGGTCGAGTATAAATGAATGGTAGATTAAAGTCTGGGACGGGTAGTGTGCATTCGTTTCAGACAAGCTGTCTATCCTTTTTACTTTTTGTTCATTTACTTTTTGTCTTTTATTTTCAACCTATTTAATCCCAATCTTATTAACGGTAAAATTGTCGAACGACGAATCAATAACCAATCTCTGTGGACACGATACGATATAACCTAACCGGTATATATCACCCGGTAAAATTAATACCAACTCTTTGCTTGCCTTCTATATTTGCATTCAACAAAATGGCGCCGTTGCCGGGGATTGGTTTTATTGTTTCTGTATTGCGATAATTCTGTTTTTTTTTAGTTTTGTAATTAATGTATATGTTGTATAGACCTTGTATATGAACTTGTATCTTGTTTGTAACATGTACATGTTGTGTATTTACTGTACATACTTGTACATATGTGTGTTTTTCCTTGTTTCACGTATTATTAAGAAATGTCTCGTATTTGTAACGTTTGTTGTGTGGTTGTTAGTGTAACACCCCTTCTACAATACCCCGAATATATTAATTAATATAATTAATAAAAACCAGATTCAATCAGAGTCAACACGGAGATCAAGGGATGCCACAATTATGAAAATAAATAAAACTCCATTTAACTCAGTAGTCATGCTACACTGAGGATCACTATAAAAAATAATCAATTAAGTTAAGACCATGTCTTACACAGCGGAAAATACCAAAACACAAACAGAATAAAATCAAACCATAATTATTCCTAAAGTAATCCAAATAACATTTTATTACTAAACAAGTTCTCAACTAAACGTTCCCCAGTGTTACAACCTATCAGAGCATGACACTGACACGCGGACTTAAAATGACAAGCTCTAGAGCCATCCTCACCAACTCCTGAGCTGCTAACTTTAATCTGAAATTGTTAAAGTAAGGGTGATATTTCTCATAATTAAAATACATTATAAGCTTCTCAATCAACTATATATCACAAGCATATTATTTCACCCATTTTAGCATAGTTCAGATTCCAATACACAATTACAACCAGACAATTCATTATACACAACCATTAGCAATCAGAGAATTGCAACACTGGAAAACATCCTAACATGTTACAATTCCATGCAATTACAATGCAGACACAATGCATGTGGTACCAACACGTGACCAAGTCACCCAACACTGATCCATCATCAACCGGATACAGTAACCATCGATTCGTCCATAAACACCCGGACACGAATCCAGCCTAACCACCCATCATCACCCGGGTATCGGTTAACGACAATACAAGTCAAATTCCTCACAATGGGAATTAACTTCACCAAAAATGCATATGCACGCACAACACCAACATGCAACATCAAATTAGTCTATGAAATACACCAAATTATCATAACTGAACCAAATTCCAAACATGATATTCTCAACAAATCATGCACACAATCAACAACAAAAACATGCCTTTCATTCACACCATTCAGATATCTCAATGTCACAGGTACACTACCTCTTATATACACCAAACACACCTCGAATCAATAATCACTTATTTCGAAATTCGACTCATTTTCAAAATAATTTCAATTTTTAGGAAATCTTTTCATTTTATAAGATAGAGCATTAAATTTAAGAAACAACGTCCAAAACGGCGCTCAAAACAGACTTACGGTTTGAAAGTTATGAATTTTCAAAGTTTTAGAATTTTTCAAAAAGTTTCAGTGGAACCCGGTTCCTCCCTATGCAGGAACCGGTTCCCACAAAATTCAAAAATCACGCCTCTGGAAAAATGTATGGGAACCCGGTTCCTACCCCACTGGGAACCGGTTCCTACGTGCATTTTTGCCAGTTTTTGAAAATTTACACAGTGGAACCCGGTTCTTCCCCATTGTGAACCGGTTCTTACGACCTACAGAGTCAAAATCTACTATTTTGACAGCATTTATCCATTCTAAATCAATTCCAAACATTCCCATACGAATTGCAACATGAGAAACACCAAAATACATACATTTTACACCATTATAACATCAAACAACATTATTTCATCATTCCTATTTATTATCTGAGACACTAATGGTTTCCGACCTACAATCCGACACAATAAGGACAATTCTACGGAACCCTAGAATTTCTAAACCGGGATTCCTAACATACTATGATCCATACTATTGAATATCAAAACCGATAATACACATTAATTAATCGAAATCACCCCTTACCTTGTGGGTTCTTCGAATTCTGACACTTCCGGTTTTCCTCCTTCCTTTTCCTCTTCTCAAATGCACGTACTGTGAGTTTTCCCATTAATGATTCCTTTTCCTCTTTTCCTTCTTTTATTCCTCTTATTATTCTAACATAATAAAAATAAAATAATAATGTGAGTAGAGTCTTTTACTCCTCACACCCTCACTTTATTCATCACATCACCAATAATTCCATTTCCTCATTCCCTAATTAATCCCAATAAATCCAATATATTAATAAATTATATTCTCAATTAAATTAACAATTAAAAATCATAATTATTTAATAATCGAATTATTTGGGGTGTCACAGTTAGGACACTTTCTTTAGGTTTTCACGGTGTGGAAATACCATGGCATGACGAGGGGAGGTTACTAGCTCGCATAATAACGGCGTCGAGCTTACGACGTAAAACAAGAATGTTTGTTTATGTTTGTTTATGTGTATGGTGAGTTGTGTTTTAACAAGTTGATATAGGACTTGTTCTTAAGTTCAAATCTTCACTTTTCAACTTGTTAATTCATTTTCACCAAGTTTTTGTATCGTTATTTGCTTTTATTTTGTTACGTAAATTGTGTTTTTCTCAAGCTTGTCGTGTATAGCTTGAGGAGTTTTGTTGGATGTAAATATTGTACATTTTATTTTTCTAATTCTTTTGCTGTTGTTTGGACTCGAATTTTGGTCCTGTAACTTGAAGAATTTTAAGGTGATTTTCTGAGTTTGATCGTTTCAACTTGCGGATGTATGGTAATGATAGTTTCAAATTTGGTACACGCCAGGTACTCGTTTATCGTTTTCTATAGCATAACATGTTTAGGAAATTTATCTTTTGTATAATTACCATGACATTCGTTCTTTTTTCATTACTTGCTCATGAATTGAATCACTTTAGTACCCTTTTTTAACCATAAATATGAGGAAGCTTTCCATTATTTACATATGAGAGGCCACAATTCTTTTTTTAACTAGATTTTATTATGCTTAATCTTTTATTTTGTGTTGATTGTATGATTGCAAGAAAATGATTAAGGCACTTTGTTTGCCCCTTTGAGATTTTATCAATATCCATGTTTATTTGAACTTGATGTTTGTCTATGAGTGTCAACTCACCTTTTTTGTATGGATGTTGATTTCTTTGTTTCTTGAACCCTTAACTATATATTGTTGTATGGATTTTTATCTTGCCTTAGAATGTAGGGAGTATTCACACATTAATGTTGGTTGGATTCAAGTTGGGGAGAGAAATGTTTATTACTTATATTGTGGTTGGTATGAGGTTAAGAGGAAAAAAAGTGAAAAAGAAAGATTAGAAAAAGAAAGAAAAAAGAGAAAAGCTTTGAAAAAGAAAAACAAAAAGAGTAGGAATAATGTTCTATTAATAAGTGATGTGTGTTGGTGTGAAATTTGTGATGAAGATTAATTTTGATTGAGATTTTATGCTTGAGTCTTTTCGAGTTGATCACTCCCTTAGGTTTTGGCAAGTTTTTGTCTCGATTAGCTTTAGGACTTATCACTTGTTTGTTAACCAAGCCACATTACAACCTTGAAAATCCCTTGTGATTCTTGCATTTGTATTTCAATACATTTTTGGATGAATGCATAATTTCGTCTTTTGTTTGCAAGATTATGGAGGAGTGTTTTTTGTATCCCTCACCTTTGTGTGTTCTTCATCTACCGATGAATTTTTGCTAGGTGTGATTCATGATTGAGCTTGTTTTTTTAAAAAATATTTTTCATGATTTTTGTACTTAGGATTTGTTTCGTTTATACGTTGTCGTTGTAGGATGGTGGTAAGTATATATTTTGTCGTGTACGCTTTTGTTTGAACCATACATTTATTTCCGTTTTAAAAACTTGTTGATTCGTGATTCTTTGATTATCGTCTTTTGTTTCGTTAGGTTTACTTGACTTTATTTTAGGACAAACAATGTGTCAAGTTGTGGAGAGTTGATAGTGCCAAAATGTAGTTATTTTATATATAGGTTTTGTGGCACTTATTCGTTCTTTTGTTGATATTTAGTTGAATAATCCCAACTTTTTGTTGTAAATACGTTTTATTGCGTTTTGTGTACATATGATACCGTTTGATTAATTTTGTATATTTTTTGTAGGTATTTGTTGCATTATTGGAGCTTTGAGAATAAAGTCCAAATGGAGCTCCAAGATGCAATTTTTGATCGAATAAAGGAATAAGGCTTGAAGGTGGAAGCCATTGGAAGCCACAAGAAAAGAAACAAAAGTTGATGCCTAGGCAATTTTGCCAGGCGAGGGCCTTGCGTCACCGGGCGACAGTGCAGTGAGAGAAAGATGGGTTTCGCTCTGACTTGTTTCGCTGCCTGGGTGCTGGGCGAGGAAAAGAGAATTTCGTCGGGCGGAGCTAAATTTCGCCGGGTGAAGGTAGATATTTAACCGGTTGAGGATGTGGCTTAATTTGAGCAAAGTTAATATAAAGATTCGCCAGACGATGCTTTTCGTTCGTCGCGCGAAGCTGCGTAACCAGATTTTCTTTATACTTTCATTTTCATTTTGGAGTATGGTTTTGGGGTGTGAAGTTCTTTCTCCCAATTCCATCACTCATATAATTTTTGATAGATTAGCTTAGAAAACAACACCAGGGTCTTGCATATGGTTGATTGGAGGTGGATTGCTCTTCGATAGGTGTTGACAAACCGGTGTAAATGGGTAGTTTATCTCCTCTCTTCTCTTTGTATTTCTCTATTGTGTTAGTTATGTATGTATATTTACTCTGAACATATGTATATTTATCACCCTTGGCATTGTATAAAGTCTTCTTTATGAATCTGTGTTGGTAGTTATCTTAGGTTTTTACTCTATGTTGGGGATTTGAGCTTGCTAGAGATAGACTGCTTAGATTCTTATCTAGGATAATCATCTGTTAGTTTCTGAATACTAGAAATAGGTTTAGAGCTGACATTCACCATAGAGTATCTAGTCTTAATGCCTCTACATTGGTGAAGTATGCCAAAGATGGGTATGGAGGTGACACAGTTGACTTCTGGTTGTTGAGATAGGCCAGGCATGGCTATCGAGGTGATTCGGGAGGATTCTCAATTTGGGTTAGAAATAACTTAGGTTGTGATAGGTATGTGATGACACGGACGTGTATCGTAGGTCGAGTATAACTGGACGGTAGATTTAATTCTGTGACGGGTAGTGTGCATTCGTTTCAGACAAGCTGTCTATCCTTTTTACTTTTTGTTCATTTACTTTTTGTCTTTTATTTTCAATCTATTTAATCCCAAACTCATTATAGGTAGAATTGTCTAACGACGAATCAATAACCAATCTTTGTGGACACGATACGATATAACCTAACCGGTATATATCACCCAGTAAAAATAATACCAACTCTTTGCTTGTCTGCTATATTTGCATTCAACACCTATTATGATGAAACATGTGCATGAAATTGTTGCTATAATCAGGCAATATATTATGTCTTCAAGAATCAATTATGACTTCAGAATCAAGGTCAACTTGTATGTTCCAGAAGAAGGAAATTTATGACCTACTAGATGTTGGGACATTATGTCAACAAATATGAAGACTCTTGTTGCATAACAGATGCTTTGGGTGCTAAGAAAATGTGTTTTGAACACATGTGTTTAGAACTTACTCCTGATATGGAAGAGGAGGCATCTAGCATATGTAAGTTGATCAGGACATGATCAACAGTTTTGCTACCCCACGGGGGAGCTTTCCTTTTATGGAAGTATGGAAGTCGAGCTCCATGTTATTGAAAAGAACTCATGAAGGTTCCTCCACCATATCCTTTATGTATAATTAATCAGCTCATATCTGGAAGATTCTCTTGATCAAAAGAACCAGTTTATGGAATTCTATTTGTGGCCATAGAACAGATTCTAATTGAAGATAAGTTCTGTGATCCAACCATAATATTTAACTATCTTCTATGTAATGTCAAACATGATGCTGTGACATTTTGTTTAGGATATTGTCTCTGAAGAATCAGGGGAAATGGAATTCATTGAAGAATATATATTATTGTGTCATGCCTAGCTAAGTCAATTCCATAAACCTAATAGAGGGAATCTGTAACGCCCGGTTATTTAATTAATTAGTTAATTAAATATTTCAAATTATTTCGGATTTAAGTTGTCAAATTGTTAGTTAAATTAATTGTTTAATTTTTGGAATAGTCGGTAGAATTAATATTAATAATAATATTAGTTGATTCATAATAATAATTGTAATATTAGAATTATTGTTGGGCTTCTGTCGGTGGTAGTATGAAGTAAACTGGGAGTGTAGGAATTTAAGCCCAATAAGAGAAATATTTTTATTAGTTATAAATAATAAGAAATTAGGTTTTTGGAGAGATTATTGGAAAAAAGGAATAAAGCTTTTGGGAAAAGAGGAATAAAGCTTTTGGGAAAATTGACGTCGCGAGAAAATTGTAGACCGAAAGTCAAACCCAAATTTGACCGGAACTCCGTAGAGTGACTTCAATCCAAGGTAAGGGTGGGGTTATAATTTTCTAATGGGTTGTATGATAATTAGTATGTGGGAATTAGGGTAATGGGGAATTTACCATGTATTCGTAGTTGTTCTGTTTGAGAAGGTAGTGATTTTCTGTGTTTGAATTGTGTTCGAATTGGTTGCTAAATTAATGTTGTGAACGGAAAATTATTGTTCGGTAATTAATCGGAAAAATTATTGAAAGTATAGTAGAAAAATTTCAAAGAACAAAAAACACTATTTGCTGGAAAGAAATCGAGTACATGGGAGGAAACACATGCCGAACGACATGTGTATATGCCGAGGGCATATATATATATATATATATATATATATATATATATATATATATATATATATATATATATATATATATATATATATATATATATATATAGAACCGTAGCCTGTTGTAACATTCAACTTCCATTATGTATCCTGTAGGATCATTCACCATGTTTTTGAACAAAGGTAAATTGATAGCAACATTCTGTAGCAATGTTAATTAGAATAAGAATAGCAACTTGTATATATACTATAGTAAAACTATTGAGAAGTTCATAAACTTTATTATATAAAAATTTCATTATATATTAATAAATATTAATAATTAGAAATTAATAGTATATAATATTTAGTAGTTTTAAGTTAGAGATAAATAATTAATTAGTAATTAATTAATTAATTTAGTAGATAATATTTTATAATTAAATAGCATTAGCGGTAAATAAATTATTGTAGAATCGTAACAGTTAATTTGTGTAGTAATTGTTGTTGTTTGCTTTTGATGATGTTGTTAATAATTTGTGAAGTTGCAGGCTGTGATGAAATTGATTGTGTTACTCTGTTTTGTTGTTTTTCTTTGCGATGTGTTGTGATGTTATGATGCTGTGATAAATTTTGTTGATTGCGATGTTGATTACGATGTTAATTGCGATGTTGATTGCGATGTTTATTATGATGTTAATTGAAGTGTTAATTCTTGTTGTTGTGTGTGACATTGCAATCATGGAGTCACATACATTTGCATAATTTGCGATGGCCTGGATTGGCAACACGATGTGAGCTTTGCTCTGTTTACGATGGTCTTGATGGCAAACATGATGATGACAAAGGCTTATGCCTTAACCTTGATGGCAAACACAATGATGATGAAGGCTTATGCCTTGACCTAAATGGCAAACACGATGGGAGTTCTGCTCCATTGGTACAACATGCATTTGAATAAGTTGTTGCATCTCATTGTTGCATATTTGAGTTGTTGTGTTGATAAATTATTGTCGTTATATTATGTTGATGATTATGTTGTGATTGTTTGTTGTGTGAATAATTGTGAAGCGGTGACTTACATTATCTGATTCTAATATATTATTTATCATGCGATTTATTAGATTGTTAGATATCTCACCCCTTCTGTTGTGATGTTGTCTCTAAGTGGGTAACATGCAGGTAACGAAGAATGAAGATTTAGTAGCTGTTAGTTCGACTCGGTGTTTGTCGCTCTGATACGTAACACTCGGGGGGATAAAACATGTTTTCTTTAATTTCTGATTTTGTTCTGTTATTGGATGTTTTGAGTTATTTTGAGGATTACTATTTTGCGTCTGTTTATTATTGGAAAAGATGTTGTGATTATTTGTCAATAAGGATTGCTTGTTTTTTTGAATTGTTTTGAAGTGGCCATAATGCCAAGGGATGTTGGACGAATTTTATGAATCCGCTGCGTAGAAATAAAAATCAAGTATTTAATTTGGAGACTAAACTAGTTGTTATTGATTTATTGAAATCATGTGCTATGTATCTGAATCACGTGTGATTAATTTTGTTGTTTTACGATGAATATGTGACACTCCATTGTTTGTTGGAAAATATTTTATACTCTAATTTATTTATAAGTACCGGGTAGACATTGGCGTGTTACAGAATGTCCTCAGTAGGTAAAGGCAATGGCATCCATCATCTCAAAGTCAAACAAGAGGTCTGAAGAAAAGCCTATTGAGATGTGGCCCGTGCAATCCCCTGCGGATATTGGTAGTCTGATCCTGATGATTGATCAATTGTTGTTGGTATGGTTCCTTTTAAGTTACCATGGATGTTACCACACAACTATAGTAAGAATGAATGATGTCACATCAAATGTTGAACATTATTTCAGCCTTTAAAGTGTGTATGTTTGTTTGTTTAAAGTGAAGCCAATGACCTATTCTAGAATGTCTTGGCTGCCTGTCACAGGTGTGAAGAAGAAAGTTTTCATTTTTACCTAGTAAGTACTTTGACGGGAGACTAAGTGTTTATTAGATCTTTGTATGACTATCTACAAATACTCTATCGTGAGCTGAGTAGTTGTATGATGTGCTTTTTCACAAGGTTATTATGTGTGATAGCTTCACCCGTTATGAAAAATTGGTTCTCGGAAGAAGATGTGTATATGAATAATGGCAGATATATTGACGGGAGCTGGATATTTGTATGCAAGGAGAAACTAGCAAGGAGAAACTAGTCTGTATTGTTATACTCCAAAAGACTGGATAATTTATCTACTTATCCTTCCTTGCAATGCTAGAAGGCACCTAGTATATGATCTGTGTGGAAATATAACTTGTGATGTTTTGTTATCCTAGATTCTAGGACTCTTGAAGGATGTAATGAGTGCATTTGAAGATAAGTGGAGACATTATATGCATGATTTCATGCTTATGGATAAATCTGGAAATTACCTTAGATTATATGGATGGAGAAAAATGTTTGAGCAGCTGTGATTAATTGCCTTGTTCATCATGTGGCTAAAAATTTAGGAGTTTGTTGAGGAATATTTAGGGAGTTTTTTAAAGGGCATGGGTGAAAATAAGTCCCTTGGAAAATGTTTCCAGAACCTAGGCTGATAGGTTCTGTGATAATATTTTGGATGTCCCATATGATGTTGGAACATCATTTTGACTGTGAATCTCAATATTTTATCTCCACACTCATCAATGGCAATTTTGTCTCTTATGTTAAATAAAGAGATATTGAAGAGATAGTATTCTTAGACAATGCATAACTACTGGTTTGAAGACTTCACCAAATATCAACAACCCTTAGTAAGTCTTACAAAGAAGAAGAATTAATCTACAAACTTATTGAAAGAGAAACTCTTCTATTAAAAAGTCTGAATATTAGTAAATTTCTTTTAAGTTGATGATTAAGTTCAGACTATAGTATCATGACACTTTAGTTATTCAAAAGTCATGAATAAGTGTGGATACTCAAGGATATATATCAGAAGTGTCCTTGAAAAGCTTACTTCTCTAAAGGAGTTATGTGGATATCTGTAGATTTTTGCTGCAGTGATACATATATCATTAAGGAAAAATATTGTTCCCCATTGCTGAAGGTCTGTGAAAAGATGATGTCGAAGTAACATGTTATGACATTGAGAAATTATGGATAACATAGTGAAATATCTCTGATTGGTGGGAGAAAAAGTGTTGGTCACATGATACAAGAAAACAATGTCTGACTAAGTGCCTGAACATCATTCACGATATGTCTCCGCATGGTAAACAAGGGTGAAGTGATCAATGCATGCATTGGGACTGATTCAGGCCATCAAAAATAATCTAGAGATATTAAAGGTAGTCAAAGATAGCTTGGACGGTGCATAGTGAGTCATGCGACAGTTTCTCAGCCTCAGTTAATACCTTTTGACCAAGAATCAATAAGTCGTTAATTCCTAAGTAACTGGTTTGCTATTTATAAGGGATCACATTTATCCTCTAATGTCAAGTGAGTAATTTAGTCACCACCATGTGTTTTGTTCGTGTTTGGGCAACCTGTGCCTAGATCTGGTTTTGTGAGGGTCTCTTTTGCCATGTTTTAGCTAAAAAGGGAGAGAAAGATTATGTTGCTCGGACGTGTAAACAAAAAACTGTGAGAGCATGTTTGCAAATACTGTCTAGACATGGTGAATCAAAATGCTCTATCACGTTCCTGTTTGTAATCCCTATTATGACTTGTGATCTGAGTTATGAACACAATTGTGACCTGTGTTTTGAGTTACTAGGGAAAATTTCAGGATATCTCTTAAGTTTCATCTTATGCTGCTTAAGGGGTAGTTTATCTCCCATGGTCCTCTTTTTTCACCTCTTGTGACAAGAATTGGTTCTTGGCTTAAGGGGGAGTGGAAGTTATCTTCTTCCTCGTGTGCACCAATCCAACTTCTGGATTATCCTACATGTTTAGTGTTGTTTCAATAGAGAATCAGAATGCTACAAAGGATATATCGAACAAGATGTTGAGACATTATTGTTGCATTGTTGATGAAGTTTTTGCTCGCCTTCAATTGAAGATTTGTAGCTGTGTGCAGTAGACACTGGATGTAACTGTTGAAGAAGTTTGTTTGGTTTGCTGTAATATCCTAGATTGAAATTTAGGTTGTAAGTTTTATTTATTTGTTTTAGCCAAAATTTTCCAAAGGGGGAGATTGTAAGTTCCTTTGTTTTGAGGATTGGCATTATTTTTTGTAAAACAAATAATAGCAGCAATAATGTAATGTACAATAGGATGTATAGCTTGAATAAGAAAAATAGGCACAACTAGAAGTCCTGTTGAAATAACATAGCATGTTGTGTTGAACTTGTTTAACAATTGGAACAACATGTCGAAGAAGATGTCCTAACACGAAGCATTCGGCATCGCAATTACTAAACTGATAAATGAGGTTCAGTTCTATTGTGAGGAATGCAGAATATTCAGGGAATATTATGCAACCTATATGGCGCACATTTAAAGGTCCAGAAGATTCAATTGGAAATCAAGGAGACAAATTAAGAAGTTGAAGATTGAAGACCTTACTTGTAGCAGAAGTTTTCTACAGTTTGTTACAGTCAAGAAAGTTGTTATTGAAGGCTCAAATTCAGTTGGGTATAGATTATAAATAAGGATTTGTAACCTAGTTTATGTAGCTAGTCAAAATTAGAAAGGATGTAATCATTAGGGCTACATGTAGTGAACCACCTGGATTATGGGATGGTGTCATACCCCAAATTTTGCCCTCATACTTCTCAAGATATTTCATACATCCATACTCAAGGATTCCTCAAGGGTTGATCCGACAAACCCTCTCCTAGACAATCAACCCAAACTAGGGTTTGGTATTTCTCAAATCAAGATGGGTTTCCAACATCTCCAATGGTCTTCATGCCTCTTCATATGCTTCAAAGATTCTCCATGTCAAGTTTCAAGCCTCACAAGTCAAGTTTCCTCAGACAATTGCTCAGATGGTTGAAAATCAATTGTATTGGACAAAAAGTCAATTGTGGTCAACATACAGTCAAACTTCATGATTTTTGGTCAACATCCTCATTTTGAAGTTACATTCATCATTTGATCAAGGGTTGATCATGATTCATCAAGAAAACTCAAGATTTGCTCAAAAGTCAAACTTTCTAAATTAGGGTTTCTTGAGGAAAAGTCAACCAAACTTTGACTGAGCATAACTTCTTCATACTTTCTCAGAAATTTTTCCACCACCTCTTATTTTGAAGGAAATTCAATTCTCTACAACTTCATGTCTCACAAGAATGTTCAAAAAATGCTTCATTTGGAAGGTGTGGATCAAAACATTACAGGTCCTTTTCAAAGTCAACAAAAGTCAACTTTTTGTTTTGAAGATATATTGAGCATGGAAACTCCAATTGAGATGAAACCAATAAGGTTGGTTAGAGGACTCTTAGAGCTTTCCAAAAAGTCCAAGAACACTCAAAAATGTCGAAAATTAAGCAAAATACATCATTCAGAAGTTGGGCATTTTTGAACAATTGCACAAAAGGAGATATTTGTCAAAATGCAATTTTTTCCATATGGGCCTGTAATTTTTTGATCCAAACTTGATCATAATATTATTTGTGACCTATTGATGCTTGGCCATGATAATTTTCTATTTTACTGATTTATTTTTGAATTTAAAACCATTTAATTCAAAATTAAATTATATAAAATATGAAAATAAGATAGTTTTTCAAAAGGAGTGAATTTCTATCAAACTTGAGGTCCAAGATAGCCCATGGAACATACCAAATTCGTGCTAGCTCTCACATTGAAGAGAAAATCAAATTTTTTCCAAAATTTGATTTTATTTGAAAAGGATTTATTGCATAATCAAGATCAAATCTTTTTTCACTCTCTTTGCCCTCTCAATTCACTCTATAAATACCCAGCATATTGCACAACAATGGACACGAAACCCTAGCCCCATATACAACCCTTATTTTGTCAAAAAATTTCTCAAGTTATCAAAATTCGAATTTTACTTTGCAGCCACTTT
Organism: Vicia sativa; assembly: GCA_021764765.1. Classification (NCBI taxonomy): domain Eukaryota; kingdom Viridiplantae; phylum Streptophyta; class Magnoliopsida; order Fabales; family Fabaceae; genus Vicia; species Vicia sativa. Next base: position 36,688,466 of record CM038797.1, on the reverse strand, counting down.
CAGCCTCTTTCAACCATCCAAACTTGTTCCTGAGGTAATTTAGAGTGAGTATACATCATTGCCAATGATCAAAGCAGCCTGAATCGATGCATACATGTTCATACATATTCAAATATTTCTTGAATTTGCATTTTTATTATCTGCTTATTTCAATTGATTCTAATGACTTTATTGTGTTCATGAGACTTCATATGGTTGATCTGAGCAATCGTTAGCAAGCTTGAACGTCGGAATCGCTTAATGCCATGTTTAGGGTTTTCGGTGATGAGCTTGATGGTAGTTCTGAGATTCACCAAAACCAACACCGCCATTGAATCCGGAATGGTCGATTTAGGGGGATAAGGTCTTCCTTTGTTCTTTATTTGGCTTATTTTGCAGGTTTGAGCTTTTGATTGATCGGAGAAGACGACCGGAGCTAGGGCTCCGGCGTCGTTGACCAATGTTGAAGCCGGCGAGGCATGCGTGGAGCAATGGCTCACTCTGATTCGCTCTCTCATGCCAACTGGGGTCCACGCGTGCTGACTTGTTTTCAAATACATCCATGACACGTTTACGTTCAAAAACAATTGATTTTGGATTCTTTGACACGAAGTGCAAGTTGGCGCAGCGGTTAAGGCATTGGATGGAGGAGATTCTCTAAATGGTCCCCAGTTCGAACCACACCAAGGCCATTCTCTTTTTCCTTTTACAAAACTTGACATATTTTCATATTTTTCTATTTTATTTTCTTTTAATATTTTCATTCATTTTAATTTATCTTTCACAATTTTTATCATGCATTTAAAAAATACCAAAAATTTTATTTTTTGCATACACATCAGAAAAATGTTTATTTAATTTATAAAATTAAAAATATTATTTTTGCATGCATATTTAATTTAATTTCTATTTTATCATTTAAATCACTTTTAATTGATTTTTAATTATTAAATTAACTCCAAAAAATCCCAAAAAATTATTTTAGCATATTAATGATATTTCCAGCATGAAAACATTTTTCTCATTCAAAAATTATTATTTTTACTAACATTTTCCTCTTATTCAATTTCCTCGTATTTCCCGATTTTTCATCGGTTCACAGGTTATTCCGTTTCGGACAATTTTTATCGCTTTCTTTTCATATTATGTAATTGCCTATGGGATGTAATAGTTTAATTGGGACTTTTATTTTCCGCACTTTTCAATTATGTATCTGCCCCAAAGCCATGTAATAGCGTAGGATTTATCTTTCCGCACTTTACATTTCCGCAATTTAATTTCTGCACCCTATAAACTGCTAGTAATTAGGCGTGTATGGCAAGATAAAATTGAATATAGCTCACCCTAATTTTCAATATAAAATACCTGAAATCAACACACTCTTTCACACATGCACCCCCTAGGGTAATTCTCTCTCGTTGCCTTTACGAATTCAAATGGTCAAGTCCCTCGAACGTAGAGGTATCCTAGCACCGTTGCCTTCAAAACAAATCATCATAGTCCCTTCGATACGAAGATCATAGACCCACGATGTCGCCTCCGAATACATGATCTTGACCCTCGATTGTCGCCTACGAAAAATGATGATAGTCCCTTCAAATGTGCTAGGATACTTCCTACAAGTTGCTTTCTATGACCATCCGATGTCCCTTCGAATGTCCTGCTTACATCCAACGAATAGGGTTACCTACCAACTAATGGTATGGATAGCACTATTCTAAAGGAACGTAAATAACACGAAAACGACCAATTCTGAGTAGGTAATAAGACTTTTAGTTGCATGCTCTATCAAAATATTTTTCACACCACACACTTTTGTCAAAGTTCAAAACTCTTTTCAAAAAACGAAACATTTCCGAACACTTTGTATACATTCCTACATGAATCATTACAAAGTCAAAGCGAAATGCCTTTTCAAAACATTTTTGTCAAACACACAGAAAACACAATTTTAAAAAAGGTGATCTAAGAGCAACTAAGAGCCCGTAGATAACTACGGATGGAAAGGGGTGCTAGTACCTTCCCTTTTCATAACCTTCTCCCTTACTCAGAATCTAACGAAGGTCTTTTCCTGTTCTTTTCACCTTCCCTTAATTGGATAAAAGAAAAGTCGGTGGCGACTCTTGCTATCCGCACATTTGCGATACAAAAACCTACAAAGTCAGTTCACCGTATTACAGATGGTCACCATGATCCTTGAAACCCGTAGGTGAAAGCCATCATGTATTGTTCTTGGAGGAAGCTGTGAAGCAACTCTAAGGTGTGTCCTAAGGTAGAGGCGAAAAGCTTTAAGTGTTAGGTAGTTTGTGATAGAAGTGAGTCTCCTGTCTTTTGTCATTGTTATTGTTTTATCACTGTGAGTGATTGAGGGAGTGTGAGAGAGGTTTCTCATATCTAAGAGTTTTTAGATAGAAATTGCATTAGGTAGTGATTAAGTGAGGAGTTGTAAACGAGGGTGTTTAGCTCTGAATTGATACTGCTGATAGTGGATTTCATCCCTGGCTTGGAAGCCTTCAGATGTAGCTGTGTTGCACCAAACTGGGTAAACAATTACCTATGTTATTTATATTTTTATGTAATACTTTACCTTATCTATATGTTATGTCAGATCAAGTGTCTCCACATCATTGTAAGACATCTGAGTCTGCTGTACCAAAATTTCAGTAATAGCTCATAATATTTTTTTAAAAAAATAAATGGTGATAAAATGTAGTTGTTGGGGTTCAAAGACGTGTCCCTCTAGCAACTTTACCCCTCGTTTTTCAGCAAAAACGAGGTAATAGGTCATAAATTATTCAAAAACATAAAATATGTTAAAATGTAGTTGTTTGGATTATAAATACTTTACCCCTTAGTTTTCAGTAAAGCCGTGGTAATATGTGGTATTTATTTTCAAAAAAAAAAAGTGGCACGTGTTTGGTTTACACTTCAGAACTTTTTAATGTGAGGTGGAAGTTTTGTCATAAAAAGCATTATTTATTGTAGTGTTATATCTCCTGACATGTTAATGATGGCTACAAGGCTGAAGGATTTCCATTTCCTATAAATATCAAGACAATTTCAAACAATTTTTATCGCTCTATTCTCTTGTGATAACTCAAACAACAACGATCTACTTTGTAATCTTGATTTCTTCCTTCAAACTTAATTTCACCTTACCCCTACGACGCCTTTCCATATGTACTCTCTTCTTTCCTTTCTTATACTTCTTTACTTTTTTTACTTTCGAGTTGTGTTCTTTCGAGTCTACGATGAGAATGGCAATGTATTTGAGCCCAATTCTCATGAAGAGAGGTGGGAGTTATGGCATCATTGTATCGAGAGTTTAAGGCAAGCAACTGAGAAAATAAATAGGATATTTTTTGAGATGAAAAAGTTTGGGAGTTAATATAGTAGTTCCAGTAGTTTTGTTAGAGACACGTCTTGTGATAGTGACATTGTTTTGATCTCTTCTTACCTGACACGGGCTGCAAATGCAGTTAGAGCATAGATGGCAACAATAAACGCAAGTTGCTTTATTTTTATCATGAAGTACAACATTTAAAATCCTTGTTTTATAAATGAGGGTAAAAATGTCTTGAAATAATTTGACAAAATCTACGACTTCCACTATATGAAGATGATGTCGTTTTCGATCCTTGTGTGGAAGGAGATTAGGCTTGTAAGACGTGAAGACAAGTTGTGGATGGGTGAATATTTCATCATGTATATGTGTGTGTTATTTGATTTGGAGATGGATAACCTTTTCACCTATATTGAAATTGACCTGTTGAAAGCAGTCATTGTTGCCCTCTCACAATTGTACCCGAAAATTGGACCTTTGTGAGGGGATTCAAAATCCTTTACAGAGGCCAAAGAATAACGCCTACGAAGGGGGTAATAAAGGGAGCTGGATTTCCATACGCGCGCTTCCAAACATAGGGTTGTCATTCCCATACTCATCAAATTATAAGAATTGGAAAAGCAAACTTTTTCATGTGTGGAATACCAATTATGATGGTATTTTACGGTATTTCTGGGTGTCCGGCTCACGTGAAGTGATATGCTTAGGTATAAATTTCTAAGGGGGTGTGATCAATATGAGTTATGATCTAGTTAAGTTCTATGCTTTATGGTATAAATATATGTCTTTGTTTTACAAGTGATGTGAATCTGTAGAGACCTTTAGGTTCTAGGGTTCTCTTAGTAAAACTCACTGCCCACTCGGTCATTTGCGCACCATTAAATCCCTATTTCCAAGAAATTAGTTGATCAATTAATGACTCTGACTTATCTCTACCCTAGAAATGTGATTTCCCATGTTTCCCACGACTAGGTGATAGGAAGACCTTGGGGGCAAGGTGATCGGAAAAATAACAAGTGTACTATTTTTACCAATGTAGTAATAATGAGATTTTACCCCAAATATCGATCTCGAGGATTGCGTAGGAAATACTGAAGTTAATGATTATTTCAATTGAACAAAAACAATAGTTTTGGGTTATGTGGAATAAATCCTTGCAAAATGTAAAGTGACGCAATATATAAAATTGACTTTTTGTTTGATTAAAATATGCTAGGGTGAGTATATAATTTGCCAAGTAATATCCTTCACTCTTTGATCCATTCAACAAGTTCATCAGCCTCAATTACTGATTCTCAATATTATCTTTGCCTAATTCCTTAGTGAAAAAACCTTTAATCTTCATTCCTAATTTTAATTTCCATTCAAATTAGTAAAAAGGTTAAGCACGCAGTTATCAAGAACTATTTTGGTTATCATAGGATTACCCTAGTCCTACGTGAAATCCTATATAATATCATTATTTAGAAAACCTTAACACGACCTTTAGGCTCTAATGTGTTAAAACAGTGAAATCCTATGTTGCCATAGGGTCAAACTATAAATTACTCTAAATAATCAAATTGATGCATAAAGAACTAAAACATTGATTAAAACAAAGAAATTTGTATTCTTAACATGACAAATTAGGGACACCCCCTAGAAATGGGGGGTTTAGCCTCTCATAGAATTAAAAGGTATCATAATCAAAATATTAGACATAGGCATTACAATAGATTAGAGTCTTTGATCTTCAATTACTTGCGCGCATGAAGAGTTCTCTATTCCCAAAGCTGTTGATCTCCAATCTTCTATCGTGAATTATTCTCCAGTTCAAAAGTGTCCTCTCTCTCATGAAAATTATGTTTTAGTAATGCTATGTCATCTCTCAGCCACATCAAATGTCCAGAACGCCCTTGTGCTTTAAAAATATCCAAAAATCTCAAATAGTGAAATATGTCTCGCCCTACTGACACGGGCCGTGTCCAGTGACATGGGCGGTCGTGTCAGCTTCTGCTCTTATGCGCCTCTTCCCTTTGCCACGACACGACCCATGTCTAGTGACAAGGAAGCCTGTATCCTTAATCCTGTAACCTGAGATTTTCCTCTTTCACACTTCTCCTGACACGGTCCGTGTCAGGTGACATGGGTGGCCATGTCAGGTCCCCTGAACTTAGGATTTTCCTCTCTTTGCATGCACCGACTTATGCCTTTTTAACCTGTACCTGAGCTGCCAGACACTACCAAACCAGACCATCAAAAACATCGAAAGAACAATGAAATTTAAATAAACTACACACAAAGAAACATTTGTAAACTAGAATGAAACTTAGACAAAACAAGAAAAACAACGAACTAAAATGTTACAAACTCGACAAACTTATACTGAAATGAGTACAGAAAGAAGTGAAAATGGTGACAGATCACAAGGTGATACCTCCCTTAGGGTAAAATGTTAGTGTTGCATGTTCTTGGAATTATTTAGCCATCGCCCTAGGAGAGTGCCCCTACGAATATAATACTACATAGTCTCTCAAGCATGAGGCCTTTTGATATAGGGACAAATATTTCTTAGATAGAGACATATGGGAGTATCCTAAGGACCTAGAGTTCTTGAGAACATATTTATTTAGATGAAGCTTCTATCAACTTGAGAGATCTAAGTACTTTAGACAAAATTATATGCATCCAACTAATTAGACTATAAGTCGCTCAAACGAGGCACTCGTCCTCTCAAGCGAGAATTCCATTTAGTCCTCAGGAAATAATTGCGATTAGGTCTCTCGGGCTGGATCTTTGTTGCATCTTTTAGGAGTTATTTTTTAGTATGGCCCCGTCTAAGGAGACACTAAGTCCCTCAAGTAGAATTATATGTTTCCCTACTAGGGAAACTATAAGTTCCTTAGGTGGGAGTTTAGATAACCTTGCAAATCTGAGTCTGACGGGTGAAATTATATGTAGCCCGATTGTTGAGACTATAAGTCCCTCAGGCGATGCGTTTTGGCCTCTTGGGAGGGACTTCCTTCGAGGCCTCGGGAAATACTTACGATAAGGACTCTCAGGCTAAATATCATATGCATCTCTTAGGAGTGATTCTTGAGTCTAGTCCCACACTTTTCTACAAATCAATGAAATACAACCTCAAACACACCACATAATTCATGTTTTCAAGACTTCTCATCCAAATGCTTTTCTTTAACTCATCGAATCTGACTTTTTTCAAGGGTTTGGTGAGTATGTCAGCTAGTGGTCATTTTGTCCTGCAGTGCTCAAGTTGAAGCTTCTCTTTATTTACTTGATCCCTATGAAAATGATTATTCTTCTCTACGTGTGTACTTCAACCATGACACATAGGGTGATTGGATAGGTCAATAGTTGATTTGTCATCTACAAAAAACTTCATTTTCTTTGGTTACATGATCTTGAGCTCTGATAGAAGCATATTTATCCATACTGATTGACATGATGTATACAATGCATCCATGTACTCAGATTCACGTGGTGACAAAGCCACAATTATTTTCTTACTTTATCTCTAAGAGATTAAAGTGTCTCCTATCACGAATATGTAGCCTCCAATAATCTTCTTCTCGTCTTGATCTCCATTGAAATATAAATCAGTGTAATTGTATATCTGTACATCTATGTTGATCATCTTTTATCTTGGCTTCAGCACACAATGAACAATCGTACCTTTTATGTATCTCATCACCCTCTTAGCTGCAGTGAAATAATATTCTTGAGGAATCTCTAGGAATTTTCTCAACAATCTGACACTGTGACAAATATTTTTCCTAGTGTCAGAAACATACCTCAAGGATCCAACTATTTTCTTGTATAATGTTTCATTTATAAACTCGTCACCTGTATCCTTCTTTAACTTTGCTTCAGTCTTAAATGGCGTGACAGTTGCATTATAGTTGCTCATCTTGAACCTCTTTTAGATATTTTAGGCATACTTCTTATGGTGAAATAATTATTCTTTAACCGTGTCTTTGAACTACATCCCTAAGAAATATGACAAGTTCCCTAGGTCATACATTTCAAACTCATGCATCAGCTTCGACTTAACTCGTATTATATTTATTTCACCTGCACTTGTGATCAACAAATCATCTACATATAAATATAAAATGATTCAATTGTCCATGTCTTTATCAGTGACATACATTCCATATTCAAAGAGACACTTTGTAAAACCTACTTCTAATCAGGAAGATATTTATTATCTTGTTACAAGCCCTTGGGGCTTGCTTCAAATCATATAGATCCTTCCTTAACTAGTACACCTTTGACTTCTGCCCTATGATTTTGAATCCTGGTGATTGAGTGACATAAACTTATTCTTCTAAAGTTCCATCCAAAAATGTTTATTTTACATCCAACTAATGTATCTTCCACCCTCTGTATGATTTTGTAGGCACAATAATCCTGATTGTCTCCAACCTTGCAACAGGTGTGTAGACTTTGTCAATATCAATACTAGGTTTTTGCAGAAAATCTAGCGCTACTTGTTTTTCCTTATGCTTGGAAATTTCATGGTTTTGCCTTCGTTTCAACTTGTATATCCACTTCACATTAATTGGATTCTTGCTAGATCTTTCAAGAAGCTCCTAAGTCTTGTTCTTCTCAATTTCTTTAACACCCCAAACTACTTGATGACTAATAAATAAAACACAGAGTATTTCCAAGTAAAATATAATGCCACATTTTCAAAAACATATAAAACTTGCTAATATTGAATATAAGATACATAACACAAACAATAGATGAACCAAACCTTCAATTCATAGTCTTTAACATTAACTTTTATTAATGCAGCAGAAAAGAATCACACTCGAAGTCAAGTAATCTTTTCGAAATAAATCAACATGTATTAAACTTTCATAAGGAGTTCCTAGGACTCCAAACAAATACTAAAATAATACATTAAATAGAACTCATCCCCCCGGTGTTATGTATCAGAGCAATGACACAGACTCGAAAATAAATGAAGAGAAACCTCTTACGACTCCTTGTAGCCTATGACTTCTCTTGACTATCTGCATGATACCGTATAAAGCATCATTCCAACAGAAGGGTGATATATCACAACAATATAAGGAAATGTATAATAAGGAGTATACAATGATTATAATCATACATAGTTATATTTCCACATCTCACACCTATGCATAATAGACAACAACTATATTACCTATTGCTTATACAATCACACACAATCATCTACATATAGCAAGAAATCATCATGTATAACACACTCCAATATTATAACTCAAACATCATGTTATCAACAATGCAATGCAATGAGACCAACTCATAGACTCAATGCATGTGGTACCAATATTGCTCCTGAATCCACGCTATCTGGGACCAGAGCCACCAATATCGTGAATTGTTTGGTTCACCTCGCTCCTGATCCACGCGATCTAGGATTAGAGCCTGTAACACCCCAATATTTCCAATTATTAAATAATTTGTATTTTGATTATTTATTTAATTAGAATTTTTGGTATTTTTTAAATTATTGGAAAATAAAAGGAGTAAAGGATTGGGCTTGTGTTGTGAGGTAGGTGTAAGGTAGTAAAAGTCTCTAGCTAATTTTATTTTATTATTATTATTATTAATAAAATAAGGTGTACGAAGGAAAAGAGTTAGAAAAGCCAAAGTGATAAGAGAATAAACGTACGTGAGAAGAGAAGAGGCAAAGAGGAAGAGGAAGAACCCAAAGCTCAAGGATTCAAACGATTTACCAAGGTAAGGGGTGACTTTCTCTAGTTATTATGCCTTACAAATTTTGGGAACGATAGGATTGATTTAGTAGCTTAGGAATCCCAATTTAGGATTTTCTAGGTTTATGAGTTTTGACCCTAAAATGCCTAATTGTGTGAAATTGAGTCAATTGCATGTTATAGGGTTGTTATGTGTTGTCAATTCATGTTGTTTTTGCACTATGATGCTGTTTGATGAACTATTTTGGTGTTAATTGTGGTTTGGTTCGTATTGGAATGAATGGAGTCGAATTGGAAATCATGAATGCCGTCAAAACTATGTTTTTCTGCTACAGACGTCTCAGGAACCCGGGTTCCACATATAAATTCCAACAAATTGATTTTTATGAGTCATGGGAACCAGTTACTCCCAGGGAGGAACCAGGTTCGTAGTACATTTTCAAGAAAAATACTTTTTATAAAACGTGGGAACCGGTTATCCCCTGGGAGGAATCGGGTTCCCCATACATTTTCCAGAACGTGTTTTCACTATGATAGTGGGAACTGGTTACTCCCCTGGAGGAACCGGTTACCACTGTTACTTTTTGAAAAATATTAAACTTTGAAAATTCATAACTTTTGAACCGTAAGTCCATTTTAATCTTCGTTTTTGACATTATTCCTTAAATTAAATATTTTATTTTATGAAATAAAGAAAATAATGGTAACTTGGTTTTATTTTGGAAAGTGTTGGTTTTCTGACTTTGTGGTTATTCGTACTTTGCATACTTGGTGGGTAGGCAATGGTGTGTGGTTTTATGATTGTGTATGTGTGTATACTAGTGTCTGTATGCGTATGATGGTGATAACATTACTAATTGATGAGTAAGTGTTTTGCATGTTTATGCTATTGGTGATGATCATGATAATTGATTGATATCAAGTTTTGGATTGATGATGGTTTATGATGTATGATGTTATCATAACTTGTGTTGAATGTTGCATGCTTTTATGATGTGCATGCATATACATTCTAGTGGTAGCTAATTCCCATTATGTGGAATTAGTGAGTATTTCCAATATCCATTCCCAGGTGATTATGGGTGGTGAGGCTGTATTCATGTCCGGGTGATTATGGACGAATTGATATAACTGTATCCGGGTGATTAAGGATCAGTGCGTGACTTAGTTCAATTTTGTTACCACATGCATAGAGTCTTGCATTGCATTTTGTATGGATTATAACATGATAGGATGGTTTCCAGTGTTATAATCTAGTTGTTGTGTGTGATGTATATTTATGACTTGTGTTGTGGAATGAATGAATAAATTAGATTTTGCTGAATAGGGTGGAATAATAGCTTATGAAATTCTATTGTTTTATGAATTTATAGTGCATTATAATTATGATGTAGTCTCACCCTTACTTTGATGATTTCAGATTGAAGCTTTAGCGGCTTGGGAGTTGGTGAGAATGGCTTGTAGAGCTATGCATTTTTCTTTTATCGCGTGTCGGTGTCATGCTCTAATTGTAACACTAGGGAACGCTTGTGTAGAGTTATTATTAAACTCTGTTTTTAATTGATGTTTAGTTGAATAATTGTTTTGATGATTCAAGGCATTGACCTTCGAGGTTTTTTTTTGGGATTTGAAATTATCCAAGTTTTGAAGTTATTCCGCTTTGTTGAACATGTGTATTTGATAATTAATTGAATTATGTTCCTTAGTAAAGCATGAAAAATGTATGTAATTTTATTTTTAAGTAATTGTGACACCCTTTAATGCATGTTAACTCTGAATAGTTTTATTATTTGTGGGGTATTTTAGAAGGGTGTTATAATAGTGGTATCAGAGCATAGTCGGTCATTGTGACCAGTGTCTTAGTGTCATTATCCCTTTTGTATGCGACTAGTGCAAGGTAACACTGTCGATACTTATGTTCTAATAAGCATTGTTTTGTGGATTATCAAAACAATGGCTGGAAGAGGTACTGGAGGAGATGACGCTGCAATTGTTGAGGCTTTGGGAATGCTTGCTGGTGTGATTGGAGGAAATCTGCATGGAGCTGGTATTGGTGCTGACAGACAGTTGGGAAACTTTCAGAGGAACAATCCTCCGTTGTTCAAAGGCTCGCACAACCCTGATGACGCTCAGAAGTGGTTGAAGAAGATTGAAAGGATCTTCCGAGTGATTGATTGTGCTGATTGATGGTACTCATATGCTGGAAGAAGAAGTTGATGACTGGTGGGTTGCTATCAGGACTGAGATGGAACAAGATGGTCTTATGCTAACTTGGGTTGAGTTCATAAGGGATTTTCTAAGAAGGTAGTTTCCTAAAGACATTCGAGGAAGAAAAGAGATCGAATTTCTGGAGCTCAAACAGGGCAACATGACTTTAAGTGAGTATGCTTCTAAGTTCACTGAGTTGGCTAAGTATTATGCTCACTATAACAATGATGAAGATGGAGAATTCTCCAAGTGTATCAAGTTTGAAAACGGTTTCCGTAGTGAGATTAAGCAAGGTATCAGGTATCAGGGGATTCACAGGTTTTCTGACTTGGTGGATTGTAGTAGGATCCTGGAAGAGGATATTGCTAATACTAGGTTGAACTCTCGTAGATTTGCTGACAAGAAAGGAAAGCAACAGATGAATCATGGAAAACCGTATGACAGAAATAACCAGAGTTCTGGTGGGTGGAAAAGGCCTAGTGGAGGAGATTCTAGTGCTTCAATTAAGTGCTACAAGTGTGGTGAAATGGGGCATCGTCTTCAGGAATGCTAGAGTACTGATAAGAAGTGTTTCAAGTGTGGGAAGCTTGGGCACGTAGCTAATGATTGTAAAGTGAGAATTGTGACTTGTTACAACCGTGGAGAGGAAGGTCATACTTGTCCGCAGTGCACTAAGCCAAAGAAGGAGAAGTCTAGTGGAAAAGTGTTTGTGTTAACTGGGCAAGAGACTAAGCTTGATGATCGATTGATTAAAGGTACGTGTTTTATTAATGGCACACCTTTGATTGCGATTATTGATATTGGAGCGACTCATTCGTTCATTACTTTGGGTTGTGCTAAAAGATTGAATTTGGATATATCTGATATGAAAGGAAGTATGGTTATTGACACTCTTGCGTCGGGTTCAGTGACTACTTCGTTTGTTTGTAGGAATTGTCCTATTATAATTTTTGGTAGAGGCTTTGGTATGGATTTAGTATGCCTACGGTTAGAACAACTTGATATCAACCTTGGAATGAACTGGTTGGAATTCAACCAGGTTCATATCAACTGTTTTACGAAGACAGTAAGTTTTCCTGAAGTTGTCAATGTCGAAGATTTGACTATGTCCGTTAAGCAGATGAATGTAGACGATAATGACGGTGCGGTAGTGTTTATGTTGTGTTCTTCGATGGAAGTGAAGGGGAAGGCTAAGAGAAATGAGTTACCCGTTGTGAATGAATTTCCATAAGTTTTTCCGGAAGATGTTAGTGAGTTGCCACCTGAGAGAGAAGTGGAATTTGCTATATATTTGATTCTTGGAACTAGTCCGGTGTCGATGGCGCCGTATCGCATGTCAGCATCCGAATTGGCAGAACTCAAGAAGCAATTAGAAGAGTTTCTTGAGAAGAAATTTATTCGTCCGAGTGTTTCTCCGTGGGGTGCTCCTGTTGTTGGTTAAGAAGAAAGAAGGTTCGATGAGACTGTGTGTTAATTATAGGCAGTTGAATAAAGTTACAATCAAGAATCGATATCCATTAACGAAGATTGATGATTTGATGGATCAACTGGTTGGAGCTTGTGTATTCAGTAAGATTGATCTGACATTTGGATATCATCAGATTCGTGTAAAAGCGGAAGATACTTAGAAGACTGCCTTTAGAATGAGGTATGGACATTATGAGTATTCTGTTATGCCGTTTGGAGTTACTAATCCACATAGTGTTTTTATGGAGTATATGAACAGGATATTTTATCTGTATCTTGATAAGTTCGTGGTAGTTTTTATTGATGATATTCTGATCTACTCAAGGAGTGATGAAGAGCACGCAGAACATCTCAGAATTGTGTTGGAATTGTTGAAAGACAAGAAGCTTTATGCGAAGTTGTCTAAGTGTGAATTCTGGTTGAGTTAAGTAAGCTTTCTTGGTCATGTAATTTCTATGAATGGGATTGTTGTTGATCCTTTGAAGGTAGAAGCGGTATCTTAGTGGAAGGCGCCAAAGAATTCTTCTGAAATCCATAGTTTGCTTGGTCTTCCAGGTTACTATAGAAAGTTCATTGAGGGATTTTCGAAGTTAGCCTTGTCGTTAACTAAGGTGACGAGAGAAGGACAAGTGCTTGTATGGGATGCGGAATGTGAGAAAGGTTTCCAAGAATTGAAGGAGAGATTGACTAGCGCTCCGATCTTAATTTTTCCGAATCCAACAGAATCTTTTATTGTGTATTGTGATGCTTCACTGATGGGTTTAGGTGATGTTTTGATGTAGAATAAATAGGTAGTGGCTTATGCTTCAAGACAGTTGAAGATTCATGAAGGAATTATCTGACTCATGATTTGGAGTTGGTGGTTGTAGTCTTCGTGTTGAAATTGTGGAGACATTATTTGTATGTTTCTAGATTTGAGGTATTTAGCGACCATAAGAGTCTGAAATATCTCTTCGATTAGAAAGAGCTCAATATGAGGAAGCGAAGATGGTTCGAATTTCTGAAGGATTACAATTTTGGTTTGAATTACCATTCTAGTAAGGAAAACATTGTTGTAGATGCATTGAGTAGGAGATCTTTGCATATGTCGATGCTGATGGTGCATGAATTAGATTTGGTTGAGCAATTTAGAGACTTGAGTCTAGTATGTGAGAACACTCCTAATAGTGTTAAGTTGGGTATGCTGAAGTTAACTACTGGTATTCTTGATGAGATTCGAATCAGATAGAAATTGGATGTTGGTTTAGTTGATAGATTAACGTTGATCAACCAAGGTCAAGGAGGTGAATTCCAAACTGACGAGAATGGTGTTATGAGGTTTGGTAATAGAGTTTGTGTTCCCGATATTGTTGAAATTAAGAAGAGTATTATGGAGGAAGGACATCGTAGTGGATTGAGTATTCATCCTGGTGTTACAAAGATGTATCATGATTTGAAGAGGTTGTTTTGGTGGCCTGGAATGAAGAAGGAATTATGCTTGTTTAATTTGTCAGTAATCGAAAATTGAACATCAGAAACCGTTGGGATTGATGAAACCATTGTTTGTTCCGAATTGGAAATGGGATGGCATTTCTATGGACTTTGTGTCTGGTCTACCGAGGACAACTAAGAATTGTGATGCTATTTGGGTTATAGTGGATCGGTTGACGAAATTTGCTCATTTTATACCAATGAGAATGAATTACCCGATGGAGAAGTTGGCTCAGTTGTATGTTGAAAGAATTGTGAGTTTGCACGGTATTCCTGCTAGTATTGTGTCAGATAGGGATCCGAGGTTTACGTCTAAGTTTTAGACAGGATTGCAAGAAGCCTTAGGTACTAAGTTGAGGTTGAGTTCTGCTTATCATCTGCAGACAGATGGTCAGCCGGAGAGGAGAATTCAATTGTTAGAGGACTTGTTACATGCTTGTGTGTTGGAGAAAGGTGGAGCTTGGGATAGTTACTTACCCTTGATTGAGTTCACCTGCAACAATAGTTTTCATTCGAGTATTGGTATGGCTCCATTTGAGGAATTGTATGGTAGGAGGTGTAGAACACTGTTGTGTTGGTATGAATCTGGAGAAAGTGTTGTGATTGGGCCAGAGATTTTCCAACAGACTTCCGAGAAGATGATGATTCAGGAGAATATGAGAGCTTCTCAGAGTCGTCAGAAGAGTTATCATGATAAGAGAAGGAAGGATCTCGAGTTTAGTGAAGGAGATCATGTGTTTATGCGAGTTACTCCGATAACTGGTATTGGTCGAGCTTTAAAGTCAAAGAAGTTAACTCAGTGTTTTATTGGTTCATTCCAAATTATGAAAAAGGTTGGAAAGGTTGCTTATTAGGTTGCTTTACCACCGGCACTTGCGAATTTGCATGATGTATTCCATGTATCTCAGTTGTGGAAGTACATTGCTGATCTGTCTCATGAGATTCAGGTAGATGATATACAGGTGCGAGATAATCTGACTCTTGAAACATTGCCTATGAGGATTGAGGATTAGAAGTTGAAGCAATTGCAGGGTAAAGAGATAGCTTTGGTGAAAGTAGCTTGAGGAGGACCAGCAGGTGGTAATGTTACCTGGGAATTGGAAAGTCAGATGAAGGACTCTTACCCAGAATTATTCATCTAAGGTGTTTTCGAGGACGAAAACTCTTTTAGTAGGGGAGAATTGTAACACCCCAATATTTTAAATTATTAAATAATTTGAATTTGAATTATTTATTTAATTAACATTAGAATTTTTGGTATTTTTGGAATTATTGGAAAATAAAAGGAGCAAAGGATTGGGCTTGTGTTGTGATTAGTAGAGGAAAGAGGTGTAAGGTAGTAAAAGTCTCTAACTAATTTTATTTTTTTATTATTATTAATAAAATAAGGAGTAAGAAGGAAAAGAGTTAGAAAAGCCAAAGTGAGAAGAGAAAGAGCGTACGTGAGAAGAGAAGAGGCAAATAGGAAGAGGAAGAACCCAAAGCTCAAGGATTCAAACGATTGACCAAGGTAAGGGGTGACTTTCTCTAGTTATTATGCCTTATAGATTTTGGGAATGATAGGATTGATTGAGTAGTTTAGGAGTCCCAATTTAGAATTTTCTAGGTTTATGAGTTTTGACCCTAAAATGCCTAATTATGTGAAATTGAGTCAATTACATGTTATAGGGTTGTTATGTATTGTCGATTCATGTTGTTTTTGCACTATGATGCTGTTTGATGAACTATTTTGGTGTTAATTGTGGTTTGGTTTGTATTGGAATGAACGGGGTCATATTGGAAATCATGAATGCTGTCAAAACTATGTTTTTCTGCTACAGACGTCGCAGGAACCCGAGTTCCACATATAAATTCCAGCATATTGATTTTTATGAGTAGTGGGAACCGGTTACTCCCTAGGAGGAACCGGGTTCCTAGTACATTTTCCAGAAAAATACTTTTTATAAAACGTGGGAACCGGTTATTCCCTAGGAGGAACTAGGTTCCAGAACGTGTTTTCACTATGATAGTGGGAACCGGTTACTCCCCTGGAGAAACCGGTTACCACTGTTACTTTTTGAAAAATATTAAACTTTGAAAATTCATAACTTTTGAACCGTAAGTCCTTTTTAATCGTCGTTTTGGGAATTATTTCTTAAATTAAATATTCTATTTTATGAAATAAATAAAATATGGTAACTTGGTTTTATTTTGGAAAGTGTTGGTTTTCCGAATTTGTGGTTATTCGTACCTTGCATACTTGGTGGGCAGGCAATGGTGTGTTGTTTTATGATTGTGTATGTGTGTATACTGGTGGCTATATGTGTTTGATGGTGATAGCATTACTAATTGATGATTAAGGGCTTTGCATGTTTATTCTATTGGTGATGATCATGATAATTGATTGATATCATGTTTTGGATTGATGATGGTGTATGATGTATGATGTTATCATAACCTGTGTTGAATGTTGCATGCTTTTATGATGTGCATGCATATACGTTCTAGTGATAGCTAATTACCATTGTGTGGAATTAGTGAGTATTGTCAATAACTGTTTCCGGATGATTATGGGTGGTGAGGCTGGATTCATGTCTGGGTGATTAAGGATGAATCGATGTAGCTGTATCTGGGTGATTATGGATCAGTACGTGACTTAGTTCAGTTTTGGTACCACATGCATAGAGTCTTGTATTGCATTTTGTATGGATTATAACATGATAGGGTGGTTTCTAGTGTTATAATCTAGTTGTTGTGTGTGATGTATATTTATGACTTGGGTTGTGGAATGAATGAATAAATCTGACTATGCTGAATAGGGTGGAATAATAGCTTATGAAATTTTGTTGTTTGATGAATTTATAATGCATTATAATTATGATGTAGTCTCACCCTTACTTTGATGATTTCAGATTGAAGCTTTAGCAGCTTAGGAGTTGGTGAGGATGACTCGTAGAGCTATGCATTTTTATTTCATCGTGTGTCGGTGTCATGCTCTGATTGTAACACTGGGGAACGCTTGTCTAGAGATATTATTAAACTTTGTTTTTATTTGGGCTTTGAAATTATCCATGTTTTGAAGTTTTTCCGCTGTGTTGAACATGTGTATTTGATAATTAATTGAATTATGTTCCTTGGTAAAGCATGACATATCTATGGAATTTTATTTTTAAGTAATTGTGACGCCCTTTAGTACATGTTAAATCTGAATTGTTTTATTATTCGTGGGGTATTTTAGAAGGGTGTTACAGAGCCAACCCATGTAATGAACAACGAGGTTCATATC
The DNA here is from genome assembly GCA_021764765.1 of Vicia sativa. NCBI lineage: Eukaryota > Viridiplantae > Streptophyta > Magnoliopsida > Fabales > Fabaceae > Vicia > Vicia sativa. Next base: position 36,671,023 of record CM038797.1, on the reverse strand, counting down.
ACTCCCGAACCATGCCATCTAGGATTGGAGCCAACAACAGTGCTAAAATCCACAACATGCAATGTATGCAACACCACCATGCAACAAAACAACACACACTGATATCTAAATCTTTCAATGTGACATACCTTTATAGGCCACCATCTTTCTACACAAGTAACATACACATCATACAGTTCTAACACCATAATACCACATCATTATGCATAATCCCTTGCACACATCTTAACATAACAAATAAATTGCATTCAAAAGGGCATAAGTCCCCAACAAGTACTCACATACTGGGTTTGAAAGTATTTTGATAAGTAGAAAATACTTTTAGCTTTCCTTACGATAGAACGGTGTGTCAAACGGGTCCCTGAGTCAAAAGTTAGGGATTTCTAAAGTTTTCAAAAATTAATTTCTTCCCAACCTACTTCGCTTGAGGCTCACCCTGCGACTAGTTCTCTCGCTCGAGGCTTGATAGATGAAGCATAGACAAGGCCACTCCTCCCATAAATTTTCCATGAGCACCAAAATTCTCCCATTTTCTTTGCCTTCTCCCTGTCTCAGCGATGGTTCTCGTCCGATGACAAAAGAGGCTTGCCAAGCGAAGCGTGCATGACAACAACATGGCTATTGCAATTCCTATACTAAACCAGGCCCAATTTACATGTGATTCAAATAATAGTCCATTACAAAACTCACATAATTTGACACATATACATCATACATTAATTGCACGTCAATATACATGTTATGGGTATTAATTCATGGCATTATAACATCAAATTTCATCAGATTACTCATAGATTCATCATGTTATCACATCCCACAAAACCCCAAATTGAATCAAAACATGAACAAACATTAACCATGGCAATCATAACCTTGGCATACCCATTACTATACAATACCCTTAGAGAGTCGAAATCCCACCCTTACCTTAGGTTGCAGATTCTCAAGCTCCTGCAATAGATCCTCTTTGCCCTATCTTTCTCACCTCCATGCTTAAACTTCTCTTAGAGTGCGATCGTTCGAAATGATATGATTCACTCTCTATTCTTCCTTTTTACTAGAATAACCCTTAGACCCATAATATTATCTTTCTTCCTTACTCTCACTAAATCACACCACATTATCATTATGCTCTTAGAATCTCTACAAATATTATTATCCTTATTTAATAATTAAAATAAATCTAAACAATTATAAATAATTACTTAAATTCTAAATAATTTATACTATCTTGTTAACATCACTACTACCCCATAACATAGTATCATCAATTCACTTATTAAATCAAATAAATCACAACAACATAATTAAGTAGTCAATATAATATTTGGGGTGTTACAACTCTCCTCCATGTAGAATATTTTTGTCCTCGAAAATTACCTGATGCAAACAACTTCGGGTAAGACTCTCGCATGTTACTCTCCAATTCCTATGATATGCTCTCTATGGAATCTCCTCCCTAAACTACTTTCACGAGAGCGATCTCTTTTCCCCTCAACTTCTTCATTTCACGATCCTTGATCCTCATAAATACGGTCTCCGTAGTGAGTTATCCCGCACTTGCCCATCATCCATTGGAATCACAAGATATGCATCTGAAATATACTTTCATAATTGCAAAACATAGAACACATCATGTAAATTCCACAGATTAGGTTGCAAGGCCACCCTATACGCAACAGACCCCACCTTCTCAAAAATCTGATGCAGACCAATAAATTGAGGAGTAAGCTTTCTCGATTTTAAAGCGCGCCCAATACTTGTCACCACAGTGACTTTTAAGAATACATGGTCTCCCTCTTAAAACTCAATACCCTTTCTTCTCTTATCATGGTAACTCTTTTGTCTACTCTGCAAAGTTTTCATCTTATCTCGAATTAACTTCACTTTTCTTGTAGTCTGCAAAACAATCTCTAGTCCAAGCACTACGTTCTCACCAGATTCATACCAACACAAAGGTGCCCTACACATCCAATCATACAATGCCTTAAAAGGTGTCATTTTAATGCTAGAATGAAAACTATTGTTATATGTGAACTTTATCAGTGAAAGATAATTATCTCAAGTACCTCTATATTCAAGGACACACGCCCTCAACAAATTCTCCAAAGACTGAATAGTTCTCTCTGTCTGACCATCTATATGTCGATGATATCCAGAAATTAACCTCAACTTAGATTCTAAAGTTTCTCGTAAACTCTTCCGAAATTCAGAAGATAACCTTAGGCCTCTTTGCCCTAGCTTTCTCACTTCCACGCTTTAACTTCTCGCAGCGTGCGATTGTTCCAAGTGATACGATTCATTCTCTTTAATTCCTTTTTACTAGAATAACCCTTAGACCCTTGATATTGTCTTCCTTCCTTAACCTCGCTAATTCACACCATATTATCATTATGCCCTTATAATCTCTACAGATATTATTATCTCTATTTAATAATTAAAATAAATCTAAATATCTATAACTAATTATTTAAATTTTAAATAATTCATAGTATCTCCTTAACATCACTACTACACCATAACATAGTATCATCAATTCACTTATTGCATCAAATAAATCACAACAACATAATTAATGGATGCCAACTAATTCAAATAAGTCAGGGCTTTATCCAAATTGATTGGTCTTGCTTCAGCCATCATCATTGTTTCTTCTATTATGTTTCCATCTACATCAACTGCTTGATTTGGGAATCTCTCATATCAAGATAGCCTTATCGATATAACTCTAATTCAAACCAATCTTCTTATATTTTTATCTAGTTGTTATTCCTTTCGATAGGTTGTGACTTCAGTTTATTAGTCTTCTTCAAGCACACTTGTGACTATATCTGACACATGTCAAACTGACCCATGACTCCAATCATGGAATTTTGGTATACAGATATCAGATGTCCTATTAAATGTCAAGACACTGATACCTGATCAAAACACAATGGTAATATAAATACAGATAATATTACTTGAAAGTAAAGGACACACAAAGTTGTTAACCCAGTTTGGTGTACAATAATACTTATGTCTGGAGTCTACCAAGCCAGGCAGTAAATCCACTAAATAGTATCAGTTTGAAGACCTTTAACAAACTATATCCAGTTTACAATCTACTCACTTAATCACTGCATGTGCTTAACTTCTACAAAAGAATCACTTACGTATGACACCATATCGCTTACCTTTCAATCCCAAAGTTACTAAACAATAATACTTTAAAACTTTTCAGAAGACCAAATTCAAAGACACGCAATCACTCAATCCTTAAAAGCTTAAGAGTGATTAACAGAACTTACAACTCAATAGAGACTGTCCTACTCTTATATCAAGATGATATTAGAGAGGCTCACAATTAACAATAAAATACAAACCCTAAGATATCACAATTAAATATTACACGTTCCACACAAAAATAGGTTTGATCCATTACATTTATAAGCATAGGTTTAGAATGGATTTGGGCTTTAAGAAAATCAGTAAGCATGCTGCTAAAAGTCTGCAAAATCTTTTGCATAAAAATAGGTATTCAATCAATACTTTCCTAAAATGTATCTGTTATACCCCAAATTTTTCCCTCCTATTTTTGAGGTCAAGATACATCTCCATACTCAAGAATTCCTCAAGGGTAGACCAGATGAACCCTTTCCTAAGCATTCAACCCACAACTAGGGTTTTACTTCTCTCAAAACAATGTCAAGTTCTAATTTTACAAGTGAGAATCATGCCAACTCATATGCATCAAGTTATCACCATGTCAAGTGTCAAGCCTCATAGCCTAAGTTTGCTCATTCAATTGCTTAGATGGTTGAAAATCAGTTGTATTGGAAAAAAAGTCAATTATGGTCAACATACAGTCAAACTTCACCACTTTTGGTCAACATCAAGATTTTGAAGTCACATCCATCATTTTATCAAGGGTTGATCATGATTCATCAAGAAAATCAAATAATTGATCAAAAGTCAAAGTTTCTAAATTAGGGTTTCTTAAGAAAAAGTCAACAGAACTTTGACCAGACATTACTTTCACATACTTCATCAGAACTTTTTCCACCAAAATTCATTTGAGAGTTATGACTTTTCCCAAAAATGCTTCATTTGAGAGTTATGGGTCCAGACATTATAGGTCATTTTAAGAGTCAACAAAAAGTCATCTTTTTCCAAAGAGGTGTATATGAGCATGGAAGCTTCAATGAAGATGAAACCAAAAGGAGAATTTAAAGGACATCTTAAGCTTTCTAAAAGTCCAAGAACACTCTTAAATGATAAAAATTGAGCAACTTATGAATTGAGCAAAATTGGAAATTTAGAAGAAGTGCATGAAGAAAATATTGATCAATTTTAAATTTCTTCCAAATGGGCCTTGGTTTCTATGATCTGAACTTATTTCTATCATGGACCATGATCTATAAACTCAATTGATCGCGCTACTTACATTTATTTAATTTTTTTCGAATTAAATCATTAAAATTCAATTTTAAATAAAATAAAATGCAAGACAAAAGGGAAGGCGTGTTGGGGTTGTTATTTGTATATCTTGAGGTCCAAGGAAGTCCAAGCAAGCTGGAAAGAAACGCATGGAAGCATTAGAAGAAGATTGAGCAAGAAAAATAAATATTTGATTCAAATTGCCAATAAAATATTTTTCATCGAGTGGCATATATTTTCTCTCAAGTTTCTGACCTAATTCACTCACTTTAAGTTCAAGATCAAGGCTAGCCTCAAAGTAGACGGATTGCTGCTCTCTTACACAAACCCTTAACTTTCAAAAAATTCAAAGTTCTAGGGCATAACCAAAAGCAATCCTCCAGCCGTTTTCATTCAATTACAACGATCGATTCATCCTCCCGAGCCTTCCAGCAATTGATTTAAGTCCTTAGGCAAGCAAAATCATGTCCAGAATAATCCTCACGAAGTTGCACCGGTTGGTAAGGTTTTCTTGAAATCGATTTCAATTTCCATGCATTCTCAACATATTTGATGCATTTGTTCATGTTCAAGATCCTTGTTAGAACAAGTTTGACGTTTTAGACGTAAGCTTTGAGGCTTAAATCGCATCATGCCATTGTTAGGGCATAACTATTTACAAGCTTCCAAACCCTAGATACAGGTCTATTCAAGCCAAACTAACACCACCATTGAATTCCTGAGGTTCGATTTAGGGGGATAGGGTTCCTCTCTTGTTTTTATTTGCGCTATTTTGCAAGTTCCAAAAATCAACTCGTCGGAGAAGACGAAGTTGAACGCCACCGGTGGTGGTTTAAAGCATTGACCCCAGCGATCCCTGTGTCGCGTGCTTCGATTGGTAGATTTAGAATCCCTGGGCCCCAACGCACATTGTGTTTTAATGGTTTGACTTTAAGAAAGCAAAAAACCAATATATATATATTTATCCTTGTATCCAACTTAGTGGATATATCACCACCCCAGTGGTTAACCATGCGCGCGCTAGTCCTCTTTGTCTCTCAAGGCTTGGGTTCAATCCCTGCTTTTTGCAACTTTTTTCCATAATTTCTGATTTTTGCAGGTACCACACATATAGTTTCAAAGGCGTTATCATAAATCACAGGCACATGGCCTGGTGGCTAGCTTTTGGGGCTGCAACCATCAGATCCTGAGTTCGATCCTTGGCAGCCTCACCCCATTTTTTACCACTTATTTTCTTAGCTTTTTTCTCTTTTCTTTTAATTTCTAAATTATTATAATTCATTTCAAAAATTGATTTAATAATCATAAAAAACCATAAAAATAATTTTTCTTTTGGATTTAGGTTTTATAAACCTTTATTTAATTTTTGACAGAAAAAATTATTTATTTTTCCTCTTATTTTAATTAATTGTTTAATTAACCATAAAATTAAACTTTAATTGTTTTTCTCAAATAAAATCAATCCAAAAAATACAAAAATATTTTTTATTTCTAGAAATTAGGGTTTTTATTAATCTTAAACTTTTTTTAATTTTTAAAACCTTTTCTTACTAACACAACAATCTTTTACTAATGTTATTTCCTCTTATATTGATTTAATCTTTCTCGCGATATTTTTCTGATTGTTGTAACTGTTTCCAGGTTGTAATAGCTAGGTTTAATTTCTCTCATATTTTTCCAATATTATGTATCTGCTCACAGGATGTGATAGCTTAAACTAGGGTTTATTTCCCGCATTTATTTTCTGCACCTCCTATTATGTAACTGCCACAACGCCATGTAATAGCATAAAACCTTTACTTTTTCGCTTTTACTTTCCGCACTCTTATAAACTTATATACATTTCTTAGATGTATGTCTAATAGGATTGTATGGCAAGACTAATCAATCAATCATAGATAACCCTAATCCCAAGATAACATATCTGAATCAAAACACTTCTCACACTTGCACCCCTTAGGGTATCCTCTCTTGTTGCCATACGAATACAATGGTCATGTCCCTCGAACATAGGGGTTACCATTAGCAAAATAGCCTCGATTCAAAAATCATCACAAAGATCATAGTCCCTCGATGACCGTCTATGTTGCCAACGAATATATGATCTCGTCCCTCAGTTGTTACTTACGAATAAGTGATGATTGTCCATTTTATTTGCTAAGGTATCGTTACATGCTGCCTTCAATGACCATACGATGACCCTACGCTTGTCCCTTCACATCCAACGGATAGAGTTACCTAGAAACTAATGGTATGGATAGCACTGTCCTAGAGGAGAAATAAAATAACAAGAATGATCTTCTGAGTAGGTAGTAAGACTTTTAATTGCTTGCTCCAATCCAATCAAAATACTTTTCACACCTCACACCCTTTTCAAAATAGTTTCAAAAACACTTTGTATACATTCCAACGAGAATTATTACAAATCTTTAAACTTTCAAAGAAACATTTCCAAACACTTCGTATACATTCTTGAGGACTGATACAAGAATCATTACGAAGTCAAAGCGAAATACTTTTCAAATACTTTTCAACATACTTTTCAAATCACACACACACACACACCGAAAACATGTTTTTAAAAGTGAGCTAAGCAATTAAGAGCCCGTAGATAACTATGGATGGAAAGGGTGCTAATACCTTTCCTTTTCATAATTACCTCCCGTACTCATAATCTATAAAAGGTCTTTCCTGTTCTTTTCACCTATCCATTATTGGATAAAAGAAAATTCAATGGGGACTCCTGCTATCCGCAACATTTGCGATAAAACACAAAACAAACAAGTCAGTTCTCCCACCGTGTTATTGAACTAGCACTGCAGGGGATGGAACCAAAAGAGAGGTTACCTTAGGGCTATAGATCACTTTTTGTCACTTTTTGTTTGCTTTGTATGCTTTAGTTTTAAGGGTTGCTTGGGTATTATATTTGTGGGGGATCCTACACCCGGATCCAGGTTTTCTTAGCTAAGTAGAAATAGATCATCACGATTGTCCGACGTAGATCGAAACAGTTAAAATGATGGCTACGGTTAGTGTGACACTTTGGATGTCCTGATGTTCCTCATGTTCAGTTAAGGAAATATTTGGCATCTGCGTGGGGTCATCAAGCACTAACTAAACTTTTAGAACCCTAATTGACCCATCTTAGCCATTAGAAGGTAGTGAGATAGCCGACTTCGGTACAAACTGAGCTTGGTTGATACTCGATGCTACGCTCATTGAGATTTTACTTTTGGGATGTTTCGGTCGACCATTTGGTAGTCGTACATAAATAAAGCATGCGAGAAAGATCCGTGATATGAGATTCCTAGAACCCAATTACTATTGTAGGACAGGTTGAACCAACTTAAACTCCGGTAGGGTAGACACCTATACCTCATGCAAGCCTTAAGCCTAGGGATATTGTGTGAATTGCTTGTGTGTGCTATTTAAACATGACATCATAACATCATAACATTTTTAACCATTTCAAGGACCTAGGGATTTAGTTTTGCTTTGTGTTGTAGGGTTATGGCTTCCAGGAAGATTATCTGAATCAATTTTGTGGGTATACATTCTCAACTCAAGGAATTAGTCTCACAAGTTCCCAACCACTCTTAGTTCATCAAAAGGCATGGTTACCTACTCGACTTGGTTATCTCCAGTTTTGAAGAAGATATGATGAGTGTCATATTCCAATTCTTTGATCTGAAACATCATTGCTTTACTTTCCCAAACTATCAGTTGTTACCTACAATGGAAGAATTATCCAAGCTACTTAGGACACCCATACTTGACCAGATACCTTTCACTGATTCAGAAAAAGTTCTGAGGTTTGAAGACATCGCATCAGCTTTACATCTAAAGCAGTCAGACATTGAAGCTAGTTGGGAAACAAGAAGTGGAGTTAAGGGTTTTCTTGTCAAATTTATGACAAAGAAAGCTCGAGAATTCTTGAAGGCCATGAGTTCTATGCTTTCGAAGATATTTTAGCTTTACTAATCTATGATTTGGTGCTATTCCCAAATCTGGACCAATTCATAGACGTGAGCGCCATCAAGATATTCCTCACTCACAATATTGTACCTACCTTACTTGGAGATATTTTTCATTCTCTCCACACTCGTACTATGAAAAGACAAGGGAATCTCATGTGTTGCATACTGTTATTATCCAGGTGATTTATTTTGCACCTTCCTCGATCATTAATGAAGAATGAACAAGGTCTGAAATGGTCTCAAATATTGATGTTACTCTCTCACTCAGATATCCGTTGGTGTCTCTAATCTAAAAAAAGATTTCACTTTTATTGATTGCTATGGGGAATTCCCTAATGTTCAACTCCTTGGCATAAGGGAAGGTATCACTTACAATCCTTCTCTAGCTCTACGTCAGTTTTGTTATGCTCGAAGAGATGGTCCTCATGATATACTTATCCAAGACATTGTGTTTGAATATGACAACGATCTCCAAGGATATCGTCGAATATTTGTGCACGCTTGGGGCATGGTGAAGAAAACTGATACCAAGACTTTGGGGCATAAAAATTCCACTCCTTGGGAACCTTACCTCAAATGGGTACGAGCTCATGCTAAAAATCTCATGGTTCCATATGATGTTATCCTACTAGTGTTTATGGAACCTATTGCCGAAGGTGATGAGTCTTATACCATTCTCCATCCAGACATCCCTATTGATTTCGAAGAATTGAAGAGATCATGGATTAAACTCAAAGAAGAAAGGGATACATTCGAAGCTTAGTGCTATGCAAGCGAGAAAAGATTATTAGATCTGACAAAACTACTTCACAAGGAACAAAGCATTAACACCTACGTCAACACAAAGAGGAAGCGTCCATGGGAGGCCTAAACACTAGGAGTTTTACTTTTGTACTTGAACTTTCTTTTGTATTTACTAATCAGACTAATAAAAAGTTTGTTCGTGCTTGTTACCAAATTTAAATTCCTAAGGTCCTTGAAAACATTGAAAAAATTTGCATAACATTGCATATCATTTCATAATAGGTACTCTGATGACCGATCTTCTCATTATCTCGTTGTATATTTCAGTCACAAAATGGCTCGCGAACAAACTGTGAAAGATCTCTAGGCTCAGAACGCTCAGTTCCAAGAAATGATCACCAACTTGGCCCAAGGACAGAAAGATCTGAAAGAGCTCATCATCAAGAAGAAGAAGAAGAAGACTATTTGAGCGAGCAGTATCCTCTTGACAACAAGAAGTATAAGCAACCTGAAGACCGTTTGAATGCTGTGGAAAATATGAAAATGTCAGGATTGAACTTTGATGACTTAAGTTTGGTTCCTGAAGTGGTCATTTCCCGCAAATTAAAAATTCCTTCTTTTGTTAAGTATGATGGTATTTTTTGTCTGATACTTCATCTGAAGTCCTATGTTCAGAAGATTCAACCATACAATGCTGACAAGAAATTATGGATGCATTTCTTTCAAGAAAGTCTGTTAGGAGCGCAGTTAGAATGGTACTATCGGCTAGAGAATACTCACATTCATACCTGGAATGATTTGGCAGATGCTTTCTACAAACAGTACCACTACAATGCTGAATTAGCACCAACCCACATGCAACTGCAGAATATGTCTATGGGCAATGAGGAGAAGTTCAAAGAGTGTGCCCAGAAATGGAGAGATCTAGCAGGTAGAGTCCAACCACCCTTGTCCAATATGGAATTAGTTAACATGTTTATGGGAACAGTGATAGGCCCATTCTTCAATCATTTGATTGGAAATTCCTCAGCCGAATTCACCGAGTTGATATTGACAGGCGAACATATTGAAGCTGGAATCAGGAGTGGAAAGATTCAAGTCGAGACATCTTCAAATGATGCAAAAAGGTCATTTGGTGGGAAGAAAGAAGCCAATGTTGTGTATGGTTAGAAGAGTCGTGATAAAACTGATCGCTACCAATATGTGGGGGCAGTCCTGATCTCCAATCCAACGTCAGTGCAACCTCAAAAAGACAACACACGTAGGAAGAACGCACCAAGAAGATAATTTACGAAGATCAGCAAGCCATTTTCTCGAGCATTACAACACATGTTGAAAGCAGAGCTGATTACTTTGAGAGATCCACCTCAGTATGTCAATACATCTTCTTCGAAGTACATTCCCAATGCAAAGTGTGCATACCATTCCAATAGCCCTGGGCACGACACCAAAAATTGTTGGGCCCTAGAGAACAAGATCCAAGACATGATTGAAGCTCAAGAAACTAAATTCGACCCTCTTGTCGAAACCCTGAATGTGATCAACGCACCAATGCCCAACCATGGTAAGAGTGCCAACGCCATTGATGACGACTCTTATGTCTTTATTGTGATTGAGTTAACCACTCCCTTGATGACTGTTAAGAATAATCTTATACAAACCGACTTATTTCCAGGATGTTTTGACAACTAATATTATTGCGCATCCGAACCCAATGGATATGTCTGGTTAAAGAAAAGTGTTCAACGCCTGATGGACAACCGAGAAGTGTTATTCATGAAAACTCCATATGTAGAGAGTTTGTGCGAAGATGTTTCCAAGATCTTGAAAATCAAAGGCGTAAGCGTGGATGAAGCCATGAAAGAAGTTTGGGACACCTTGGGGCAGCCAAGTGGGAAATTTGATTTCGAGGTGAAATATACAACCCCTGAAAGCTAGAATATTGCAATTAAAGATATCAAAGCAACCAAATAGGGAGATGATGACTATCACAAAGAATATGCTGATGTGAACACAATAAGGATCACCTCTACCCACCTTGTGCCTAGAGTGGCACCTCTGATTATTACCTCACCCGGACCAGTTCCATATTCCTCTAACAAAGCTATACCTTGGAATTATGGAGTCGAAGTTTACTACTATAGCGTCAAGCAAGAGCCATTAACCATTGAAGACAACATGGTTGAAGCTACTAATCCCGAAGTCAACAATATTATCGGATCAAGCAAAGTAACCAGAACCAGATGAGTGTTTTTTCTAGATATCTCTCCTCCAAAAGACACTACTGCACCAATCTGCATTCCTGCTATTGAACTAACTCCCGAGGCTCAGGGAAAAGAGAAAGTGACTCAACTTGCTCAGAAAGAAGTACCAAAGGAAGTTGCTGAAGATACCTCCAAGCAAGAGATGGAGGATATCCTGAAGATTATTAAGAAAAGAAATTACAATGGTGTGGAGCAGTTGGAACAAACACCATTAAAGATTTCCATGCTAGCACTGTTGTTGTGCTTCGAGGCTCATGCTAAAGCCTTGGTGAAGTTTCTGAATAATGCTCACATAGCGCAACACACTTCAACTGACCAATTCAAAAAATGTATTGCTAGCCTGACCGCAGATAATGGTTTGGGCTTTTCTGATGCTGATTTAACTCATGCCGGAAGAAAACACAACAAATCCTTGCACATCTCTATGGAATGTAATATTGGCTCTGCTCTAAATATCCTACTGAAGAGTGCTCTCGACAAACTTGATACTAAATAAGTGGTCATAAAACCTAGTAACATAATCGTAAGAGATTTTGATGGTTCAAAGAGAACAGTACTTGGAGAGCTCAACCTGCCGATCAAAGTAAGTTCCCAGAATTTTGATTCTACTTTCTTTGTGATGGATATTCGTCCAATTTATTATTTTCTGCTCGGATGCCCTTGGATACATGGGGAAGGCGTTGTTACCTCCACTTTGCATCAGAAGTTGAAGTACCCGGTTAAGGGGAAGATTGTTACAGTATTCGGAGAAGAAGAATATATGGTAAGCCATATGCAATCATTCCAATACATTGAAATAGAAGGCGAATTTATCGAGACCCCCTGTCAAGCTTTCAAAGTAGTTCCATGACTCATGCCTACCGATGCTCCTGTTGTAACACCCCTTCTAAAATACCCCGCGAATATCAGTAATTAGATCAGAGTAACATGCAATAAAGGGCATTACAATTTATTTAAAAGAAATTTCCATAAACATGTCATGCTGCACTGAAGAACTTTATTAAATAATCAAAACCAATAACATGTTCTACATAGCGGAAAATAGCATCAAAAACCGGAATAAATTCAATTCATAATTATTCCAACATAAACCAAAAGAAAACAGAGTTTAAAACTATAACTCTAAAACAATCGTTCCCCCGTGTTACAACTACCAGAGCATGACACTGACATGCGGATAAACTAAATAGCACAGCTCAAAAGCCATCCTCACCAACTCCTAAGCAGCTAAGACTTCAATCTGAAATCATCAAAGTAAGGGTGAGATTTCATTGAAATTAAAATGCATTATAAGTTCATCAAAAACAATAAAATATCATAAGACATCAGTCCACCCTATACAACATAATCAGATATGCTTCATACACAAGTCATAACATACATCATACACAAACAACAGACTATAACACTGGAATCCATCCTAACATGTTATAATCCAAACAATTATAATGCAGACTCTATGCATGTGGTACCAAACGTGAACTAAATTCACACCCTGTTCCGTTTACACGTTGGACACAACATTAATCAACGATTCGCCCATACACCACTGGGAAACGAATCCAGCCTCACCACAACTAAACCATTGGGTACGGATATTGGCTCTGCAAGTGCAATTCCACACAATGGGAATTAACCACCACCAGAATGCATATGCATACACATCATAAAGCATGCAACATTCAAATAAGTTTATGATCACACCAACGTCATAAACCAAACCAAACCAGAACATGAAATCCTCATTGATCATGCATACAACAAACAACATAAACATGCATTTTATTCCATAAATCTTGATACAATCAGTTACCACGGATACATCACTGCATACACACCAAATATGCACAAAGTACAAACTGCATAATTCGAAATTCGATGCATTTTCAAAATAAATTCAAGCTACAGTAATTTTATTCATTTAATTAAATAAAGCATTAAATTTAAGAAACAACGTCCAAAACGGCACTCAAAATGGACTTACGGTTTGAAAGTTATGAATTTTTAAAGTTTAGTATTTTTCAAAAAGTAACAATGGGAACGGGTTCCTCCAAATGGGGAACCGGTTCCTGGAAAAAATTTCATTTTCATGTGTAAAATTTGCACTGGGAACCCGGTTCCTCCCCAGGAGAACCTGGTTCCTGCGATCAAAAATGTCAATTTTAGTGAGTTTTACGAAGGGAACCCGGTTCCTCCATACTGGGAACCGGTTCCTGCGCGTTCTGTAGCAGAAAATAATCAATTTGACAACATTCTTCTTCCCAACTCAAACCCCATCATTCCTCTATGAATAAACACATCCAATACCACAAAAATCATCCCAACAACAGTATAATAGTGAGGTTTAATGATCGCGACTTTATCGTCTATTAATCGGCAAACTGCAAGTGCACAGTCCTATCGCGTAGTTTTAAAAGATATCGAACCCACAGAGACTATAAATCGAACTATTGTTATCCTAAGTTACGGTATACAGCTAAGGCGAATAATTCTTTAAGATTTTTGGTTAAGGAAAGTATAATAAATAAACAGATATTAGTATGTAATTCGTCTAACCTAAGGGGATCTGAATTTCCACTCACGTGTTACTCAAGTTGAATAAAAATCCTATTTCAGCAAACAATATTCATCTAAAAATCCTATCTCAAACTGTCGCTCTATTGAATCGGATCATGCAATGAAATCCTAACGTATGCTCTCGCTATCCCTTGAATTTAAAACACTTTTGAAAATAAATAAAGTTTAATCTCTTTTAAAAGCATGTGATCTTTAAAATTAATACCTAGTATCCACTATACGGTTCTAAACCTCAAGCGTCGCTTTGTTGGTTTCTAACCTTAGTCGGTTATTAACCTCAAACTTTCGCTCTGTTGGTTTCTAAACCTTTTAATAAATTAAAATAGATATCTAAGTCGGAAAGAATATTTTTAACAACGTAACATTCGATTTATTTTGATTCCTTTGGTTCGATTAATTTACATACCAATATCGAACAATTTAGCGGACATATTAATTAATTCAGACATGCATAAATAATATGGTTTAATATATTTAAACATTTCCAAAATCAAATAAATAATATCAGGCAACAATAAATTAAATAAAATAAAAATAAATAAATAAAACCTGAAATTAAGAATGCTGGAAATAATCTCGTTCTTCGAAATAAACGAGCATCCACCACAGGTCAGTTGGATCTGCTCGGAGACTTCTTGAATTCGAAAGAAGAAAATAAAGAAGGAATAAAAAGCACTAGATCTAACGTAAGGTTAGATCGGTGGCGAAATAAAATAAATTCAAAGTACAATACTGGAAATAAAATTGCGAAATATTAAAATAGCGGTTGTTCGGTAAAAATGCCGACCCTAATTCTGAAACTGGAACTTGTATTTATAGCACCCTTGGTAACTGTCATTTTCCTCCCATTTCGTACGCAAGCAAGTGGTCATCGTGTGTGAAAAATAACTGGCTGAAGAGTAGGAGGCGGACGCCTCCACGTGGCAAAAGGAGGTTGAGACGTGCGTCCTAAAATGTTGGGAAAGTGGTGGACCCCACGTTGAAGGAGGCAGGCGCCTCAGAATAGGTCAATGTGAGGCGTCGTCTCACAAACTACGTGGAATATGTGGGCCCCACTTTGCTAAGGAGGCGGGCGCCTCCAAGGGACGTGGGAGGTTGTGACCGTCTCGTACGTGGGAGGGGTGGGCACCTTGCTTGGTGGGCACTGCTTGGTGTAATTGCTTTCTCCTTATATAACACCTCCCTTACACTATATCACCCATTTGCTTCATTTCTTTGCTTTTTAATCCGATTTTTCCTCGATTTTACTTCTTTGCTCGATTTATCTTTATTTAATACAAATACCTGAAACATAGAAAATACCAACGTAATATAGAAATAAAGTGAAATAATTAAATAAAAACAGTAACATTATTTATGAAAAATACATCAAATATGTTATATAAATTCGTGTTATCATTTAACACCATTTAACCACATCCAATAATCCTATAACATCCATTCATTCTAATTTCATGCAATTGGGTAAATTTGGATCAAATCCTACAAACCTAGAGAATCCTAAATTGGGATTTCTAACATGTTAATCAACTCTATTGATTATCAAAACTCATAAGGCATAACAATCAGACAAAATTACCCCTTACCTTGCGATGATTCTTCAAATTTCGACGCTTTGGCTTTTCTCCTCTTTCTCGTCTCTTCTCAAATGCACGTATGATGAATATTCCAATTCCTTCTCTTTTTCCCTTTTCATTTATTTATTCCTTTTATTATTCTAAAATAATAATAATAGAATAATTAGTATGAGTAGAGTCTTTTACTCCTTACACCCTCCAATTCACACCTCACACCCCAACACTTCCGTTCTATTTAATTAATTAATTAAATCCAATAATCCAAAAATACTAATAATTAAACTTCTAATTAAATTAATAATTAAAAATTCTAATTATTTAATAATCGAATTATTTGGGGTGTCACACCTGTCGCTCCTAAGATTACTAGAGTTCCACCTAAGATGGCCTCGCTGAAGGACGCCAGAGCTGTAATTGAAGAAGTAGGTTGTACTGTTTGGGGTCCGCTACCCGAGTTCCCCTTAAAATATGATAAGACTGATTTAGGCTTCACTTCCAAAGGTTAGAAGATGATATGCTGCAAACGTGTTGGTAGACCTCCGTTCCGCATCAAAAAGAATGGAGTTCGTGTTATAGAAGACGATGATGGTGACTTCGACATCAACAACTGGATCTTTCCAACTACCAGCGATGGAATCAACATTTGGACGGCTAATGATGTTATGCCAATATCCTTTAGAAAGGAGTAATGTTTTTATGTTTTATGCTTTTATGTTTATAGCTTTGAATAATAAGACTTTAAGCCTAGTGCCTTGCCCGGGGCACAATGGCTCATTTATGAGGGTTATTATTTGTCATTCGTATATTTTCATTCAAAAAATAATTGGACTTTGTCATACCCCAAATTTTGACCTAATATACCACCTTACATCTGCATCATTGCATCACTAACAGTTCAGAACAGAATTAATCGGGTGTAGCTTCTACAGGTCAAAATTAGGGTTTCAGCAAATTTTCATCTGATTCAAAGGTAATCAATTAGGGTTTGATTTTTACTCACCTCAATTGACCTATCCTAATCAACCATCAGCCTCTGATCTTCAGATATCAAATTTTTCCTCTTGATCTATCGAGGATCGACCAATTAGGGTTTTCATCGAGGATAAGCAATCACTGATTTTTTTGATCAATGAGTGACCTTTTTGTTTGAAGATTGATCTTTATATCTTCAATACAACATGTTGACCTAATTTCTGGATTCAAAACATCACTGAAATTCACAAAGTTCATCAGTCAATTTCTGGATCATCTAATAAGATTTCATCTGCACTGAAAAGTCAAACTTTGACTTTTGGTCAACTTTTTCAAGATAAAACTTTTTCCATCATCAAAATACTTCAAATGATCCATCATGATCATAAAAAATCAAGAAATTTGGAAAAATCAACAAAAAGTCAAAATTTTCAACACTTAGAAAATTTTTCAAGTGTTAAAATTTCACATTTTTTTCAAACTGCATGGCATTTTTTCACATAATTCCATTTGGAATTAGAAAAAACTCAAAACATGAACGTTGTAGCTCTTGAAACAAGCTTTCCAAAATGTCCAAGAACTTGCAAATCCATGGTGTCTAGCTATACTTTCGATTTTGAAACATAGAGCTCCAAAATCCTTGATTTTCAAGTACAACTTTCAAAATTACAAGTCATTTTTTGCAAAATCTCTTTCTAGAAGCCTTGTCACTAATTGGAGATAGGCTAGAGCTGATAAAAATCAGTTGAAAGTAATTATGATGAGATAAGATCAAGTTAAATTTAACCATGGTTAAAAGGAAGCTTCCTTTTGCATTTATTGCAAAAATGACTTTCTTGCCCTCTAAGGCAAGTGGTCCAAACCAAAGCCTATCTTCTTTGCTTGCTATTCAGAAATATTAACCTATAAATAGAGGTCATGTTTGCCATTTGAAACTACACCAAAGCTATGCCAAAACAAGCTTTCTCCATTCTTTCTTAATTTTCAAGTAACATAGTTCAATTTGGGAAATCTTGCATTTTTCAAAACTTGTGGAAAAACATGAGAGATTTGGTGTCTAACATGTCATAAACATCATATGTAATTGGTTTGTAACTTAAAATCAACATAAGAAAAGCTAAAAACCAGAATTGCATTTCATGTTTCCAAACTTGCCAAAACTGCCTTAACCTTCGAATTTGATGTTTGGCTCGAGCAAGTTGTGATTTTTCCAATCAAACATCATCAATATACTTCATATGGATGATGCAGACCATTAACCTTAACCTGTAACACCTCTAACATCGATTTCGAGTTTCACTTTGAAGCATGTGCCGGTGGACTTGGTTGGATTGATTCAGGCAATTTCAAAGTGAGCAGACCATCCTCACACGATCCATGAAGTTCACTGGTGCTATAAGAATCATCAAAACAACTCTGGAAACACTCCATTGAGGATTTCGATCTTAGCTTCAAGAGGTAAGAACTCAAACTTCAAACTCCTTGATTTCTCACTTCAAGTTCAAAAAGCTCTTGGCCGTTTTGTTTCTGCACCATCACTGATCATTAACCCTCAATCAATTGCATAATTCCATGATCACACACGATTTCAATTTGATTTTTAGGAATTAGGGTTCTTCGTGATTTCTGGGAATTTAATCATGTTAAAATAAAAATAAATGAAATTAAACCACATCATCATGTTCCTGGTTAAATTTCGATCAAGTTTGATGTTTACATCGAGCAATTTCGTTGAGAAACAAGGAATCCATGGCTGATTGAAGGATTGAGGAAGAAGAAGATGAGTGCAGCGTTTTTTCAAATTCAAATGTCAGTTTGTAATATAATTAATTGGTTTGAACTCAATACGGATGTATTGCCGCCTGATTGCCACTCACTCTTAAGTCATTCTTGCCACGCCTTGCCCAATGGTCCGGGTTCGAGTAGCCACAGGACCATTTTCAAACTTTGTCATTTTTCTTCATATTTTTTTCAAACTTTGACTCTTTCAAAACCCAATCAAAACTCCTCATTTTGAGGTGATTTTTTGTACACTTGTCAATTAACATGTCTATTTTATGATAGTGTCAAAAAAATTCAAAAATACTTTCATCTAATCATATTTTTATCGAGCCGAAAACGATACTTTTGAGTACTTTTCAAAGCACTTTCAAAGGTGATTTTTTCAAACTTTCGAAGCCCGATTCTTTTCCAAACTTCTCACAAGTATATTTCACTTTTCAAAAACACTTTCAAGATCTTTTTTCAAAACTTTTCATCAAACTTACATCTTATTCCATGATCGATCCGATTTGACGATAAAACCGAATTCATTTTTTCCTCGAATTTCTTTTTATTGAATTCTTTTATGTACATACCAATTTTACCTGTACATAATACAGATGTCCCTCTGTAAATACGCAAGGATAGACAAACTTCTTCCGTTTGTTTTCATTTTACACTGAATACCATTGGTATTAGAAGGAGCATTATTCCCGGTGAAACTGCTTTTAAACCTATGGGCCTCCCTTATGGTGTAAGTCCCAATCCTCCTATGTACATCCACACCTCCTTGTACATAAATACTCGTTCGTGTACATATTTACTTCCTTGTACACAATTCAAAGTTGTAAATAATCAAGCTACGCTCGTTTCAAACGTTCGTTTTACACACACTTGTTTATATTTCCTTCATAAACTCTTGTAAATAAACTTTACATGCATTATTTATATTTCCTTCATAAACTCCTGTGAATAAATTTCATACGCTTGTTTATACAACTGTCTAGTTATAACATAACAACTAGTCTAACCACTAGGCTCCCCACAGAGTTAGCCTCCTCTTGGGCTTTGTACAAGGCAACTCATTTCATCTGATTTCAGCCTCCTCTTAGGCTTCATATAAGAAAACTCATTCATCTGAGTATAGCCTCCGCTTAGGCTTCATATAAGACAACAATCCCCTGATGAGTCAGCCTCCTCTTGGGCTTCGTTCAAAAGAACTCCTCGTTGAGTTTATCCTTCTCTTGGGTATCAAACAAAGAAAGAGACTAGGAAATCTCTTAACAGCCTCCTATTGGGCTTCCAATACAAAGAATCACCCACACTAGGATAGAACCCAGAAAGTATAATTTCCCGGTGAAATTGCTCTTAATCCTAAGAGGATGGTTTCCCTGTGAAATCCCTCTTAAAGCCAAAGCCAGCCATACCCTATAGCTTCCTCTTGAGCTTCATACAAGGACCCTCGATGACCCTCAGAATGCCTCCTCTTGGGCTTACAATACAAGGACCCATGGGCTTCTTAAAAGCATCCCCTTAATCCAATCAATTTCTCCTCGAGATTTAGACGTTTATCATCTCTATGGAAGCAGTATCTCATCTATCGCATCACATACAATTAAAAAACTTTTCAAACTCTTTTCAAACAAAAACATCTCTTAATTGTAAGTGGTAACGCTTGTACACTCAAGCAAAACACCCAATGCTTACAATTAAAAGATTCAATCATCTTTCTTAAACTCGTAAGTGGTAACGCTTGTAAACTCAAGCAAAACACCTATAACTTACAACGAAAGATTTCAATCAACCAACCTTTCAAAATGTATGTGATGAAATAGATTAGATACATTTTTCATTAAGATGACATTCGTCTTGTCTCTTACTAACTTCCGTTGTTTCCACTAGCATAAGTGGGAACTACGATTGCTCTGACTTTCTCAACATCCCTTTGAGAATACGTAGGCACAAGGTCTCATCCTTGGCGAGCAAATTTCTTTCTCCCTCAAACCAAACAAACCATAGATCCCTTTAGATCCGAGCTACAAATGCTCTGATTCCCATTAAGGGATATGTATGCAGAAGATCCAATGATCTTTGCGAGCACAATAATAACAAAACCTAGGATCCCACATAATCTATCCTTCTTAAAATCCAAAGGAGAAACTTTCCCAATCATAGAAATAGCAATTAAAACACACAAACATATCAAACATATTCATATATAAAGCTATAGATAACTATATATATTTAGGGTGCTCCATCTATTCCCTTTATATAACAAACCCCCTTACCCGGAATCTCCCCAATGCGTTGCGTCTAGTTTGCGTTAGTCGTAATGCATATCATATCAATTGAGGGTATTACAGCTTTCCCCTTTTTCATAATCATTTTCTTGTGTTGGAAACAATAAAGCTTGTTGCTCGCGGCATCTTTATAAACAAATCAAAAGAGTAAATCGTATCGAGCTAGAGGATCCGAATTCAGATTCGATTCCTAGCGTCACTTTTTTGCGACAGAAAAATGGCGACTCTGTTGAAATACGCTAAATTTTGATTTAAAAAAAAACGTGACTCTTCTCAAGAGCACCAAGCTTTTTTTTTTGTTTTCAAAAAGAAAAAAAAGGGGTTAAGCTTTCATATGTGCATATGTTTGTTTTTCTTTATTGTGTGTTTTCGCGATTTCATCGATGGAAAGAAATCTAACCGGTTTAAAAACATTTTAAGATCTAGGTGGGGTATAGTCCTATTAACTTGTGAGAAGTCTCGGTACTTACGAGTTAATTTGAGATCCCTCTCGGTGGAGGTTGTCTTGGGAGTATTTGTGTTTAGCAAGTATTTGCGAAGACATTTTGCTTTCGAGAGAACTTACGGTGAGTGGTATGAACACATAACCCATCACGGCCATTTAGGATGTAGTGCGAGAAATTATTCAGGCGTAAGCTTAGAATAATTGTCATGCGAGACTACGATCGGCGAGTTTTCTTGAAAAATATTATTGGACTTGAGTATTCAACAAATCGATAATATTTCAAAGAAAGCGTTGAGCTGTATTATCGATAGAACCCGTTTCACGGATGAATAAGCCCTTAGAACTTACCCGTTTGATTCTTATCGTTGGCCTCATGCTCGTGACTTGAGCGCTTGACCGTGTGTATAACTACTAACCATGTTTGTAGAATTCATTCATTCATTCAAAACTTCATTTCTCTTCCGTTTCCAAAGAATTTAGAGATTTTTCTTTGTAAATATTTTAGGTTAGAGTGATGGGCGTCGGAGGAAGATTCACCAAGAGATCTTGTTTTAGGATTCACGATGTAGGAAAGTTAAAGAGTTAGCATCCTTGGTAGAATATCCCGGTTTGACGCTATGGAACTCTTTTAACTATTACGAACCTAACGTTGATGAAGGACTTCTCAAAACTTTTGTTCGGTTTACGATCCGATCTATCGTTGTTTCACTTTCCACGACTATCGGTTGATGCCTACTTTGGAAGATGCGCACATCCTAGGTATCTCGATGTCGGACAAGGTGCCTTTCAATGGTTTGGAAGCCATTCCTAAGTCATCAGTCATTGCAACAATGACTCACTTAAAGAAATCTGAGATAGGCAAAAACCTAACTACCAAAGGAAAACTCTTAGGACTAACTTCAAAGTTCCTAATGGAGAAGGCTCTTAAATTCTCTGAAGCCGGTAGTATGGTAGCCTTTGAAGCTATTTTAGCTTTACTCATCTATGGATTGGTGTTGTTTCCCAACGTCCCATGTTTCGTTGATATCAACGCCATAAGGATTTTTCTGATTGGAAATCCCGTTCCCACTTTGCTTGGTGACACGTATTTCTCCATTCATCATAGGAATCATCAAGGAGATGGAACTATTGTGTGTTGTGCGCCTCTGTTTTTCAAATGGATTGTCTCACACTTGCCTAAATCTCCTATCTTCCGCGAAAACAAAGACGATTGACATTGGTCTCGAAGACTCATGTCTCTTACAAACGACGATATCCATTGGTATACCTTGGCGGACAATGAGATGGAAATCATTGAAAGTTGTGGAGAATTTGCCAACGTACCTCTCATTAGTACAAAAGGAGGAATCAACTACAACCCATTCTTGGCGAGACGTCAACTCGGGTATGCAAACTCTAGTAAACCTCTTGGTTTTACAGTAGAAAGCTACTTTTATCATGAAGGGGAAGATTCTCAAGGTTTGAAAGCCAGAATGATAAGAGCTTGGCATCACATCCGAAGGAAAGGAAAGGGTAATGCAAGGAATTGTGTAGCCATGGAAATCTACACCTCTTGGGTGAAGAAAAGAGCAAAGGAATTCTGAATGCCTTATGCTTATGAGGAACCCATGTTCTCAGCAGCTTCCAAATCAACAATTTTTCCTATCGAGACTATGGGAGAATACCAAGAAGCTTTGGCCAAGATAAGGATTGAGAAAGAAGCCTTGGAAGACAAGTTCCTTAAGACTGATCTCGAAAATGAGAAGCTTAAGAAGGTCAAAGATCATGAAAAGACGCTTTACTTCCAAGATGAATGGCTCATGGAGAAAGATGAGAAGATTCGTCAGAAAGATAACGCGATCAAAAGATACATCAAAGAAAGGAAAAGAAAGCTTGAGGAAATGACAACCAACAATCCTGCTCCTGACGAGTGGAAGAAAGTCATCAGCAAGCTAAAAGCCCGAGAAAGCTGAACTGAAGGCTCACTATGGGAAGGAAATCCTGAAGTTGAAGCTACATCAAGCCTTTGGATCTTCATCCGACGAGGACGTTTAATTAGTTTAGATTGTAATTTTATCATTTATTTTATCATTTGTACGAGCTGTGCTCAGAAACAAAAATTGTTGTAATCTTCTTTCAATAATTAATAAAATATGTGTTTTCCATCCAAATATTTGCCAGAAATTTCTCTTTTAGCGTAAATTCTTTGGAAACTTTTCTCTTTGCATTCATAATCATGCATCATACTTTGCACATCAAGTTTGTTGTTTAGAGTCTGATCTTTTGGAATTCTTTCCAGAAAGGAAAAGATCGCCAAGCTGTCGCGTCTTAGAGTTTCTCGACCACGTCCACATCCAACTCGTACATACAATACACGTTCAAAAAGAAGGAAAGTAATGGAAGGATTTGAGAAAGAAAATGTTGAGCTTCGTAGTACAGTGACAACACTGCAAGAAGAGGTGGAGAGACTCACTTCTTTGGTAAGTTCGTTGGCAACTGCGCAAAGTCAGCAAGCAACATTGAGCAGTCAAAATCAAGCGGCAATTTTAGAGACCACTACTACTCCAATATCAACTGTTGCAGCCAGTAGTTCACTCTTCAGTATGCCAGAAGGTTATCCATGGGGCATGCCTTTCAATTTTGGCATCGGATTTCGTCAACCGACTTCTCAGGTACAAACAACCACGCTTGAAGTACCTACTTTGCATAATTCAACACTTACTCCACAGCATGGAGTAACTTTTCCGCAAGTCACTATGACGGTTTCTCAACCGATCATGACAAACTCAGCATCTGTAGTTCACACTAATGCAGACGAAGAAGTCTATCATAATCCAGGAAATGACACGAATCCTCGTGGTCAGATGGAGAATCTCCAGGAACAGCTTCATAAGATGCAGCTTGAGATTAAAACAATCTGTGGAAAGGAATTTTTTGGGAAGAACGCTCACGATCTATGCTTAGTTCCTCGCGTAAGGATACCTGGAAAGTTCAAAGTCCCTGACTTTGAAAAGTATAAAGGAAATTCCTGTCCGCAGAGTCATCTTACGATGTACGCCAGGAAAATGTCTACGTACAACGATAATCACCAATTGCTAATCCACTATTTCCAAGACAGTCTCACCGGTGCTGCACTAAAGTGGTACATGGGACTAGATAGCGCGAATATCCAGACATTCAATGACCTAGGTGAAGCCTTTGTCCAACAGTATAAATTCAACTTGGACATGGCTCCAGATCGGGATCAACTCCGCTCCATGTCTCAGAGGGAAAAAGAGACATTCAAGGAGTACGCCCAACGTTGGACGGAAATTGCTGCCCAAGTCAACCCACCGTTAGAGGAGAAGGAAATGACCAAGGTTTTCTTAAACACTCTTGGCCCATTTTACTACGAACGAATGATCGCTAGCGCTCCCGGAGATTTCATCGAGATGGTAAGCATGGGAATGCGGTTAGAGGAAGGAGTTCGAACAGGACGTCTGGTCAAAGAAATAGGATCTTCCAGTGGAACAAAGAGGATTGGAACCAGTTTTCCAAAGAAAAAGGAACATGACATAGGAATGGTATCCCGAGGGAAACCACGAAAGAATGTCAGCCGACAACAACAGGTAGCTGCTATAGCACCCGCTGTTAATACAAGTCCACATACAGGAATTGCTCCGCAGTTCCAACAAACTCAACAGCCTCGACAATAGGCTCAGCAGTTCAACAATCAGAACCGTACGCCCAGGGTCTCACAATTTGATCCGATTCCGATGACACACACGGAACTATATCCTGCATTAATTGAAAGGAATCTTGTGCAAACAAGGTCACCACCCCCGGTACCAGAAAAATTGCCATGGTGGTACAAAGCGGACGTATCTTGCCCTTTTCATCAAGGGGCACCAGGTCATGATCTCGAGCATTGCATCGCACTAAAAGCTAAAGTACAAAGGTTAGTAAGGTCTAATCTTCTCTCCTTTAGAAACACAAATCTGAACGTGCAAGCAAATCCACTACCCAGTCATAGTGGACATACCGTGAATTTGATACTAAGGAATACAGATCGGTATCTTGTCACAGATGTGAATCTGATAAGAGAAAGCTTGGTACAACTCCATGATACGTACAGTACAATGGGCGCTTTCACTAAACATGATTATGCAGCTTGCAACATCTGCTTCAAGGATTGTCGAGGATGTCTAACCATAAGAGCAGACATTCAACGATTATTAGACAATGGTGACATACAAATCTTCAGAAACAGAAATGACTATGACGTGAAAATGGTAGGGCATTTTCCGCATGAGCTTTTAGTCTCAGATATCAACTCGGAAATTCCCGAAATAAACGTCATTATCCCCTGTTTCAACGTGCTCGAGCATGTGGAGATTGAATATAACGGTGCAAAGGTTCCAGAGTCTCCTTTGGTGATCTGTCTACCCGGTCCTGTTCCATACATTTCTGACAAAGCAATTCCCTATCAATACAATGCGACTATGATAGAAGAAGGGAAGGAAAAACCCATGCCAACTCTTTTAACCAATGTCAACATAACTGAGATAGGACGAGTAACACGAAGTGGACGTGTACATACTCCGTTGCCCCCAAAGCAACCTGTTGTTCCTGTTGTTAGGCAAAATCCAGTTAATGCACCACTCGAGAATCCCACGAGAATTCCCGTTGATAATCCAAACATAAATGTTGGTCCGCCTGATGGAACCAACGTCAACTCAGATTTCGATGAGATTTTGAAACTAATCAAGAAAAGCGAATACAGAGTTGTGGATCGGTGATCTGAGACTCCTCCAAGATTTCGATATTATCTCTACTTCTGAATTCCGAAGCCCACCGAGAAGCTTTGATGAAAGTGCTAGATCAAGCTTATGTAGATCACGACGTAACTACAGATCAATTTGGTGGAATTGTAGGCAACATAACAGCTTGCAACAATTTAAGCTTTAGTGATGAAGAACTCCCAGAGGAGGGGAAAGATCACAATCTAGCTTTGTATATCTCAATGATTTGCCAATCAGACTCTCTGTCCAATGTACTAGTAGATACTGGTTCATCCTTAAATGTAATGCCAAAAACGACTCTTGCTCGTTTGTCTTACAAAGGAACGCCGATGAAGTTCAATGACATAGTGGTAAGAGCCTTTGATGGGTCAAGGAAATCTGTTATTGGGGAGGTTGATCTCCCGATGACGATCGGTCCGCATACCTTCCAAATCACCTTCCAGGTCATGGACGTGCCAGCTGTTTACAGTTGTTTGCTAGGAAGACCATGGATCCATGAAGCGGGAGCTGTGACATCCACTCTCCACCAGAAACTAAAGTTCACAGTAAATGGGAAGCTAGTAACCATCATCGGTGAACAAGCGTTACTAATAAGCCATTTATCCAGCTTTTCTTTCATCACAGCTAACGACATTGAAGGGACACAGTTCCAAGGACATCCGTTAGAAGATGAATCTACAAGCAAAAGCAGATCATCTATCTCCTCTTACAAAGAAGCGGCGCAAATAGTGAAAGTTGGTAGTGCCACAGGTTGGGGACAAGTAATAAAACCTGTCAACAACGTGACAAAGGCCGGACTCGGATTTGTTCCAGTATTTCCTAAAGATAATCAAAGGGATGAAACACTTCGCCCAATTAGAGAAGTATTCCACAGTGGGGGTTTCTTAAACCCTGTTCTTCAAGAAGTTAACGTTCTTACCAATGAAGGTGATGAAGATGATTTCTCCGGATCTGAAGAGTGGAGCACTTATCTGACCAGCTCTGAATACGTGTCACAGGAAGAATCGTACGCGCCCTTCTATCCTCCGAATGACCAATTCAAAGGCATGTCCCTACAAAAGAATGAAAATCCACCTGTCCCTTCTGAAGTTTGGGATACCTTGGGAGAACCAAGTGGAAAGTTTGACTACATGGTGAAATACACTGCGCCTGAAAGCTCAAAAAATCAGAATTGAAGATATCCAGCCAACTGGATGGGGTGATTCTTTTGAGTATCCTAGTCAACCAGAAGAGGTGTACACATCTTCCCGATCTCAGCAACCAATTGAGGTTCCAAATGAATATCTCTGCTTTAATGCGCCCGTGGAATTTGTTAAACCAGATCTTGACTATCACTACATCAATGTACTTACTGAAGATTAGGGATATGATTCGGGATACGAATTGGAAAGTATCGCCGACAATGAGTCTCTTCACTCAGAAGATTGGAGAGTACATCCCCAGAATTCAACGCAAATGCCAATAGAAAGTACATATGTTGTATCCCATGCTTCTCGATTTGTCCATCAAGCAGAATAAGATCGTTTTAGCAGCACAAAAGGCAAGGTCAATCGTCCAGAGTCTTCAAAGCCTGTTCGACCAACAACCAAAGTCTATTCGAGAATTAAGCCAAGTGGAAAATTACCAGAGTACCTCGACTTCCAAGTAGTTCGCCACCATTGGAAGCCTGTTGAAGTTCGGACTAATGTTCATAGTTCTAAGTAGTTTATCTTTGCTTTTGTTTTGAACTCTCGCTTCGCCCAAAGTGAAGAGATGTTTTATAGGGTTTAGCTTTTAAATAATTTCTCTTTGTCTTGCCAAGACGAATAAGTTTGTATTTTAGGGCCCTGTTTCATATTGTGAATCATAAATAAAACGCGTTGTTTTGATTCCACATTTTGTGTTTGTTTTTCATTTTTACCCTTTTCTTGGAAATGATAATCCTAAAAAACACAATAAAAATCTTCAAAAAAAAACAATATAATAATGATAATCTGCATACACTTTCACATTAACTTTTTCTAAAAAAAATGATGATGAAAAAAGAGTTAATTAATCAAACATAAATCAAATATGAAGATTAATAGATGGACAAATCCATTGAAAGCAATGACTATGCTCTCTCCCGACTTTGAAATCCCCAGTGAAGTCGCCGAGGAAGAAGTTGAAGAAGAGATCCCGGATGAGATTTCTCGACTACTTAAGCACGAGAAAAGAATCATTCAGCCTCACAAAGAGCATTTGGAAGCAATCAACTTAGGTTCTGAGGAAGACAAAAAAGAAGTAAACATTGGAGCTCTACTCGACAGCAGCGTCAAGAGCAAATTGATAGATCTTCTCAAAGAATACGTCGATGTGTTCGCTTGGTCCTACCAGGACATGCCGGGTTTAGATACCAACATCGTGGAGCATCACTTGCCACTAAGACCGGAGTGTCCACCAGTTAAACAGAAACTGAGAAGAGTTCACCCTAAAATGGCCGACAAAATCAAAAAGGAAGTTCAAAAGCAGCTCGATGCAGGTTTCCTCGTCACCTCTGAATATCCTCAATGGCTAGCCAACATAGTAACTATCGCAAAGAAAGACGGAAAGGTCAGAATGTGTGTTGACTACCGGGACTTGAACAAAGCTAGTCGAAAGGACGATTTCCCACTACCGCATATCGACATGCTAGTGGATAGTACTGCAAAATTCAACGTCTTTTCCTTCATGGACGGTTTCTCTGGCTACAATCAGATCAGAATGCCTCCCGAAGATATGGAGAAGACATCCTTCATCACGCCATGGGGCACATTTTGCTACAAAGTAATGCCGTTTGGATTAAAGAATGCAGACGCAACTTACCAAAGGGCGATGACTACTCTCTTTCATGACATGATGCACAAAGAGATCGAAGTCTATGTAGACGATATGATAGCAAAGTCTGACACTGAAGAAGAGCATATAGAATATCTCTTGAAGTTGTTTGACTAAGGAATTTCAACCGCACGAATCCTAACAAGTGCACCTTTGGGGTAAGATCTGGAAAACTCCTAGGTTTCATCGTCAGTCAAAGAGGTATTGAAGTTGACCCTGACAAAGTCAAGGCTATTCAAGAAATGCCTACGCCTCATACGCAAAAGCAAGTAAGAGGATTTCTTGGACGGTTGAATTACATCTCGGTTATCTCTCAAATGGCGCTACTTGTGGGCGATATTCAAGCTTCTCCGCAAAAATCAAAAGGTTGTGTGGACAGAAGATTGCCAAAAAGCGTTTGACAGTATCAAGGAATACCTGTCAGAACCACCAATATTGATTCCTCCAGTCGAAGGAAGACAATTAATCATGTACCTTACCGTGCTAGAAGATTCCATGGGCTGCGTGCTTGGGCGGCAAGATGAAACCGTGAAAGAGCATGCCATCTACTACTTGGTAGAAAGTTCCGTGTGAAACTCGTTACTCCATGCTCGAAAAAACATGTTGTGCTTTGGTATGGGCTTGACGTCTCCGATACATGATCAATCACACGACTTGGTTAATCTCCAAAATGGATCAATCAAATCGTCTTTGAAAAGCACCTGGAAGAATTGCTCGATGGCGGATGCTATTATCGAATATGACATCGAGTGCCGTGCTCAGCGGTCAAAGGAAGCATTCGCCCGATCACTTGGATTATCAACCGATCAGCGAATACCAATCTCTCAGTTCGACTTCCACGAGGATGTTATGTACTTGAAGATGAAGATTGTGACGAACCGCTACGAAGGTCACGATCCAGAATCTGGGCGGGGCAATCTTTGATGGATCGGGACCTTCTTGGTGGCGATTCATCTTCCTTGTATAACATCGTGAGATGTGAACGAGATGATCGTGATCGGCGAAATCTCTGCGCGGGCGATGTCATGTGAATGGCATCGCCATCGGCTGTCTTCTGATGAGGCTTTCAGGCGTGATGGATCCATTTGGAGATTAACAGTCGTGTGATGGCATGCTGGCACAACATCTTCGAGCGTGATAGTTTCACGTCTGGCTCTGCTCAAGTGAATGTCATGTCTGCTTCTCGGCTGGTGTCAGCGCAGGCCATGGTGTAATCGCTGACGGTGTGGGGCGACGTCTTCATCACTGCGTTTTGAAGATGTCGACCAATTCATTGAAGATAAATCTGGAGATGTCGTCGATCTCTTGCTGCTGGCGTGTTGCTGACTGTCAGAACCCTGTGACGATTTGGTCTTGGTGCTGGGATGAGCGGCTGGCCAAATATTCTGTCTTCTTGATGTCGATGAGCCGATCTGTGCTCGTTCGTGAAAGATCATCGCGCTGATGCGCGCAATCAGCAACGGCAGGCAAAAATATGATGGCGTGATGAATTCTCCTATCTTCATCGTATGATGTGGCGAGCTCATGAACGTTGGTGCGTATACATCGATTGTGTGCAGTGAAATCTGTTGTTCAGTATCGTACGAATATATGCGATATAACCATAGTGGT
This sequence comes from Vicia sativa, assembly GCA_021764765.1. Lineage (NCBI taxonomy): Eukaryota > Viridiplantae > Streptophyta > Magnoliopsida > Fabales > Fabaceae > Vicia > Vicia sativa. The sequence goes on along the minus strand of CM038797.1, from coordinate 36,640,781 downwards.
TAATAACAGAAGGCGTTATCATCACTCCAGGGTTTCTCATATCCCATTTTCCGCCAGATTGCTATTTGATTGCACCAACAACATCGCAGAATATGAAGCTTGTATTATGGGTATCGAAGAAGCCATCGACTTGAGGATCAAGATCCTTGACATATATGGAGATTCAGCCCTTGTGATCAATCAAATCAAAGACAAGTATGAAACTCATCATCTTGGTTTTATTCCCTACAGAGATTATGCAAGACGTTTGTTGACTTTTTCAACAAAGTTGAACTACATCATATCCCTCGAGATCAGAATCGAATGGCAGACGCCTTGGCCACACTATCTTCCATGTTCAAAGTCAACCATTAGAGCGATATGCCTAAGATCCGTATCATACGCCTTGAAGGGCCTGCATATGTATTTACGACTGAAGCAGTCTTCGATGATAAACCGTGGTTCCACGACATCAAACGTTTTCTTCAAACCCGGGAGTATCCACTCGGGGCATCGTACAAAGATAGGAAAACTCTAAGGAGGCTTTCTAGAAATTTCTTCCTGAATGAAGATGTGCTATACAAAAGAAACTTCGACATGGTTCTACTCAGATGCGTTGACAAACATGAAGCAGACACGATAATTCATGAAGTGCATGAAGTGTCCTTTGGAACCCATTCAAATGGGCATGCAATGTCCAAAAAAATCTTGAGGGCAGGATACTATTGGATAACGATGGAATCCGATTGTTGTAAACACGCCAAGAGATGTCACAAGTGCCAGATCTACGCAGATAAGATCCATGTGCCACCGACTCTACTCAAGGTTCTCTCTTCTCCATGGTCTTTCTCCATGTGGGGCATCGACATGATTGGGATGATCGAACCAAAAGCGTCCAACGGACATCGCTTCATTTTAGTGGCCATTGATTACTTCACCAAATCGGTCGAAGCAGCATCCTAAGCCAATGTTACAAGACAAGTGGTTGTGAGGTTCATTAAGAACAACCTCATTTGCCGATATGGAGTTCCGAGTAAGATCATTACAGACAATGGATCAAACTTGAACAACAAAATGATGAAAGAACTGTGTGAGGAATTCAAGATCGAGCATCATAACTCGTCTCCTTACCGGCCAAAAATGAACGGCGCTGTTGAAGCTGCTAACAAGAACATCAAGAAGATTGTCCAAAAGATGGTCATCACTTACAAAGACTGGCACGAAATGCTGCCATTTTCTCTGCATGGGTATCGTACCTCAGTACGCACAACCACAGGGGCAACTCCTTTTTCTCTAGTATACGGCATGGAAGCAGTGCTCCCCGTAGAAGTTGAGATTCTGTCAATGAGAGTTCTGATGGAAACTAAGTTATCTGAGGCCGAATGGTGTCAAAACAGATACGACCAGCTGAACTTAATCGAAGAAAAGCGTCTGACCGCTCTGTGTCATGGACAACTATATCAAAGAAGGATGAAGAAAGCTTTCGACAAAAAGGACTGACCTCGTGAATTCCGAGAAGGTGACCTCGTTCTTAAAAAGATTCTGTCTTTTCAACCATATTCTAGGGGCAAATGGACTCCTAATTACGAAGGCCCCTACATCGTCAAAAGAAGCTTTTCTGGAGGTGCTATGACTCTCACAACCATGGACGGTGATGAACTCCCGTATCCTGTGAATGCTGATGCAGTCAAGAAATACTTTGTATAAAAAAAAACGAAAGAACAGCTCGGTAAGTTGAAAACCTGAAAAGGGGCGGCTTAGGCAAAAATGAGCGTCTCAGTGGACTGAAAACCTGAAAAGGCGGTCCAGGAAAAAATTAGAGACAATAAATAGAGATTATCCTGATAGATTGAAAACCTGAAAAGGCAATCTATGTAAAAGTTAAGGATACAAAAAATGACAAAGTAACTGCATCAGTTTGTACTTCGTCAATCTGAAGAAACTTCCATCAACGGATTTTCAATCAACTCTTCTGAAGCAACAAACACAGTTAGAATTCAAAGCTGTTAGGGATAATAGTGGTTATTGCTTTCAATGTAGCCTTTTCCCAATAAATTATCATTTCCAACTCTTGTAAATAGCTCATGGAATCACGCCTTTGGCTGATTACCATTCTATCAATAAATTTGAGCCTTGTGCCTTTTTGTTTGCAATTTTTGCTTTATTCTGTTTTATAAAATAACGCTTTTTATCGTGAAAATCACTTTTGGAACTAAAAAGTTTTAAATGAATTTTTACTTCAAAATTTTGAAATAAAAGCGAAATTTTCCTTTGAACCATGAACACAGAAAGAACTTCAACAGTTTTCTCCATGAGTGTTTCGATCTCTAAAAGATAGAACAAGCACTCTGAAGTTTTCTTCTCCTCGTGAGAGATCATCAAAGGGCGGCATTCTTATTCAAAAGAATTCCCAACAAAGTTGCCAATGATTTGCCTTTTACGAAAAGTTTAAAGCATGCAATTGGATCCATCATCGATAACATCTCGTCATTCTGCAAATTTTCTTGAGTATTTGTTTGAGCGTGCGTGGTCCTTTTCCCAAATATCTCTTCATTGTCTTGTCAAATATAAATCGACATGCATATGACATTCATGACATTCATACATAATAGCATCATTAATGCATTCCTGCATTTCTCAATATTTGTTTCCATATCACTGGTTTAGATTGCATCTACTCATATAGGTATGTCATATCTCGATGAATTACCCCAATCGAGAAATACATCTTTTCTCTATCATGTTCCTAAGTGAGATCATTTCTCATTGGGAGCGAAGTCTTGATTGACCTTTTCTTTCCAGTTCATTCCTGGATAGAACCTCGTCTCTGGCCAACTCAGGTTTAGATTTCATAGAAAAATTTACCTGCAAACAATAAGCAATAGTCTCGTCATCTGAGCCGCTTATTTCCTTTTCATCTTGAAACTTGTCATAAAAAGATTGTTCTTCTCAGCAAGATCAAGTCATGAAAGTTCAAGAAATCTCCACAGTTGTCTTTCTGTCTAAAAGAAAACCTGTGTCTTTTCAATCAAAATGCCAGCATCTTCTCAAGAGAAAGATCCCCGACAAAATTGTAGCTGTGAAAATAGAAACTCAGTTGAGATCTGTTTCCATTATTGACTGTTATTCACAAGGCTGAATACTCAGTAATATGTCTCAAGAATTACCTTGTTATAGTTATCACTTCGCTGATAATTGGTAATATCTTCAGAACTCATTTGAGATCTGTTTCCATCATTATCTCATTCAAAATTTGAATACTCAACAATTTTCTCAAGAATTACCTTGTTATAGTTATCACTTCGCTGATAATTGGTAATATCTTCAGAGCTCATTACCATAAACTATCACAAGGCTGATAAATGGTAATATCATTTTCACTTACCTTAAACATTGTCACAAGGCTGATAGAAGGTAATCTCCTTGTTTCCTAAAACAAAACAGATATTCACATGCATTGTGAATCTATTTTTTCAGTGAAACATATTGCTTGTTTCCCAACAAACAGGATTCTCCATTCATAGACAGATCGAGTCATCCTCAAAAAATTTTCCCCATCATATCAATCTTTGGTATCTCTTGGGTGAACTTTTTGCAATCATTTTGCATCATCCGCATTTTTTTTGGTATCTTAGGTCCAAAATTTGCGTATTCTGATATTTAAGTCTCTTCACACCTTCGAGACGAAGATATTCATCTTCATATCTCAGGTTAAAGAAACTTAAATAGGGGCATCTGTCATACCCCAAATTTTGACCTAATATACCACCTTACATCTGCATCATTGCATCACTAACAGTTCAGAACAGAATTAATCGGGTGTAGCTTCTACAGGTCAAAATTAGGGTTTCAGCAAATTTTCATCTGATTCAAAGGTAATCAATTAGGGTTTGAGTTTTACTCACCTCAATTGACCTATCCTAATCAACCATCAGCCTCTGATCTTCAGATATCAAATTTTTCCTCTTGATCTATCGAGGATCGACCAATTAGGGTTTTCATCGAGGATAAGCAATCACTGATTTTTTTGATCAATGAGTGACCTTTTTGTTTGCAGATTGATCTTTATATCTTCAATACAACATGTTGACCTAATTTCTGGATTCAAAACATCACAGAAGTTCACAAAGTTCATCAGTCAATTTCTGGATCGTCTGATAAAATTTCATTTGCACTGAAAAGTCATACTTTGACTTTTGGTCAACTTTTTCGAGATAAAACTTTTTCCATCATCAAAATACTTCAAATGATCCATCATGATCATAAAAAATCAAGAAATTTGGAAAAGTCAACAAAAAGTCAAAATTTTCAACACTTAGAATTTCACATTTTTTCCAAACTTCATGGCATTTTTTCACATAATTCCATTTGGAATTAGAAAAAACTCAAAACATGAAAGTTGTAGCTCTTGAAACAAGCTTTCCAAAATGTCCAAGAACTTGCAAATCCATGGTGTCTAGCTATTCATTTGATTTTGAAACATAGAGCTCCAAAATCCTTGATTTTCAAGTACAACTTTCAAAATTACAAGTCATTTTTTGCAAAATCTCTTTCTAGAAGCCTTGTCACTAATTGGAGATAGGCTAGAGCTGATAAAAATCAGTTGAAAGTAATTATGATGAGATAAGATCAAGTTAAATTTAACCATGGTTAAAAGGAAGCTTCCTTTTGCATTTATTGCAAAAATGACTTTCTTGCCCTCTAAGGCAAGTTGTCCAAACCAAAGCCTATCTTCTTTGCTTGCTATTCAGAAATCTTGACCTATAAATAGAGGTCATGTTTGCCATTTGAAACTACACCAAAGCTATGCCAAAACAAGCTTTCTCCATTCTTTCTTAATTTTCAAGTAACATAGTTCAATTTAGGAAATCTTGCATTTTTCAAAACTTGTGGAAAAACATGAGAGATTTGGCGTCTAATATGTCATAAACATCATATGTAATTGGTTTGTAACTTAAAATCAACATAAGAAAAGCTAAAAACCAGAATTGCATTTCATGTTTCCAAACTTGCCAAAACTGCCTTAACCTTCGAATTTGATGTTTGGCTCGAGCAAGTTGTGATTTTTCCATTCAAACATCATCAATATACGTCATATGGATGATGCAGACCATTAACCTTAACCTGTAACACCTCAAACATCGATTTCGAGTTTCACTTTGAAGCATGTGCAGGTGGACTTGGTTGGATTGATTCAGGCAATTTCAATGTGAGTAGACCATCCTCACACGATCCTTGAAATTCACTGGTGCTATAGGAATCATCAAAACAACTCTGGAAACACTCCATTGAGGATTTCGATCTTAGCTTCAAGAGGTAAGAACTCAAACTTCAAACTCCTTGATTTCTCACTTCCAGTTCAAAAAGCTCTTGGCCGTTTTGTTTCTGCACCATCACTGATCATTAACCCTCAATCAATTGCATAATTCCATGATCACACACGATTTCAATTTGATTTTTAGGAATTAGGGTTCTTCGTGATTTCTGGGAATTTAATCATGTTAAACTAAAAATAAATGAAATTAAACCACATCATCATGTTCCTGGTTAAATTTCGATCAAGTTTGATGTTTACATCGAGCAATTTCGTTGAGAAACAAGAAATCCATGGCTGATTGAAGGATTGAGGAATAAGAAGATGAGTACGCGCGTTTTTTTCAAATTCAAATATCCAGTTTGTAATATAATTAATTGGTTTGAACTCAATACACGGATGTATTACCGCCCCAGCGGTTGCCAGCTCACTCTTAAGTCATTCTTGCCACGCCTTGCCCAATGGTCCCGGGTTCAAGTAGCCTTGGGACCATTTTTGCCAAACTTTGTCATTTTTTCTTCATATTTTTTTCAAACTTTGACTCTTTCAAAACCCAATCAAAACTCCTCATTTTGAGGTGATTTTTTGTACACTTGTCAATTAACATGTCTATTTTATGATAGTGTCAAAAAAATTCAAAAATACTTTCATCTGATCATATTTTCATCGAGCCGAAAACGATACTTTTGAGTACTTTTCAAAGCACTTTCAAAGGTGATTTTTTCAAACTTTCGAAGCCCGATTCTTTTCCAAACTTCTCACAAGTATATTTCACTTTTCAAAAACACTTTTAAGATCTTTTTTCAAAACTTTTCATCAAACTTACATCTTTTTCCATGATCGATCCGATTTGACGATAAAACCGAATTCGTTTTTTCCTCGAATTTCTTAACCGATCATGGGCCTCCCTCACGGTGTAAGTCCCAAAATTATTTTTATGTACATAATTATTTCCTTGTACATATCCAATTCTTTTATGTACATACCAATTTTACCTGTACATAACACAGATGTCCCTCTGTAAATACGCAAGGATAGACAAACTTCTTCCGTTTGTTTTCATTTTAGACTGAATACCATTGGTATTAGAAGGAGCATTATTCCCGGTGAAATTGCTTTTAAACCAATGGGCCTCCCTTATGGTGTAAGTCCCAATCCTCCTATGTACATCCACACCTCCTTGTACATAAATACTCGTTCGTGTACATATTTACTTCCTTGTACACAATTCAAACTTGTAAATAATCAAGCTACGCTCGTTTCAAACGTTCGTTTTACACACACTTGTTTATATTTCCTTTATAAACTCTTGTAAATAAACTTTACATGCATTGTTTATATTTCCTTCATAAACTCCTGTGAATAAATTTCATACGCTTGTTTATACAACTGTCTAGTTATAACATAACAACTAGTCTAACCAGTAGGCTCCCCACATAGTTAGCCTCCTTTTGGGCTTTGTACAAGGCAACTCATTTCATCTGAGTTCAGCCTCCTCTTAGGCTTCATATAATAAAACTCATTCATCTGAGTATAGCCTCCGCTTAGGCTTCATATAAGACAACAATCCCCTGATGAGTCAGCCTCCTCTTGGGCTTCGTTCAAAAGAACTCCTCGTTGAGTTTAGCCTTCTCTTGAGCATCAAACAAAGAAAGAGACCAGGAAATCTCTTAACAGCCTCCTATTGGGCTTCCAATACAAAGAATCACCCACGCTAGGATAGAACCCAGAGAGTATAATTTCCCGGTGAAATTGCTCTTAATCTTAAGAGGATGGTTTCCCGGTGAAATCCCTCTTAAAGCCAAAGCCAGCCATACCCTATAGCTTCCTCTTGAGCTTCATACAAGGACCCTCGATGACCCTCGATGACCCTCGGAATGCCTCCTCTTGGGCTTACAATACAAGGACCCATGGGCTTCTTAAAAGCATCCCCTTAATCCAATCAATTTCTCCTCGAGATTTAGACGTTTATCATCTCTATGGAAGAAGTATCTCATCTATCACATCACATACAATTGAAAAACTTTTCAAACTCTTTTCAAACAAAAACATCTCTTAATCGTAAGGGGTAACGCTTGTACACTCAAGAAAAACACCCAATGCTTACAATTAAAAGATTCAATCATCTTTCAAAACATCTTTCTTAAACTCGTAAGTGGTAACGCTTGTACACTCAAGCAAAACACCTATAACTTACGACGAAAGATTTCAATCAATCAACCTTTCAAAATGTATGTCTCTTACTAAATTCAAAATTCAAAATTCAAAATGTGATGAAATAGATTAGATACATTTTTCATTAAGATGACATTCGTCTTTGTCTCTTACTAACTTCCGTTGCTTCCACTAGCATAAGTGGGAACTACGATTGCTCTGACTTTCTCAACATCCCTTTGAGAATACGTAGGCACAAGGTCTCATCCTTGGCGAGCAAATTTCTTTCTCCCTCAAACCAAACAAACCATAGATCCCTTTAGATCCGAGCTACAAATGCTCTGATTCCCATTAAGGGATATGTATGCAGAAGATCCAATGATCTTTGCGAGCACAATAATAACAAAACCTAGGATCCCACATAATCTATCCTTCTTAAAATCCAAAGGAGAAACTTTCCCAATCATAGAAATAGCAATTAAAACACACAAACATATCAAACATATTCATATATAAAGCTATAGATAACTATATATATTTAGGGTGCTCCATCTATTCCCTTTATATAACAAACCCCCTTACCTGGAATCTCCCCAATGCGTTGCGTCTAGTTTGCGCTAGTCGTAATGCATATCATATCAATTGAGGGTATTACAGCTTTCCCCTTTTTCATAATCATTTTCTTGTGTTGGAAATAATAAAGCTTGATGCTCGCGGCATCTTTATAAACAAATCAAAAGAGTAAATCGTTTCGAGCTAGAGGATCCGAATTCAAATTCGATTCCCTAGCGCGTCACTTTTTAACGCGAACAGACTTTTGCATTCAAATATTGTGATATCTGTCTTTTCTTTTACTTTATCACCTTTTCAAAAGCTATGTGTTCTTACACACACCCACGTAATAAACTGCAGATCCATATTCACTCCAGATCCCGTCGATAACGACTCTACTATTGCTAAATATGACTTCAATAATCCGATCTACCAAGCCGAAGACGAAGGTGAGGAAGATTGTGAAGTTCCAGGAGAACTTGCCAGACTACTACAGCAAGAGGAAAGGGTTATACAGCCGCACAAAGAGCAGGTCAAGGTTGTGAATCTAAGTACCGATGAAGATAGAAAAGAAATCAAGATAGGAGCAGGTCTTGAGAATAGTGTTAAGGAAAGATTGATCCAGATGCTGCAAGATTACATTGATATTTTTGCTTGGTCCTACGAAGACATGTCACGTTTAGATATTGACATCGTGGTACACCGACTACCAACAAAAGAAGGTTTTCTCCCCGTGAAGTAGAAGGTTCGCCGCATGCATCCTGAGATGTCTGAGAAAATTAAGGACAAAGTCATGAAGCAGTTCAACATTGGTTTCTTATTCGTTACTTCCTATCCATAGTGGGTTGCAAATATGGTGCCCGTTCCTAAGAAGGAAGGGAATGTGCGTATGCATGTAGAATACCAAGATCTAAATAAGGTGATCCCGAAAGACGACTTTCCGCTTCCACATATCGATGTTCGGGTTGACAACACTGCTCAGCATAAAGTTTTCTCTTTTATGGATGGTTTTTCTTGTTATAATCAGATCAAGATGGATCCCGAAGACATGGAAAATACTACCTTCGTTACACAATGGGGCACTTTTTTTTACAAGGTCACGCCATTCGGGTTTAAGAATGCTGGCGCCACATACCAATGTGCTATGGTGGCTTTATTCTATGACATGATCCATCACAAGATAGAGGTCTACGTTGACGACATGATAGCTTGATCATAAACCGAAGAAGAACATCTTGATCATTTGCGTAAGCTGTTTGATATACTGAAGAAATACAGATTGAGATTGAATCCGAACAAATGCACCTTTGGAGTCATATCCGACAAACTTTTGGGATTTGTTGTCAGTGCTAAAGGTATCAAAGTTGACCCCGATAAGCTTAAAGCTATTCAAGAAATGCCAGATCCGTGTACCAAGAAGGAAGTAAGAGGTTTCTTAGGAAGATTGAATTACATTTCCAGATTTATTGCACATCTAACTACTACTTGTGAGCCAATCTTCAAATTGCTAGAGAAAGATCAAGTGGTAGAATGGAACGACGATTACCAGATAGCTTTTGACAAAATCAAGGAATACCTTCAAGAACCTCCTATTCTTATGCCACCAGTTGAAGGAAGACCTCTAATCATGTACCTAATAGTGTTGGTCACATGTGTGTTGGGGTAACATGATGAGTCTGGTCGAAAAGAGTATGCAATATACTACCTTAGCAAAAAGTTTACCGATTGTGAAACAAGATACTCACTGCTCGATAAAACTTGTTGTGCTTTGGCTTGAGCTGCTCGCCGACTAAGACAGTATATGTTGACCCACACTACCTTATTAATCTCTAAGATGGATCCGATAAAATACATATTCAAGAAACTTTCTCTCTCCAGAAGGATAGCAAAATGGAAGATGATCTTGACCGAGTACCACATTAAATACACTACCCGGAAAGCAATCAAAGGAAGTATAGTAGCTGATCATTTGGCTCATCAAGCCGTAGATGACTACCAGTCTATGCATTTTAAGTTCCCAGAAGAGGATATCATGTTAGTCACCGATTACGAAGAGCATCGACCGGATGAAGGACCTGAGCCAGGATCCGGATGGACCATGGTCTTTGATGGAGATTCTAATGCACTTGGCAATGGTATTGGTGTTGTGATCATATCTCCCAAAGGAGACCATACACCTTTCACCTCCAGGTTATGTTTTGACTGCACCAATAATGTGGCTGAATAAGAAGTGTGCATCATGGGTATCAAGGTTGCTATCGACTTAAGGATCAAATTCTGGAAAGTATATGGAGACTCAGCCTTGGTGATCAGACAAATTAAGGGTGAATGGGACACAAAGCATCTGAATATCATTCTATATCGAGAACATGCGTTGAATCTGAATACCCTACTTCAAAGAAATCACTTTCGAGCACATTCCACGAGAAGAGAATCAGTTTGCAGACGCTTTAGCTACCATGTCATATATGTTTAAAGTCAGATGGGAGAACGAAGCTCCTCAAATTACTATTGAAAGACTAGATGAACCAGCGTACTGTTGTGAACTTGATACTGAAGGGTTAGAGGAGAAACCCTAGTTTTATGAAGTTAAGAGGTATCTCAAGGCTCAAGAGTACCCTAAATAGGTATCTGTCAATGATAAGAAGTTCCTAAGAAGATTAGCTGCCAAGTTATTTTTAAGTAACGACATCCTATACAAACGCAACCATGACTTTGCCTTACTCCGGTGTGTGGATCAGAAGACAGCTGAACGAATCATGAAAGAGTTGCATGAAGGAGCTTTTGGTACTCATTCCAATGGACATACAATGACCAAGAAAATTCTGAGAGCAGGTTACTACTGGTCCACTATGGAAGCCGACTGTTATCAATATTCTCGATCTTATCACAAATGCCACATATACGCTAATAAAGCGCATGTGCCTCTAGTTCCGTTGAATGTTCTAACCACCCCTTGGCCCTTTACGATGCGAGGCATTGATATGATTGGAGAAATCAAACCTACCGCTTCTAATGGGCATCATTTCATCCTCGTCGCTATCGATTGCTTTACTAAATGGGTAGAAACAACTTTGTTCGCATCTGTTACCATGAATGTCGTGGCTCGATTCATCAAAGATGAATGGCGTAGTGGAAGCCGCCAATAAGAACCTTAAGAAGATTATACAAAAGATGACAGTGACGTATAAGGATTGGCATTAGATGTTTCCATTTCCCCTCCAAGATTATCGCACTTTAGTACGAACATCTATAGGGGCAACCCCATTCTCTCTCGTATATGGTATGGAAGCGTCTCTACCCATCGAGGTTCAGGTCCCTTCACTTAGAGTGTTAAGAGATGCAAAGTTGGACGAAGATGAATGGGTCTAGACTCGACTTGACCAAATAAACTTGATTGATGAGAAACGACTTGCACCCATCTACCATGGACAAATATATCAGAAACGCATGATCAAATCCTTCAATAAGAAAGTCAAGCACGAGTATACTAAGTTGGAGATCTAGTAGTCAAGCGCATCATCCTACCACAAGGTGATCCCAGAGGAAAATGGACTCCCACCTACAAGGGACCATTTGTAGTCAAGACAATATTTTTCGACGCAGCCATGATACTGAGCACTATGGATGGAGAAGACCTCCCGCACCCTGTGAATGCAGACATAGTTAAAAAATACTACGCATAAAAGGAGACCCACTAGGTTGACTGGCCTAGGAAAAAATAAGGGCGTCCTGGAAAACCAAAAGGGTTCGGGAAAAAATTAGGGACCATATATAAAATAAAATGTACACCCGACAAGTCAAAAACTTGTAAAGGCAGCTTGGGCAAAAAAGGGTATGTCGGTAGACTAAAAACCTGAAAAGGCAGTCTAGGCAAAAGTTAGGCATTAAAGTGTATGACTATGTCTCGACGGATCATCTACCGACTTCACTACTATTACTATCAAGCTCAAATGGCGCAGATCAATCCAACCAGCTTCTTCTGGTAGTGAGGAGATGAGATATTCACAAATATATGAGCAATAGCCAAGTTGAAACTCGAAGGGATTATTTCCACATAGCTTTTACTATTTTCTAATGCTTCCGACAATTTCCTCTTACTAGGATAGTTGTCTCTTTGTACACAAATTTCCTGTCTATAGGCCCACTTTTCAAAATCAATACAATTTCTCTTCTAAAATTCAAATTTTCACTTTATCTGTTTTGTTTGCATAAGTCCAATGTTTTTTAGAATGATTATATGCATCTGACAATAAATATCCACTTACAAATGCACAAAAAGCGGACAGAAACAACAATTACTACAGGCTCTAGGAATTGAGATGACAACCCAAGTCACCAACACATCCCCACAGAGTTAACATACAAAAATCCTCCACAAAACTCACAAAGCTATCACATATTCAAGAATACTACACCACCATCTCATCTGCAGTTGGATTGTTTACTTACAATATCTACGCATGCTATTGCTACATCAGTCCCCGAGCAGTGATCATCTCAAATCATCACTTTAGTCCCCGAGCAGTGATCATATCAACTCATCACGTTAGTCCCCGAGCAGTGATCATCTCAAATCATCACATTAGTCCCCGAGCAGTGATCATATCAACTCATCATGTTAGTCCCTGAGTAGTGATCATATCAACTCATCACGTCGGTCCTCTCGCATTGATCATCTACTTTTAATTTATCAACATAGTCCCCAAGCTGTGATCATCCATAGCATCACGTTAGTCCCCGAGCAGTGACCATCAACATTGTCACCTCAATCTCTATGCAGTGAACGTCAACTTTGTTACATTGGTCCCCAAGTAGTAACAAATCATCAATCAACTTATCATGTCAGTCTTTGAGCAGTAATAGGTTATTCAAAACACATCATTCCCCAGCAAGGGTTATTTCTTCAAAACCCTACACAATATATTCAACCCCAACTGAGTATCACTAAAATATTATCATCTTCCAACAACATCAATATCCAGACCCGAAACTTGGTCAGATAGTGCATCGAAGGAATCCACGTCTCTCTTATCCCCAGTCAGGGTCTCCAGCAAGTATATTTCTCCATCCCCAAGTAGAAGTCGAAGATCCCTAGTAGAACATTCTCATTTTCTTCAAGATGGATATGATTTGGAATACCACAATATCCATATTCATACATCATTCATGAAAACTTATAACATGTGCATATATCATTCTCAAGCATCATTACACATTGCATGCCTCATGACATACATAAAACTAACATTATTCTTTCAGGTTAAGTTCACAAATAGGAGAAAATTATCCATAAACTTCAAAGCAGAATGTCAAAGATTAATGCCCGAAACAAGACAAGGAAACTATCTAACGGTATGAAGGCCTGAGACTAGACGGGTGTACCAAAAAAGCAACTTGTAGATCAATTCCCGAAACAAGATGGGGTGACTAATCTACATAGTCCAACGGTATGAAGTCCTATAGCCAGACAGGTTTACCAGCAAAAACAGCAGGCTACGGGATAATACCCGAAACAAGACGGGGAAACTATCCACGTCCTGACGAATACCTATCTTAGATAAAACCAAGACGAAGGTTTATTCTGACTCTCCTATTATCAGTATCTCTAGATGACATTTTTAAGCCCATCTCCGACTACACATTATCATATCTCCACTTGCAGATTACTGCATATCTAGTTAAAAATCAATGCATACTAACAACTTCATTCAAAGACAATCACAGGACGCATTCCCCTTTCCAAGAAAGCTACAACAGAGTCTAAAGTACGACTCTCTCTCCAGCATCAGACCTAGTAAATGGCATCTTTAAGCCCAATCTAGTACATCGTCAGCCGGCGGTATCATTCTATACACCAGTGAGTGCAAATTTCAGGGGCACTCGAGTGTTCAATCATCTTCTACCTTCAGGTCACGAAAGGCAAGCATACCAATCTAACCCCTCAGGTACAAAAATATTGAACAAGGGCAACTGTTATACCCCAGAATTTTCCCTCCTATTTTTGAGGTCAAGATACATCTCCATACTTAAGAGTTCCTCAAGGGTTGACTAGATGAACCCTCTCCTAAGCATTCAACCCACAACTAGGGTTTTGCTAATCTCAAGACAAAGTCGAGTTCTAATGTTCCAAGTGAGCATCATGCCTCCTAATATGCCTCAAGTTATCACCATGTCAAGTTTCAAGCCACATAGACTAAGTTTGCTCATTCAATTGCTCAAATGGTTGAAAATTAGTTGTATTGGACAAAAAGTCAATTGTGGTCAGCATACAGTCAAACTTCACCACTTTTGGTCAACTTCAAGATTTTGAAGTCACATTCATCATTTGATCAAGGGTTGATCATGATTCATCAATAAAATCAAAGAATTGATCAAAAGTCAAAGTTTATAAATTAGGGTTTCTTAAGAAAAAGTCAACATAACTTTGACCAGGCATAACTTTCACATACTTCATCATAAATTTTTCCACCAAAGCTCATTTTAAAGGGAATTAAATTCTATATAACCTTGTGTCTTACAAGCTTTGCCCAAAAATGCTTCATTTGAGAGTTATGGGTCAAGACATTATAGGTCCTTCTAAAACTCAACAAAAAGTCATACTTTTTCAAAGAGGTGTATACAAGCATGGAAGCTTCAATGAAGATGAAACTAAAAGGAGAATTTAGAGGACATCTTAATATTTCTAAAAGTCCAAGAACACTCTCAAATGATAAACATTGAGCAAGTTATGGCTTGAGTAAAATTGGAAATTTTGAAGAAGTGCATGAAGAAAACATTGATCAATTTTGAATTTCTTCCAAATGGGCCTCGGTTTCTATGATCTGAACTTATTTCTAACATGTCCCATGATCTATAAAATCAATTACACAACCTCCTTTCATTTATTTAATTTATTTATGAATTAAATCATTAAAATTCAATTTGTTAGGCGATGTGACAGATCTAGAAGGGGGGTTGAATAGATCCCTTTGAAAATTTTGCACTTTTTGTAAAATTGTTTTTATCAGAGAGCGACATCCCTGAATCTAATCGTCTAAACTTTACGTATTGGAAAGATCGGATATGCGAACCAATTTGATGAAGATGATGAGAATAGAATCACTATTAAAATTGAATATGATGAATCACTTTAGCAAGTTTAACAAGGTGTAAGTTATTACCAATTAGTTGCGGAGAAGATAAAGCAAATTTGTGAGTTGTAAATTCACCAAATATTTGGTGTACGTACTACACAAGGTTTGGTTATACTCAAACTGTAGTGATTATAGCAATTCAAATGAATGCAATATGAGTTGTAAAATTTAGTTTGTGACTACAATTATTTTGTATGAATGAGAAAAATTAATAACTCACAAATTCAAGCAAATAGAAATAAAATGCAGAAAATTAAAATGGACACAGTATTTGTTAAGGCAGTTCACCCTGTCGTCCTTGCGTGGGATACTCTGCCCCCAATTCTAGAATCTAGAATTAGGATTATGAAAATAATTTGCAAAGTTTGTAAGAGAAGACACCATCACCACAATTCAGAGTCTCTTGATGAATCTTATATGTTGCACTCCTCTTCCCTTGATTCCAGATGAATCAAGTATGCCAAATCTTGAACAAAATCTCCTTCTACCTTGAATGATTTTGAACCCTAGAAATTGGCCCCAAATCCTTCTTCACGATCCTCCGATTACTGCTACCCGATTGAACACCCCACGGTCTTCCAATCCCTTAGCTCGGCTGAATTCAATGAAGCAAAGACTTGTGATAAAAAACCCCAATCTCGAAGAACAAAACCGCAATGGTTTTATTCAAGAAAAAACCCACAAAGATCTCTACCCAAATATGAAATTGCACTTTCAATTCGGACGTTATCAACACAATCCCAAAAACTTGATCAACAAAAATGATTGTGTGTAATTGTTGATGATTGATGAGAGGTTGAAGATGAAGAGAGCTCTTGTGTCTATATTTCACTTTTTCTTATTATCCCTAAAAAATAGAAGTCAAAACTATATATAAGTGATTCCCATGATGTAACAATATAGCAGAAAAAATGAGAAAAAGCAGCAATGAGCCGACTCATGCAGGATGACCAAAAGGCGTGCGCCTTCCTGAGCATGTGAGGGGAGAGTTTCTTCAGGCATGAGCCGACGCATTACTTTATGAGCTGACTCATGTCTTGTGAAAAACAGGGCATGAGCCGACGCATTTCTTTTATGAGCTGACTCATATTTTCCCAGAACTATGAGTCAACGCATAGATAAGGCGTGCACCTTCCCGGACGTTGTCAGACCAAAATCTTCTTTTCATGAGCTGACGAATTGCTTTATGAGTTGACTCATCTTTTCCCAGAATGATGAGTCGACGCATAGAGAAGGCGTGCGCCTTCCCGGATGTTGTCACACCAAAATCTTCGTTTCATGAGCCGACCTAAGGATCCATGAGCCGGCTCATGCAGGCTGTTTTGAGAAACTTGCTTATTTTTTATGTTCCTCACTTGCACTAGTTTGAAGCATGATATATTTGCACATATAGGTTTTTGACAAGCATTAAAACACTGTTCTTTCACATTTTCCCTCACATACTCCCCCTTTTTGATGATGGCAAAAACTGCAAATATGAAACCATGTATTCGTCTCAATGATTGCGAATCATCTAAGCATCCTCCCCCTAAGATATTGCATATTTCTGTTGTGCATTCCTTCTCCCCTTTTGACAACATCAAAAAGAAACAAGGACATGGATTAAGAGAACCACAAGAAATGTATAATGACCAATACTTTTTAACTTTGCAAAATGAACACAAAATAACATACACACAATATGAAGCAAGTGCAAACAATAATAGATGCAATAACCAATAAAACAGTACAATATGATGTTCATTGTTACAAACCCAAAATAAAACACAAAGTAGTACGGGAAGTAAAGCAGTTTAATACAAAACCATAGTAATACAAGCATAACACGTAAGAAATAAATTTCCAAGCATTAATCATGTATTTGAAATTTTGAAATTTCTTGCGTTTCATGGCATGTAGGTTTTGTAGGAATTAATTCAATACAATAAACAAGTACGCATGCATAGAAGCAATAACACACAAAGCATTCAATCATTTCATAGCACAAACATTTAAGTAAAATGATCACTAACGAGAAAGAGTAGGAAGGATATTATCGAACGTATTTGAAAGACACGATGCCCTCACATGGCACCAGCCCAAGATGATATTCACGAATCATAGACACACAATCGTAAAATAAAGAGAATGCAACTCATTTGAGTTGCGATCTATCCAAAATATCAAGGACACCGAGTTCCCTACAAATATGAAAGAATGGTTTGGTCGCAAGTGGTTTTGTAAAAATATTGGCAAGTTGATTTTTGCTATCAACGTGCTCAAACATGACTTCACCTTTCTCTACATGATCCCTGAGGAAGTGGTTCCTAATTTCAATATGTTTAGTGCTCGAGTGTAAAACTGGATTCTTGGTTAGATTGATGGCACTTGTGTTATCACAAAATATTGGAATATGATTAAGTTTTAAATCATAGTTGAGTAATTGTTGTTTGAGCCACAAAATTTGAGCACAACAATTACCGGCTGCAACATATTCTGCCTCGCCCGTTGATAAAGCAACTGAAACTTGCTTTTTGCTATGCCAACTAACTAAGGAGTTTGAAAAGAAATTACAGGTGCCACTTGTGCTTTTCCTATCCAATTTTCAACCTACAAAGTCGGAATCGGAATAGCCATCCAAAGAACAATCACTACCCTTGGAGAACCAAAGTTCATATTAGGAGTACCACAATGATACCTAAGTATACGTTTTACAGCTTTTAGATGACTTTCCTAAGGACAAGATTAATATCTAGAACACATGCAAACACTAAACATAATGTCGGGACGAGAAGCGGTAAGGTAAAGAAGAGATCTGATCATACCTCTATACCTTTTTACATCAACTGGCTTACCATGTTCATCCTGATCTAGGCTAACCGCGGTAGGCATTGGAGTGTCAATAACTTTTGAGTTTGCCATATCAAAGCGCTTTAGCAACTCATAGCAATACTTTGTTTGGCTAACAAAAGTTCCTTCCTCGAGTTGTTTGAGTTGAAGACCTAGGAAGTTGTTTAACTCCCCCATCATGCTTATCTCAAATTCACCTTGCATCACTTTAGAAAATTCCTTGACCAAGGTGATGTTAGTAGACCCAAAAATAATATCATCTACATAAATTTGCACTAAGATGGAGTGATTTCCTTGGCGCTTAATAAAGATGATTGTATCAACCTTCCCTCTAGAGAATCCCTTTTATAGTAAGAACTTGCTAAGCCGGTCATACCAAGCCCTAAGGGCTTGCTTAACACTGTATAAAGCACGTTTAAGTTTATAAACATGTTTAGGAAACTCATGATTTTCAAATCCAGGAGGTTGAGATACATAGACTTCTTCATTAATATAACCATTTAAGAATGCACTCTTAACATCCATTTGAAATAGCTTAAAGTTTTGTGAGTATGCATAAGCTAATAACAAGCGTATAGCCTCGAGTCGAGCAACCGGAGCATAAGTTTCCTCATAGTCGATGCCTTCCTCTTGGTTATACCCTTGAGCAACAAGATGCGCCTTGTTGTGAGTTATGATTCCGTTTTCGTCAAGTTTGTTCCTAAATACCCACTTAGTACAAATTACTCGATGGTCTCGCGGAGGGGGGACAAGGTCCCAAACCTCATTTCTCTTGAATTGGTTTAATTCTTCTTGCATTGCCAAAAGCCAATGTTCATCGAATAAAGCTTCTTTAGGGTTTTTAGGCTCAATTTAAGAGACGAATGCAAAATGATAACAAAATTTACTTATCTTAGACCGTGTAGTTACTCCCTTTGATATGTCTCCAAGAATATTGTCAGTGGGATGATCCTTGGCTTCTTTCCACACCACAGGAGGATCTATTTCATTTGTTGGTTGAGTGTCTTCTTCTTCTTTGCTAGACACATGGTCCATCTCCCCTTTTTCTTTCTCAAGTATGGGATCATTACTATTTTTATCTTGATCATTGAGTATCCTTTCCGAAGAAACACCTGTACCATTAAAAGAAATACCCTTTCCGACCATTTTTGGACAAGATTCATCAAAGGAAACGTGCACGGATTCTTCTACAATTAGAAACCTTTTATTAAATACCCTATATTCTTTTCTAGATTGAGAGTATCCGAGAAAGATACCTTCATCGGTTTTTAAATCAAACTTACCAAGATATTCTTTGCCATTATTTAATACAAAAAATTTACAACCAAAGACATGGAGATGAAAAATATTTGGTTTTCTACCTTTCAAAAGTTCATATGGTGTTTTGTTGAGCATAGGACGTATCAAGATCCTATTTAGCACATAACAAGCCGTATTAATGGCATCAGCCCAAAAATATTTTGGAAGGCCATGCTCATTGATCATAGTTCTCCCAAGTTCTTCTAGAACACGATTTTTACGCTCAACTACTCCATTTTGTTGAAGTGTTCTAGGAGCAGAAAAGTTATGATCAATGCCATTTCTTTCACAAAATTCATCAAAAAGGTGATTTTCAAATTCACCTCCATGTTCGCTTCGGATAGTAACAATTTTTGTATTCAACTTGTTTTGAGATAATTTGGCAAATTTTTCAAAAGCATAGAAAGTCTCACTTTTATTTGCTAAGAATATCGTCCAACAAAATCTAGAGTCTTCATCAACTATAGCGAAGCCATAATAATTTCCACCTAGACTTTTAATTCTAGATGGTCCAAATAAGTCCATATGGAGGAGTTCAAGTGGTTTCGTGTTTGTTTATCCATTTGACTAGCATAACATAGATGATCTTTTGAAAATTTGATTTTGGGTAAGCCAATCACAAGGTCTTTAGATATGATTTTATTTAGCAAATCAAAGTAATGTGTGCTAATCGCCTATGCCAAAGCCATGAGTCTTCGGTCATGGAGACTAAGCATTTAGCACCTATTAGGGACACATTATTCAAATCAAGCATATATACACTATTTACCCTCAAGCCCTTAAACACATCCTCTTTCTTATCATTATGTTCGATTATGCAATCATCCTTTAGAAAAGTAATTTTATAACCTTTGTCGCATAATTGCCTAATGCTAATAAGATTGTGTTTAAGGCCTTCAACTAATAGGACATCTGAGATAGTGGTGGATGAGGGATTACCTACACTACCTTTACCGAGTATTGCTCCCTTGTTGTTATCACCATAAGTAACAAATACTTTCTTCTTTTCCATAAAGTCAAAGAATAGTGAAATGTCACCCGTCATGTGTCTTGAGCAACCACTATCAAGAAACCACCTTCTCTCGAGAGGTTCAAGACATTCCACCTGAAATATCAAACATGGGAGATAGGTACCCAACGTTCATTGGGTCCTTGAATTTGAGATGAACATTTGTTGCCTTTGGGGAACCATTGGTATATGCCTTTAGGAACTAAGAATCTCCTAAATCTACATTTACTAATGGTATGTCCCTTCTTGCAACAATATAGGCAAGACATATCTAAGTGAGATCTACTCTTGTTATCTCGATCCCTTACTTCATAGGTTTATTTTTGATGGGGATTAATCATACTTTTTCTGAAGTTTGAGCGATCAATAGCAAATGTAATCTTAGGTTGTAAATATTTGTCTAGTTTAGTTTTGAGAGTTCTAACTTCTCTTTTCCAAATATGATAAGTTTCACATCTATGCTATTTATACCAAGGTCTCTCTTCTCAAGACCAAATGTTGGTAAGGTTTTCTTGAAATCAATTTCAATTTCCATGCATTCTCAACATATTTGATGTGTTTGTTCATGTTCAGGATCCTTGTTAGAACAAGTTTGAAGTTTTAGACGTAAGCATTGATGCTTAAATCGCATCGTTCCATTGTTAGGGCATAACTGTTTACAAGCTTCGAAACCATAGATATAGGCTGATTCAAGCCAAACTAACACCACCATTGAATTCCCGAGGTTCGATTTAGGGGGATATGGTTCCTCTCTTGTTTTTATTTGCGTTATTTTGCAGGTTCCAAAATTTAATTCGTCGGAGAAAACAAAGTTGACTGCCGCCGGTGGTGTTTTGAAGCTTTGACCCTGGTGATCCCTGCGTAGCGTGCTTCAATTGGTCGATTTTGAATCCCTTGGCCCCAACGCACGTGGTGTTCTAATGGTTTTATTTTATGAATGCAAAAACCAGTATATATTTATCCTTGTATCCAAATTAATGGATGTATCACCACCCCTGTGGTTAACCATGCGTGTGCTAGTCCTCTTTACCTCTCAAGGCGTGAGTTTGATCCCTGCCTTTTGCAACATTTTTCCATAATTTCTGATTTTTGCAGGTATCAAACATGTATTTTCAAAGGCGTTATGATAACATCACAGGCATATGGCCTGATGGCTAGCTTTTGGGGATCCAACCTTCAGATCCTGAGTTTGATCCTTGGCAACCTCACCCCATTATTTTACCAGTTATTTTCTTAGCTTTTTTCTCTTTTCTTTTAATTTTCTAACTTATTGTAATTCTTTTGAAAAATTAATTTAATAATCATAAAAAACCCTAAAAATAATTTTTCTTTTAGATTTAGGTTTAAAAACCTTTATTTAATTTTTGACACAAAAAAATATTTATTATTCCTCTTATTTTAATTAATTGTTTAATTAACCATAAAATTAAACTTTAATTATTTTTATCAAATAAAATTAATCCATAAAATACAAAAATATTTTTTCTTTCTAGAAATTAGGGTTTTTATTAATCTAAAACTTTTTTTAATTTTTAAAACCTTTTCTTACTAACACAAAAATCTTTTACTAACGTTATTTCCTCTTATTTCGATTTAATCCTTCTCGCGATATTTTTTCGATTGTTGTAACTGTTTCCACGTTGTAATAGCTAGGTTTAATTTCTCGCACATTTTTCCAATATTATGTATCTTCTCACAGGATGTAATAGCTTAAACTAGGGTTTATTTTCCGCATTTATTTTTTGCACCTCCTATTATGTAACTTCCCCAAAGCCATGTAATAGCGTAGGACCTTTACTTTTTTGCTTTTACTTTGCGCACTCTTATAAACTTATATACACTGCTTAGATGTATGGCTAATAGGATTTTATGGCAAGAATAATCAATCAATCATAGATAACCCTAATCTCAAGATAACATATCTGAATCAACACACTTCTCACACTTGCACCCCTTAAGGTATCCTCTCTTGTTGCCTTACGAATACAATGGTCATGTCCCTCGAACGTAGGGGTACCATTAGCAAAATACCCTCGATTTAAAAATCATCACAAATATCATAGTCCCTCGATGACCCTCGATGTTGCCTACAATATATGATCTCGTCCCTCGATTGCTGCATACAAATAAGTGATAATCGTCCCTTCGATTTGCTAAGGTATCCTTACATGTTTCCTTCAATGACCTTCACATCCAACAAATAGAGTTACCTACCAACTAATGGTATGGATAGCATTGTCCTAAAGGAGAAGGAAAATAACAAGAACGACCTTCTAAGTAGGTAATAAGACTTTTAATTGCTTGCTCCAATCCAATCAAAATACTTTTCACACCTCACACCCTTTTCAAAATGCTTTCAAAAACACTTTGTTTACATTCCAATGAGAATCATTACAAATATTTAAACTTTCAAAGAAACATTTCCAAACACTTCGTATACATTCTTGAGGACTGATAACACAATTTTATAT
The DNA here is from genome assembly GCA_021764765.1 of Vicia sativa. Taxonomy (NCBI): domain Eukaryota; kingdom Viridiplantae; phylum Streptophyta; class Magnoliopsida; order Fabales; family Fabaceae; genus Vicia; species Vicia sativa. Next base: position 36,618,038 of record CM038797.1, on the reverse strand, counting down.
AGTATATTTGATTTAATTTTCATAAATAATGTTAGTATTTTTATTTAATTATTTCATTTTATTTCCATATTACGCTGGTATTTTTATTGTTTCAGGTATTTTATTTTAAATAAACAAATTGAGCAAAGTGAAGAAATTAAGAGAATTATTTGAATAAATGTGCAAGAAATGAAGAAAAGGGGTGTGCAAAGCAAAAAGGATGGATCAAAGGTTTATTATCTTCAAACTAGGCCCAAACGAAGTCAAGCCCATGCAAGCAAGAGAACCCTAAAACCACGTGCAAGAGTGAGGCGACGCCTCAACTCCTCTCCTACAATTGAGGCGCCCGCCTCGGACCCTTCCCTTAGTGGGAGGCGTCGTCTCAACGCCACGTAGGCCCTAGGATGATACATGAGCGCCTGCCTCAATGTGGTCAAGTGGAGGAGTAAATCTCGGACGACCACCTCCACTCAAAGCGGTTAGAGCGAGAAAATTGGGGAAAAGTGGTACGAAAATCTCTCAAAAGGTGGTTACATTCTACCACTATAAAAGGAAATCCGGGAATCAAAATTAAGCTCTCCGTTTTTTAGCATTATTTCCAGTTTCAGAATTTATTTTTTCCTGCATTATTTTCCCATTGTAATCCAAATTTGAGTTATTTTCCGCATTATTTAAATTCTGTTGAAGAACCGAGCGTTGTACGAGTTATTTCCAAGAATTATTTCCATTTATTTAATTCGGGTTTTCATTTACATTGCTTTTATTTATTTAATTGTTTGCATGAGATATATTTGTTTTGCCATGAATTTATTAATGAATGTTAAATCCTTTAATTTATTCATGTCTGCTTTTATGAATATGTCTAGCTAAATTATTTAAATATCGGTATATAACGAGTTAATTTGAATAGATCCGGAATAAAGCAGGCTTGATTATATTTTATAAAATAAACACTTTTTGATTTAATTATCTAATTTATTTTGTTAAAAAGGGTTTAGAAACCAACAGAGCGAAAGTTTGAGGTTAATAAAGCGACTAAGATTAGAAACCAATAGAGCGCAGTTTGAGGTTTAAAATCGGATAGTAGATACTAGGTATTGTTTTTAAAGAATGATGTTTTAAAACCAATTAAACTTTATTTATTTTCAAAAGTAATTTTAAAATCAATGGGATAGCGAAGCATACATCGAGTTTAAAATTATAATTTACTTCAATAGAGCGAAAGTTTGAGAATAGATTTTTAAATAAATACTTTTTCTTGAAAAGATATTATTAACATTTTAGAAAATAAGCGATGGAAAGCGGATTCTTTAGGATTAACGAAGTACATACCGATATTCGCATTATTATTATTTCAATTAGAATTAAGTTTTATTACCCAAAAATTCCCCAATTTATTTATTCGATAGCTATAGCTTTACACAGTAGTTTAGGTTACGTTAGTTCGATTTATAGTCCCTTAGGTTCGATATCTTTTAAAACTACGCGATAGGGTGTACTTGCTCCCGATTAATTTAGGCGATAAAGTCGCGATCAAGTTTTGGCGCTTGCGGGACTATTTAAGTTGATATCGTAATTTTATTACGAAGTATAGACTATAGCAACTATTTCTTTTCCCTCTGTGTATGCCAAATACTCGCTCTCAAGGCGCGCCTTTGCATATACCTATATACGATATCGAGCGTTACCTTAGATTAAGAAGACGAATTCAAGAGTATTTAGAACGCAACAATCTTCCTTCGACCAAACTTCCAGACGTTGAAGAACTCAAGAAGATGGCTGATCCGAACCTCCACGCCTCGTCCTCTTAAGGATTACTGTTCCTTCTCAGCGGAGCCTCATAAGATTGCTGCTCGCTATCGCTCGAAATGATTTCGATGAAACCTTCGCTTCTTTCTCGCTTCACAGAACCGGAGCTCCTCGACGACCGAATCTTCATCGGTTGTTTGTGCGACGCAGACACGTGAAAGCGAATGGTGTAAACCCCGAGGCGATACGATTGCTTCTATTTCCTTTTTCTCTCAGAGACAGAGCTCGCGCATGGCTCCAATCTCTTCCTTCCAACTCAATCACCACATGGGATGAGTTGAAGAAAGTCTTCTTGGCTAGGTATTTTCCTCCAAGTAAAACTGCTATGCTCAGAGCCAATATCAATGGTTTCAGACAAAAAGACAATGAATCACTCTTTGAAGCTTGGGAAAGATATAAAGACATGCTTAGACTTTGCCCTCATCATGGTTTAGAAGAATGGTTAATCATTCACACGTTTTATAATGGTCTCTTGTAGAATACGAGATTGACTATAGACGCTGCAGCTGGTGGCGCACTGATGAATAAACCATATGCTGAAGCAAAACAACTTATCGAAAGCATGGCTCGTAACCATTACCAATGGGTGCGGAGAGTTAGCAGAGAAATCTCAAACGAAAGGTGCCATGGTTGAAGTGAATAGTCTGGATCAAGTCAATGCTAAGGTGGAAGCTCTCACTCAAAAGCTCGAGAATCTTACCGCTGCTCCCGCAGCTACTGTTGCTACAATTGCTCAAACTTGCGACTTATGTGGTATTCAATCACATCTTGCTCCAGAATGCCCACTTCTAACAGGGTTCCAAACAAGCGAATTACGTGAATAATCCTTACAAACACATATAATCCCGGTGGAAGAATCATCCTAACTTTTCATACAAGAATAACAATGCGTTATACGCACCTGGACAAGCTCCTGCTACACCACCTGGTTATCCTAAGGCTATTCCAAATCATCCTAACAATGGTCCTAACACGTCTAATGCTCCTAGGAAGTCTAATTTGGAAGTCATGATAGAGCATTTCATTGCTACTCAGAACCAAACCAATAATACTCAATCCCAAACTAATAAGGATGTTCAAAATCAGAATATACACATTAATGAGCAAATTAAGCAATTATCTAACAAGCTTGATGCTTTAGCTACACACAATAAAATGTTAGAAACACAAATTTCTCAAGTAGCTCAACAACAAGCTTGCGCCTCTGGTTCTTTTCCGACAGCCTCAACCTAATCCCAAAGGACATGCAAATGCTGTTATCTTAAGAAGCGGAACAAAGTATGATGGACCTGTAGATCCTAGAAACAATAGACCAGCTATGCAACAAAATTCTGTTAAACAATCTGAAACCCAAGATAAACCAGAAAAGGAAAATCAGAAAGATAATAGTGAAGATACCACACAAAAGGACGAACCTTATGTACCCCCACCACCTTACAAACCTCATATTCCTTATCCTCAAAGGTTAGCTAAAACTAAGAATGTCGTCAATTCAAGAAATTGTGGATCTTCCAAGCAACTTAATGTTACAATTCCTTTTACCAAGCTATAACTCAAATGCCCTCTTATGCTAAATTCCTTAAAGAGATTCTATCCAATAAGAAAAAGCTAGAGGATAATGAAACTGCATGCTTCGAATGTAGTGCAATTATTCAAGACACAATGCCTCCTAAACTCAAAGATCACGGAAGTTTCTCTATTCCATGTGTAATTGGAAAATTTGTCATAGATAAAGCTTTATGTGATCTTGGAGCCAAGATAAGTGTGATGTCGTTATCCATATGCAAGAAACTTGACATGGGAGAACTCGGACCAACCAAAATGTCCGTTCAATTAGCGATAGGTCAATTAAATATCCTGCAGAGTTCTTGAGAATGTTCCCACGCATTGGCCAATTCTATATACCTACGATTTCATTATCATGGACATAAGGGAGGATGAAGTTACCCCAATCATTCTTGGAAGGCCTTTCTTAGCCACGGTTGCAATTATAGATGTAAAAAGAGGAAAACTTACTTTTGAAGTAGGCGAAGAGAAAATCGAATTTATCCTCTCTCAATTCCTGAAAGCACCTGCAATTGAAGATACGTGTTACTTCATGGATATCATCGATGAATGTAGGAAAGAAGCTGAGCTTGAAAATGAAGACAATCTCGATGAAAATCTGGGTAGTAATCTAAGTGAATGCTTAGCTATAGCACCAGATCCTACACAAAGTTTAAGAAAACCATCCCTAGAACTCAAAACACTTCCTAAAAATCTAAGGTATGAATTCCTAGATTCCGAACTCGAACGACCAGTGATAGTCAACGCAGAGCTTGGCGAAACCGAAACTGAAAAACTTTTACAAATTCTGAGGAAATATCCAACGGCCTTAGGATATAATATCACTGATCTTAAAGGAATAAGTCCCTCTATCTGTATGCATCGCATTATGCTAGAAGAAGATTGTAAGACTTCAAGAGAACACCAGAGGAGACTAAACCCGATTATGAGCGAGGTTGTGAAAAAGGAAGTTATGAAGTTGTTAGAAGCAGGAATCATATATCCTATATCTGATAGCAAATGGGTTAGCCATGCATGTTGTACCTAAGAAAGGAGGTGTCACGAGTCGAAAATGAGAAAGGAGAAATAATAACTAAAAGAGTTGAATCTGGATGGAGAATGTGCATTGACTATCGAAAACTTAACAAAGCCACCAAAAGATCATTTCCTTTACCATTTATTGATCGATGTTGGACGCTTAGCTAGACACTCTCATTTACTTTCTTCGTTATTCAGTTTCTTTCAGATACCTATTCATCCCGATGACCAAGAGAAAACAACTTTCACATGCCCTTGGAACCTTTGCTTATAGAAGAATGCCATTTGGTTTATGCAATGCTCCCGCAACTTTTAAAAGATGTATGATGGCAATATTTGCGATTTTGGACAATATTATGGAAGTATTCATGGGCGATTTTTCCGTTTGTGGACAAAGCTTTGAAGAATGTTTAGAAAATTTAGAAAGGGTATTAGAACGTTGTGTGAAGGTTAATCTAGTGCTTAATTGGGAGAAATGCCATTTTATGGTACAAGAAGGAATTGTTTTAGGACACATTATATCCAAAAGAGGAATTGAAGTCGATTACGCTAAAATCGAAGTTATTGAGAACCTTCAACCTCAAAATGTAGAAATCCAAGCTTTTAGGACACGCTTTTTTATCGACGATTCATTAAAGATTTCTCTAAGATAACTAAACCCCTAACTGAGCTATTAATGAAAGACGCTGAATTTATCTTCGACGAAAAATGTTTAGAAGCGTTTCAGACACTTAAGAAAGCATTAATTTCTGCACCTATCATGCAAACTCAGTTGGAATGAATCTTTTGAAATAATGTGTGACGCAAGTGACTATGCCGTAGGAGCTGTTTTAGGACAGCGAAAGGATAAAAGACTCCACGTCATATATTATGCAAGCAGAACCCTGGACGAAGCGCAGATGAATTACGCTACAACCGAGAAAGAATTCTTAGCAGTGATCTTCGCGTTAGACAAGTTCCGTTCCTACTTAGTAGGATCCAAAATTATCATATACACTGATCATGCTGCTATTAGATATCTCCTAACTAAAAAGGACGCTAAACCTAGACTCCTGAGATGGATATTGCTGCTGCAAGAGTTTGATTTAGAAATCAAAGATAAGAAAGGAACTGAAAATGTGGTAGCAGATCATCTCTCTAGACTAGAAAATCTTAAACATGAACAAGTGCCGATTGATGATGAATTCGATGATAAAGCGATTGCCCACTTGGAAGACACGTAACCGATAAACTCATGGAAACCACCTTAGCCATGTCCTCACTTGGTATCTTGATTTTGTAAATTACCTTCTGCAGCGTTCTACCACTGAACTTACCTACCAAAAGAAGAAATTCTTCCATGATCTTAAACAATATTACGGATGAACCTCTACTTTTCAAGAGAGGTCCGATGGAATTTTCCGCAGATGTGTGCGAAGAAGAGATTGAAAACATTATAAAACACATCATTACGCACCTTACGGAGGACATGCTAGTACATCAAAACATGTGCAAAGATCTTACAATCCGGTCTCAATTGGCCTAATTTATGGAAAGACGTACATGCCACCATCTTAAAATGCGACGTGTCAACGCACGGTAATATATCTAGGCGTGACGAAATGCCACAAAAGGCATTTTAGAAGTCGAAATCTTTGATGTGTGGGGATAGACTTTATGGGACCTTTTCCATCTTCATCCGAACAAGTATATACTGTATGTGGATTATGTTTCAAAGTGGATTGAAGCTATAGCTTCTCCAACAAACGACACCCGAGTGGTACTTAAGCTATTCAAGAACATAATCTTCCCTAGGTTCGGTGTACCCCGACTCGTAATAAGCGACGGTGGATCTCATTTCATTTCCAAAATCTTTGAAAAATTATTAGGAAAATATGGAGTTCGACATCGCATAGCTACACCTTACCATCCTCAAACTAGCGGACAAGTTGAAGTTTCAAATCGCGAGATAAAACAAATCCTTGAAAAACTGTCGCTCGTCCGTAAAGGATTGGTCCTTTAAACTTCATGAAGCTTTATGGGCATATAGAGCGCCTATAAAAATCCCATCGTACTACTCCTTTCAAGCTTATTTATGGTAAGTCATGCCATCTCCCAGTGAGTTAGAACACAAGGCTTATTGGGCCATTAAGAATCGAACTTAAGTTATCCACCGGAGAAGCGAATCTCGGATATTAATGAATTGGAAGAACTTAGATGATGCGACGAAAACGCTAGGATTTACAAAGAGCGCACAAAGAAATGACATGATAAGCGTATTTCTAGGAAGAATTTTAACATAGGTGACTTCGTTTTACTATTTAACTCACGATTAAAATTATTTCCTGGAAAATTACGATCTAGGTGGTCCGGACCTTTTGAAATTACTCGAGTTTATCCAAGTGGTGCAATAGAGATTAAGGGACCTTCGATTGAACCGTTTATAGTAAACGGGCAGCGTTTAAAACATTACCATCTAACCGAAGTCGAGGGAAATTCTCAAACGATAAATCTAGACGAGCCACAAGCTCGATTAGAAGACTAATCGTTAGTTTTATTTGTCGAGCTTACGACATAAAACAAAGCGCTTTGTGGGAGACAACCCACCGTTTTTATATTTATTTCTTTTTATTTTATTTCTTTATTCAAAATAAAAACAAAAAAAAAACAAAAAAAAAAACAAAAAAATATATCTATTTCCTTTCTTTATCTATTCATTATATTTCTTCTCTTTGTCTGATTTCTTTCTATTCTATATTTCTCTTCTTATCGGCATTTGCCCAATGCTGATCTTCTTTATTTTCTTCTCTTCAGGATACTTCTAGCTACTTATTTCTCTTTCCACTATGTCTCGAGTTGATGATATGCCAGTCAGTTTCAGAGGAAGAAATCAGCGCACCAAATATGGAGTTTTATCCGAGCGTGAGATGTTACCTACTATCTACCTTCATCATGGTGCTATGACTGCTCTTGGTATTCGTGACAGTGTGCTTTTTCTGCTGAATCAGATTGGGTGGGATAATTCACGCCTGATGACTTGCTATGCCACTTATCGGAACCTCACTCTGGAGTTCCTTAGATCGTTGACTTACTTTCCTAATCATGGGTTAGCTCAACGCCGTGGACTTATTATTTTCAGACTTTTCGGCATCACTTTCAAGTTTAACCATAAGGAATTGGGTGAGCTTCTTGGTTTTCCTAATGGCATAGGAGTTTATCATGAAACTCAGGAGGAGTATCTTGGATTTAGAGAGCTTGACTATTTTTGGGGATCTATTTCTGGAATCCTTAACCCTGAGCTCGAGGACTTTGTATCAGAGAATATCCATAACCCGGCCTTCAGGTATTTCCATAAGATTCTGGCCCACACCATTTTTGGAAAACCCCAGAATGTCACCACTGTTTCTAAGGATGAGCTTTTTATAATGTTTTGTGCTTCGCAAAACCGTCCGGTTAATGCGATCACTTATCTGCTCCGTACCTTTGTGGATCTCATTGATACTGATCATGCACCTATTCGGATGGGAAGTCTCGTTACTATGATTGCAAATGTTGTTGGACTTAGACAGCCCTTTAGGCATCTGAATGCTTTTAGTGGTGTTACTTGCATGACCATCGAGTTCTGTTTCAACACTGGTATGATTGGTGATCTTGGCCCGACTCAGTTTACCTTGTTGATTAATGGTCAGGTTATGCAGCTGTTTACCTTGCCTAATCCTGCTACGAGTGTGCATAACAAAGCCAATTGGCTTTTTGGTCTTGATCAGCAGCCTTCTCAACCCAGCACCCCTGAGACCCCCCCCAAGACTATGAGATTCTTGAAGATTCTGAGGAAGATCCCACTGCCCCTCCAGGTTATTATGATATGGGCCCTCCTCAGCACACTTCCACCGCTCACTCTGTCGCTCCTGACACCGTTATACATGAGGCTCCTACCATTGATTATGCGACTGCCATCCACGCTCTCCAGGTGGAACACCAGGCTTTGAGGGACGATTTGACTAGTTTGCGCGCCGATTTCTTTGGTTTTATGGATACTGTTTCTGCGCAATTTCAAGAAGTTTTCGCTTACTTTCATTCCTCCTCCGCTCCTAAGGCAGGACCATCTAGTGGCTAGAATTCTTAAGTAGTTCGTTTTATTTAGTTTAGTTTAGTTTGATTTTATTAGGAATTGCAATGTTTTCGTTATGTTCTTTTTATTCTTATGTTTTACTTTCCAAATACTTGATTCCTAAATTGTAAGCAACTTTGATCTCCATTCTAATACAATTCATGTTATTTTTTATTATTATAATGTTGCAGTATAATATATTATATCATATCAGAATATTATATTATATCAGATTATTATTATTACTGTTGCATTTTTCTTTAATTGCATCCTTATTGTTGCTACATATTTAATAGCTCCTGTGTAATCCGTGCCCTGCCACTCTACCTTGCAAGTGAGATTCCCTTTTTATTCCTTGCATGCTGTACCTTATCATTCACACGCTGGCTTGTTCCCAATAAAGTGAGACGCACGCCTCAGCCCAACACGCGGACTGGAGACGCACGTCTCCAACTGTTCCCACGCCATGCAACTTTGAGACGCACGCCTCACGCGTGGTCTCCTGTGTCAGACGGTCGCCTCAGCATGTGTTTCGTGCAGAGCAAAAGTTGGTCTCCTCTTGCATTTACTTGTCTTGTCCGTTTCGTTTTCCCATTCAGCCCTATTTAATTCAAATTCAACACTCTTTATTTTTCATTCAAATTATATTCCTTCCCACTTCCCACCATTAATCCCCATTCAAACTTTCCCTCTCATTTTCCAACATCCATTTATTATAATTTTTAACTCTCACCTGCTGTCAATGTCGCTCCTTTTATGCTCAGTCACATCCACTCATGCGTGAACGCCGCAGGTACTAATCCTTTTGTCTTTGGTGGCATCATCACTTCTCTCGCTTATGCTTTAGGCCTTTTCGACGAATTGTTGACTTTATCGCAATTTATGATGCCGGGTACTTTACTTGATATAATTTATTGCCGGGATTCCCATATAATCTCTCCAAGACAAGATGGCCGGTTTACATTAGTGATCAATCGTCGTCAAATTCCTGATTTTGTGTTACCTTGTCCGCATCATATCGACGTCCGAGTCCGCACCAATTGGCGTTATGCTCTTGATGCACCTGCTGCCCAACAACCTGAGAATCCCGCTGCAAATTTCGCGGCTATGCAGGCTCATATGCATCATCAGGATCAGTTGTTCAACGCCATGCAACAAACACAAGCTGAGACTTTACGTCTCGTCCAAGAAATGCGTCGTGAACACCAAGAATATGCTTTTCGCAATGATCGTAATTTTGAATCATTGCAAGCTCGCATAGCAGATGCACTTCACCTTAATGATTCTGATTCTGACGAACGACGAAGACCTCGTACTAGAGGACGAAGAACAAGAGGTCACGATTCTCTAAGCAACGAGTGATCACTTTTCTCTTTTCATCTGATTCTCCTTTGTTTTTATCGCATTGAGGACATTGCTCCTTTTAAGTATAGGGGAGTCAGATCATTTCCTTGTTGATTTCTATTTTCCTTTGCTCTCTTTGTAGTATTTTTCCTTTTATTTCTTTTCTTGTAATGCAAAATTTCAATTCAATAAAATACATATTTATGCAAATTTTAATCTTTTATGCAAAATTTGTGCTTACTCAATTCCTCCTATTTCTTGAGCCAACGAATAAAATAAAACAATTTTAAAACGCATTTATAAACATTATTCAACTAGTATTAAGGTTGCCTACTATAAATAAAATTCGAGCAACTTAGCAAAATTGCTATCGTCTTAACACTTTAAAACCCCGATGTGTTGGATCGATTTAAGTACTTATTATACCAAAACCTTTAAAACTTAGTTTTAGATTAGCCCGAGTAGTTTATTAAGCGAGGCACCAGAAACACAAACTACGTGGAGAACCGATGAATATAAGTGATTGATCAAATATTCTTAAGAAATTGCTTTTATCCAAGATGCACTTACTAAGTTAGATGGTCCTTACGGATCATTTAATCCAATTGAAACTATAAATTTAATGCTAAATAATCCATTATAAATTGGTTCGGTCAGTGAACTTGGTAGGGAATTACGGTTCGATCCCCGCATTTTTAATTGGAAAAGGAGTACCAAATGTCTAATTACGAACTCCTAGTGGCTTCGAGATCAAATTCACTAACCGTTACTCCACTATGCGTGTAAGGTAAAGGGCTTAATGTGATTGCACTAGAATGAAAACGGGTGAAATAAAATGTAGTATTAGGTTGAGCTATAATTACATGACTTAAATTGGTCTGCTTAAATGGGGTTGTCTAGTGTTCCTACGGTAACTTTGGTGTTTAAGTTCGACTCAAATTCTCCAACGAAAAATCAACATGCAACCTGGTACAAAGTGGTCTATGTTCTTATATTTGTGTTTAACTGTGCTTCAGAGATTTTCATTTTTACTTATTGCTTGAGGACAAGCAACGGTTCAAGTATAGGGGAGTTTGATAACACAATTTTATATAGTATATTTGATTTAATTTTCATAAATAATGTTAGTATTTTATTTAATTATTTCATTTTATTTCCATATTACGCTGGTATTTTTATTGTTTCAGGTATTTTATTTTAAATAAACAAATTGAGCAAAGTGAAGAAATTAAGAGAATTATTTGAATAAATGTGCAAGAAATGAAGAAAAGGGGTGTGCAAAGCAAAAAGGATGGATCAAAGGTTTATTATCTTCAAACTAGGCCCAAACGAAGTCAAGCCCATGCAAGCAAGAGAACCCTAAAACCACGTGCAAGAGTGAGACGCGCCTCAACTCCTCTCCTACAATTGAGGCGCGCCTCGGACCCTTCCCTTAGTGGGAGGCGTCCGTCTCAACCCACGTAGGCCCTAGGATGATACATGAGACGCCTGTCTCAATGTGGTCAAGTGGAGGAGTAAATCTCGGACGACCACCTCCACTCAAAGCGCTAGAACGAGAAAATTGGGGAAAAGTGGTACGAAAATCTCTCAAAAGGTGGTTACATTCTACCACTATAAAAGGACATCCGGGAATCAAAATTAAGCTCTCCGTTTTTTAGCATTATTTCCAGTTTCAGAATTTATTTTTTCCTGCATTATTTTCCCATTGTAATCCAAATTTCAGAGTTATTTTCCCGCATTATTTAAATTCTGTTGAAGAACCGAGGCGTTGTACGAGTTATTTCCGCTTCAAAATTATTTCCAAGATTTATTTAATTCGGTTTTCATTTACATTGCTTTTATTTATTTAATTGTTTGCATGAGATATATTTGTTTTGCCATGAATTTATTAATGAATGTTAAATCCTTTAATTTATTCATGTCTGCTTTTATGAATATGTCTAGCTAAATTATTTAAATATCGGTATGTAACGAGTTAATTTGAATAGATCCGGAATAAACAGGCTTGATTATATTTTATAAAATAAACACTTTTTCTGATTTAATTATCTAATTTATTTTGTTAAAAAAAGGGTTTAGAAACCAACAGAGCGAAAGTTTGAGGTTAATAAACTGACTAAGATTAGAAACCAATAGAGCGATTTTGAGGTTTAAAATCGATAGTAGATACTAGGTATTGTTTTTAAAGATCACGTTTTAAAACCAATTAAACTTTATTTATTTTCAAAAAGTAATTTTAAAATCAATGGGATAGCGAAAGCATACATCAGAGTTTAAAATTATAATTTACTTCAATAGAGCGAAAGTTTGAGAATAGATTTTTAAATAAATACTTTTTTTTTGCTGAAAAAGATATTATTAACATTTTTAGAAAATAAGCCAGTGGAAAGTCGGATTCTTTAGGATTAACGAAGTACATACCGATATTCGCATTATTATTATTTCAATTAGAATTAAGTTTTATTACCCAAAAATTCCCCAATTTATTTATTCGATAGCTATTGCTTTACACAGTAGTTTAGGTTACGTTAGTTCGATTTATAGTCCCTTAGGTTCGATATCTTTTAAAACTACGCGATAGGGCTGTATACTTGCAGTCTCCCGATTAATTTAGACGATAAAGTCGCGATCAAGGACTGATACAAGAATCATTATGAAGTCAAAGAGAAATACTTTTCAAATACTTTTCAAAATACTTTTCAAATCACACACACACACACATATTGCAAGTTTTCAAAAGTGCGCTAAGAAATTAAGTGCCCGTAGATAACTACGGATGGAAAGGGTGCTAATAACTTCCCTTTTCATAATTACCTCCCGTACTCAGAATCTATAAAAGGTCTTTCCTGCTCTTTTCACATTTCCTTTATTGGATAAAAGAAAAGTCGGTGGCGACTCTTGCTATCCGCAACATTTGCAATAAAATTTAAAACAAACAAGTCAGTTCTCCCACCGTGTTACAATATCCATATTTAAAACACATAATAATCTTTGAAATTCAAAAATAATCTTTGATTCTTAAATCTTTGACGCCAGATAGGATAAAATAATTTTCCTATAATATTTGAAACCAAATATATCCAAGTGCACAGTTGTAACAGACACCATGTCGAGTCATCAGTATAGAATATATTGTTCAACATGTTTATCTACATACTAGAACATCTTGATCAACATGTTGTTGCCAAGTTAGTTTCATCAAAATTATTGAGAATCATAAATATACGGAATTAATAATCTCCCCCTTTGGCAAAATTTGGCTAAAACAACCAAATAACTTTTGCACACAATCACCACAACCCAGATTACAACAGAACACCATAGATTTGAAAATAAATCAAACACACACAATAGAAGACATAATCGAAAGAGATTCATCGAAAATATCAAACTATCAGAGATATTATCAGCAGAAAAATATCAGAGTATCGGTCAGTGGAAATTTCTCAACACAGAAGCATAGAGAAAAATAAATTCTTGGTAAGATTGATGTCCGAACATCATGTATGTCATATCTTAACAACAATCCAATCCAAATCAAGGATTTCCTCTCAAAAAACTGCTAAGAAATACTTTATAGAATCAGAAAATTCTCCCCCTCAATAGCAGCAATCAATTAACCAATCAGTTAGTGGTAAGTGGTTAGAGCACATTAGGTTGGTTAGTGGTTAGAACTTATTAGACACTACTCCCCCTTTTTAGCCATCATATGACAAAGGTATACATATAACCAAAATGAAACCACATTATACATAAACAGAAGTAGCACAAAGTGCACACAAGGTGAGAAATTTGGTCTAGTCATTTAACCCTTACAAAGCCATAAACCAAAAATAAGAAAAAATCACAAAAGTAATAGGAATGCATCAGCATCAGCATCATCAACAGTTTCATACTCTTCTCTTTCAACATCAACATCATCACCATCAGATGTAACATTTTCACCATCAATATCATCACCTTCAGATGCATTCTTTTCAGCAACATCATCACCAGCGGCCTCTATAAGTTCCATAAAATCCTTGCATTTTAAAACCTCTTTACGCAATTCCCCCTCCAAGGCTATCCTTCTTTGGTAAACATACTTCCGTCTTTCATAATTCTGCTCAATATGAAAGGACACCTTGTCTTGTGGAACTTTAGGAGAAGCAACATAAGTCTTCTTTCACTACTACAAATAACTCTTTTCATCATGAAACTTTCATCTCCAACATGCTAAAAACCGAGAGGATATGTCCTGGGAGCGAAATCTGTTATTTTTTAATAAGACAAACATCATGTTACATCGGTGTTATAAAATAATGAGGTAACACAACTATAAGTTAGCGCCTATTTTTTTCCATTAAAAAATTAATAAACATGTTATCTTAATTTTCTTTAGAACCGAGGTAATATATCTATAAGAAACCTTGCATCGAATCCCAGTTGCTGCATATAAACCTTTTTTCAACGATTTATCACATGGTGTGTTTTTTCAACAATAATAGGAAATAATAGAAAAGGGAAATATTTCATTGATGATGAAAAACACAAAAAATAAAACTACTCAACAAATTCAAACTTCTCAATCAAATCAACTTCATCATTACCCCTAACTATACCTAACTTATAGAAAAGTTCAGAAAGAACTCTTCCATAAGTTATGAGGAAAGTTCATTCCTCCCGAGAAGTATTTACCATTTTTTTCAAGAAATTGAAAATGGTAAGAGGAAGATTAACGCTCATATTGTAGGTGAGGAATAATAATAGATGCTTGTCATACCAAGTAAGTGTTTCCAAGTCTTTCTCTCTTGGGAGGAGATTTGCCACTACAAGTTGAAACCAAAATTTTGAAATTGGTTTCTGAGAAACATGAATGAAGAGATTATTTTTTGTTGGCAAAAATTAGATGAATGAGGGTTGCATGGACACGGTTGGATTCATGATGTTCAACACAACTACCAAACTCTTCACAATTGATTATCATAGCAATCAGTAATGGAGTAATGAAGAAATGAGAGCCATTGACATATGATTGGATGATTTCTTCATGGCCAGATGGCACAACAGAGGCATTCATCCAAAACTCTTTAACAAGGTTGGTGTATATGGGGCCATGTAGAATATTAAAGTAACCATTCAACTTTTGCTCGTTAACAACTTTCCTCAACTTTGGATTAAAACATTCGAAATCATTGAAATAAACATACTTTTCCTTGATAACGAGCAACAGATTTGCATCCATTTTTTATAAGGACTTTGAAACAAGGAAACAGAGATTTGAAAATAGGAAAACACTTTGAAACAAGGAGTTGGTAAGTAGACGTTTAAATAGCTCAAGAGTCTCTTTGATAATCCAAAAGAGACATTTAAATAACTCAGAGAACGTTGAATATAGTTGATCATTGCAATTCTAGATAAGTGGTATGATTTCAATGCATGCACGCCATGTCGGTGTTCTAACCTCTATTTTAATTGTATTTTTATTGGTAATATAAATTTTATAACTTGTCGGTTTTCCATAAAAGCCGAGGGGACATATTAGCGTTAAAATTAAGCGCTAAAATTACAGCCTCTATTTTAATTCTAATGTTTAATTGTAATTTTATTTGTAAATTAAATGTTCTAACCTGTCGGTTATCTTAAAAACCGAGGTGACATTTAGCGTAAAAATCGAGATATTTAACAAATCCTTAATCACATCCCTGTCGTCCATTTCCTGAGTACCAATGATAAAATCATTACTATTAGTGATCCACGTGAAACATAAATTACTTCCAATATAAAAGCATTTTGAAACTATCAAAACATTATCATTAGTACTCAACTTTATGATTTGCAAGAGTCTTTGTCATGAAGAGTTCTCTATGGTTTAAGGTCTGTGTTCTTATTTGAACTGAAAATCATTTAGTTATCTAACCCTTTTTTGTGTAACCCATTTTTTGTTCATATCAAAAACAAATGCAAGCAAAATCTAGATGAAATATTATTCACCCATCATTTGAGTTTAAGCTTTACAAGAGCGTTTTCCATGAATAGTTTTCTATGATGGATTGCAAGAGCAAATAATTATTCGGGTTTAAGGTTTATGTTCTTAACTATTTATTTGAGCACAAAAATATTTATTTATCTAACCCTTTTTTTGTCTAACCCTTTTTTTATCTAACATTTTTTGTCTAACTCTTTTTTTGTTCATATCAGAAACAAATGCAAGCAAAAGCCATGGAGAATATGCATTTTTTGGTTTGGAGAAAGGAGTTTCCCATGCATTTGATATTCCTCATAATGTCAAGGAATAGAAGATCCAACATATCATCTTCATGGACAATTAATTTTTTGCTGTGTAAAAAATGTAATATTTTGGGTAAACACTATAGTTTGTAAACAAATTATTTTATTAATGTTCTTTGTAAATAATGTAACGAGTTTTATTTATAAAAAAACTAATAACCCCTCGATTATTTTGATAAACTAAGATAAAATATATGCTACTTTTGAAACTAATGAAAGTTGTTGCTGTTGGGGTTCGAACCCCTGCGCTACTAAAATTTTACCTCGGTATTTTAAACACCAAGGTGATGAGTCTTTACTTTTTATGACGGCCTTATTCACCTCGCATATATTACCGAGGTAAAATTCATTATGCGTCATTCATTACAAGTGTTATTTGTAGTAGTGTTTGAAACATACATTCTGATGGGAATGATGTCTTGAACATCCTCTTCAGCTTCATACTCAAAGTCACTGGAAGAAACAACTTTCCTCTTTCTTGTAGGACTAATAAATTTACTCCATGGTCTAGGAGGACCATACTGATGTTTTCATTTGAACCCTCATTCATTTCCTTTTATCTCCTTAACAGGTGAGTTTTCAACCATCACAACTTTTCTTTTTCTTATATGAAGTCTCTTAGTTATTCCAGGAGCTAGGTCTTTGATAATGGGTTCCTCATCAGATGTTAGGTCATCAACATTGACAAAAATATCAGCCTTCTTCTTACTCCTTCTTTCATGAGCAACTTGCTCAGGAAAATAATCATCCTTTTTACTAGAGTCATCAACAGGGCTGGTTTCTTTTGCCAAAGATGTTCGAACGTTTAGCAAAACATCTGAACTTACTTCCTTTAAGACAAATACAACAAACTTCCGAAGGATATTATTAATGTTAATCATTTTAAATTCATTTAAATTCTTATCAATGGTAGTAGACCCTGTGGGACTCATCCTGTCAGAATTATCTAACCTAGACTCTTTTTAGCATCGGTCTTAATTGGAGAAAAACATGACTTACGAGAATTCCTCACATTCTTTGAAGTAGATCATCTTGCTTTATTTTGAGTAGGTGGAGGGACAATGGATAATGGTGATATATCCATCATAAGATCAGATAGGTTAATCATCCTACATGGTTCATCAACCCTAGCAATTGACAGAGATGAACCAGGGTTTTCAAATAATGCATACATGTGCTCGGATGACGAATATTAAGAGATGTTTGATCCTACTCAAGTAGATGGTTTAGGAAGAAACAAGTGACAGAAGATGACCATAAATTTTTTAGAGAGGCACCAAAATCCTTGTGTAAGTGTTGTTAGTTCTATTGATTGGCAACAATTCTGGTAAAACATTTTGCTCAGAAAATGCCATGAAAAATA